>CM034150.1:662868569-663293569 GCA_019776745.2 Taxus chinensis | reverse complement strand
TATATGTATATATGTATATGTATCTGTATGTATACATACATATGTGTATATTACATAGACACATATACATCTACATACATACATACATACATATATATATATATGTGTGTGTATGTATGTATGTATGCATATGTATATATGTATATGTATATACACATATGTATGTATACATACATATACATATACATATACATATACATATATACATATACATACATACATACATACATACATACATACATATATATATATATATATATATATGTATATATATGTATATATATATATATATATATATGTATATATATGTATGTATACACACACACACATACATACATACATATATGTGTGTGTGTGTGTGTGTGTGTGTGTGTGTGTGTGTGTGTGTGTGTGTGTGTGTGTGTGTGTGTGTGTGTGTGTGTGTAATATTTCAATAATTCATGGTGTATTGTAGTTGCAAGCCAGAGTTACTAAAGAACAATATAGGGAAAATCACTTCGAGTTTGTAGGAAAGTGAAAAAGTGAAAAAAAGTAAATACTCAATTAATGGTTATATTTATGTAAAGAATGACTTGCAGAAAATGGTCTTGTATTCAGGTGACTAACAAACAAGGATTTTAGCATCCCTAAACTATTCCTTCTGCCAACAACAAAAGAAAGGTGGCCTCAAAAGTAAAAAATATCATACTCCTTGTTCCATTTGACATGATGAGGTAATGTGGGGTGTGGCATGGTTGCATAAGGAAAGTAGAAATCATTCACACTAAGGTTTGGAAGGGAAAAAACCATGTGGGGATCAACATTTTTGTATCTAAGGTGATTCACACTAATTACATCAACATCGACGAGTATTTGAATTAATATAATGTTGGACGTAGTTTGTGGGGACAACATAAAGATATCTAATATTCTTTCTTACATGAGTGCATTTTGAACAACCACATTATCAAAGATAATCCACAGAAAAATGGAAGTAATAAAAAACAAACACATAATAGTAGGGAAAATTTTAAGGGTCCCTCCAGAAAAAAGCCTTAGAAAATATTTGGTGAATATTGGTAAAACCACATTCGCATGTATGGTGAATCTCAAAATTTTTTGTTTCGTGCGGATGTTGATTTTTTAACATCATTCTTGGCAAGGTAGGTGCGGAAGAAGGAACAAAATTCACAGTTTTCTATACTACCAATCAGTAGCATGAAGAATGCAACAATCTGATAGCATAAAGAATGCTATCAACTAGAAGCATCCTTAATGTTACTGGCCGGTAGCATGTAGAATGTTATCGGTCTATAGCATGAAGAATGCCACCGATCGGTAGCATTCAGAATGCTACCAGTTGGTAACATTCTACATGGTACCGACCGATAGCATTCTACATACTACCGACTAGTAGCATTTTGTATACTACAGGCCAATTACATTCTTCATACTACTAGTCGGTAGAATTCTTCATGCTACCGACTAGTAACATTCTTCATGCTGCCAGCTAACGATGTTCTTCATGTTGTCGGTCAGTAGCATTCTTTATGCTACCAAGCAATAACATTTTACACGCTTCCAGGCGGTAGTATAGATAAAGTTGTCGATTGGTGGCAAAAAAGGGTGTTGTTTTCTATGCAAATGACTAGTAACTATATTTAAAAATCTTATATATACACATGAAGGGTAGTCATAATGTCATTTTCACTCCACACAAACGAGAGAAGCTAGATCATATGATCAAAAACCCTCAGTAAACAAGGTGATTTATAGAATCCAAACAAAGAAACTAGAACACCAAACGAAAACTATAAATAGGAAGAAAGTACCAAGAATTTTATAACAGATCGAAAATACCAAAAAAAGACAATTTCCACACAGCCCAAGAGCCCAGATGCGTTAACAAAAAATATGAAGAATTTTTCATTCAAGAACCTGGTCTTTCCTCAACTATACACATTTCTAGAGGATCCTAATACGTTTTCCCAATGGATTGAAGCGGCTAGTTTCACAGGGCTAGTGTATATGCCCCAATTTCAGACATACCAGAAAACACTTAACAATCTTCTACTCAACTACAACACTTCCACTTTCACCTTTCATTATCAACTCATGTCTCATGCACAATAATTTGGAACTTCACTCAAGGACATTGAACATATGACAAGACTACCATACAAATATATCGATCCCATCACGACCAAGGTTGTCTTATTAGATGAAGATTGCAAGTATTTGGAGTCTCATTTTCAATTATCTATTGATGTAGTTACAGTTGCTACTTCTAGTAAGTTATTTTTAGTTTTACATTTCATTTTGATTATTTTGTATTTTATATTTCATTTTAGTATTAACAAATTGTGTCTCCTTGTATTTATAATTACAACTTCCAAAAACCCTTCAAAAAGAGGATTTCAACTCAAGGATTTCAATCACCCATTTCTACAGGCCGTGGTGTAGTTCTTCCAAGCCAAAATTATATTGCAAGGTTGATATATGGATATTCTATGGTGGGATTTGGCTTATTCGTTCTCACCCTAAGTGGACAGAAATTTGGCCTGTGCAGTTACTTATCCTTGAGGATAAGAGGTGATTTGGCCAACGTTCATTTGAATGACAATGTTACCATTGGATACACAAATCTTATTCTTGGTTTATATTATGAATCTCTCTATAATTTACGTGGCACCACTCCTCCGACAACAATGCATGCAAATCTAACGACTTTGTCATTAACACTTTAAGAGCAGGAGGTGAGTCCCAATTTTTTATTATTTGTTTTTTAATTATTATAATTTTTTTGTAATATATATCTAGTATATTTTTTATTTGGGATGAATAGACAATTTACTGTTGAATTATTGTAGACACCTAAATTCCACTTACGTAGTTTTTATTGCTAAAAGCACACTAATCACTCTCATTCTTACCATTTCCATTATAATTAGTGATTTTCTACTAATTAACTAATGTTTCCCTCTATTTTTGTTAATTAACGATGCTTTTTTGATTATCTAACCTTTTTCACATTCTAGGATGCCAATTTACGAGACATCGTCATAATTCATAATCCTCTTCCGAACAAACAATTAGTGATTATTAGCTAATTAATCCTCTTTACCCTTATTTTGATCAATAAACCCTATTATTGGATCAAACCCCTCTTCCAACCATTCTAAAATCACCCCCATTTCCCTCCAAGACATCTCATAAGGCTTTGAAAATCTTATCTTATCCTCTTAATTGACCCTAAGTGGTTAATTAAGGCTCCTCACATGCTAATCACTGTGTTAATTCACTAATCATGATTAACAAATCAGGATTAAAAAACCTTAATCTACTTTGTGCTTTTAGTCCCACATGAACCAAGATGCAAAATTTCTCCAAATAGAAAGCTATAAAAAGGACTAAGCACCTACCTTTAAACTTTACACCATACTTTGATTAGTATATCATATAAGAAATATGATTAAGAGCCTTACTTCCTTCTTAGATTAGCTTGCTCAATCTTTCGCATCCAATCTTCATATTGGTTAGTAGAGGGATATCTAATATGGCCTTATAGCCATTGTTAGAGAGATCCTCTCACCATTTTTGGAGTAGCAACAAACCATAATTTGATTTCCCTTAGATTTATTTAGGTCTATGTTAATTAGTAATCATCTCACATAGTAAGGATGCTTAATATCATTTAGATGTTTAATTTTCCATTTAGTTTCCATTATGTGCTATTGTTTAATTCCTAGGTTTTGATCTATGATGTTTCATTCTTAAGCTTGAGCTTTGCTCTAGGATATTATGGTGTTATCATTTACTAGTCCAATAGTATTGCATTCAAAAGATTTTTAGGGTGTTATCATTTGGCTTGCAAATGATGACTAGCTTTAATCCATTTATCTTTATTTCAAGATTTGTAGAAGTTTTCTAGATTAGTTTCAAGCTTTTTTAGAGTAAATTTCAAATTTTTGTAGAATAAATTTCAAATTTTGATAGTTGTTTAAACTAAGATTAGTAGTTGTATGCTTTATTTTCATGTTCTTTGTAGGATCAAAAGAGGTAAAGTGCTGTCTGAAATTCCATCAGAATATCAAAGATTTGAGCTTTATCAAGATTTTTCTTGTCAAAACCCATGTTTTGACTACCTACAGGAAGGTAATAAAAGGGATGCCCATTCATCAAAAGACATGATCACATAAGCTTATGAAGGTGCATGTGTCATGCTCAAGGGCCACACTCGACATGCATAATCCTCTCGGGTTGTGCATACAATGTTTCTTTTTAGCCATTATGTTCTTAAACTATTTTGACACTCTATAATGCTGGCGCACACTGCTTAAATTGAGTATGCACTCAACATCTCTTTGGGGAAAGTGTATGAAACACTAATCGACTGTGTTAAAAAAAGAGGTACATGTATGCGATTATAAGGACTAACACCCGTGTTCTCAAGAGGCATCGTTGTATGCTATCAGGGGCATGCATATGTTGCTCAAAGGGGTGTGCAAGTGGCATGACTGTGTAAATTTGGACACTCATTTTTCAAAGTTATAACTTCTAATTTTTGGTTTCTAGTCTATGTGTTGTAGGGTTTCTTAACTCCTGTTTCTAGAGGGTTTCAGACATTTAAAGTATATTTTATAACGCATTTACTTATGTATTTTATGAATTAACTTTGACTTTCCATGCTTTGTATGAGTTTGGGATAAAGTTGTGTATGCTCTTCTCTTGCACCTTGTGTGATCTTGAGAATCAAAATCAACTTTAAACATTCTTTTGCTAACCTTAGAGTAAGTGGGAAATTTCATTATTCATTTTTATGCTTAAGGGAATGAACTTTTCATTTGGAATGTATATGATTCCTTTCAGTTTAAGATCTTTTCATTTGATAAACAATTAAGGCTAAAGCTTGTGTATGCTCTTCTCTTGCACCTTGTGTGATCTTGAGAATCAAAAACAACTTTATTTTTCACTAAAAATCACTTGGATTAATTGGGAATGAACCTTGATTTACAAATTATTATGGTGGTTATTTGATTTACAATTTTTTCATTGTTATCTAGTTGGGTTGCTTGTTGTGTATGCTCTTCTCTCACATCCTTGGACTGATCTTGAGAACCAAAAACAACATTTAATCCTCTTTTTATGATATTGTAGATCTTTTTGGATAACTACTAACTATTTGTGTGTAGGACCTAATGATTTCCAAAGAAAGGAGAACTATCTTCAAACCAAACCTCTAACATTACAAGTGTGTTGTAGGTTGCCAATGGTGGTCTAAACCAAATTTCCTAATCCAAAAGATAAGAAAACACACCACACAATTATTCATCACACTGTATGTGTAGGTTTTGGTTAAGAGCTACGGCTCATCCACTTTAAACTAGGAGAAAATTTCTTTGGCATAAGCCTTAAGATAACAAGAGGAATGCTCCTAGGAACCCCAAATTAGTTCAAACAAGAGGAAACCTTGTGAATGAAATGGGAAATTGCTCCACTACCTAATTGATTAGTACGCCTTAGAGAGATTAGAGTCAAAGTTATCTTCACATTGCAAACCCAGTGAAAATACAACTAAACACATTTATTTCTCATTGTATTGAAGGGGGTAAAGTAAAGCCATGATACTCCAAGACTAGTTGATGTGACTTTTCTTGGAAAACTGAGCTCACAAAGGTAATTTGTGACACCTAGATTGAGTGAACTACTAGGAAGCTTATGGCTTGGAGCCAATTTGACTTATACATCATGTTTCAAAGATCTCTCACAACGTGAAAACCTTTTAGGAGTCAAAACCTTGTTTTTCAAACAAGGGGAGAGTACACTCAAAGTTGAAACCACGTGTTACTTCATCACGAGACTTACGATGTGTTACTTTGTCCTAGTTTTTCACTTGTCCTAAGACAAGGAAAAAATCAGACGCTGAAGTTACACTTAGTTTTGTTTCATCACCACTTGGTTTACACCTTTGTTTTCTTGTTTCCCATTTGAGACAAAATAAGAACAACATACACAGTGGATACTGACTAGAAATAATCGTGTCCACCACTTTTGTAGTCTACTTGCATGACTCGGTTGTAATGTCGTAATGAAGAGTGTAAGTGTTGAAAGTGTGTAATGGTATGTCATTCATGTTCTAGTAGACCCTTTATCTCACACCCATATTGAGAATAATTATCATTATAGTTAGGTGATATCATCATTGAATTCCTTTGAGTTGTTACGACTACCCGCATTATAGGCATATAATTGTGATACTGTACATCTTGTTTCCATTGTGAAACTTGGTCTAAGTCTCTAAATTGTATTTTTACATTGCTCACATGCATAGTAACTTCTTGATATAATTTAGGCTTAGTTTTTTATCCTAACATTGCCTTGAGTTTTTGTGAGTGTTTAGGTTATGTTTGTTTACATCGCAATAACAACATTTTGATACTAAAATCTTGCTTTCTAGCAAATCTTGATTAACGTGTCCAAATAGTGTTGTTACGTTGCTCGCTATTTGTAACTTCCATTTTCAAAGACTTGGATACTTTGTTGGTGTCCAAAACTAGTTGTAGTATACCTTGTTGGAGGATCACGTCAAAACTTTCTTAGCATTTAGGTCTTGTTTATTTTAAAATTGGACCTAAGTGGTGATATTGTGTGTGTCACTATTTTCTTTGAACCTATCTTGGAAAAATGTAGGGAGTAAACTATTGTTGTGACTAGATTTTAGTCTTCTGCTTAATTATATCTTGTCCTAGGTACTTCTTGTCATATATTACGCTATTAGTGTGTATCATTCTTTATTCTTTGATATCCTTGGGTTCATATTGACCTTTGGATTCATGACCATTTGTTATTTCACATTATTTTTGATGAATTAACAGTCGTTACGCTGCGTGCAACTTTACATAGGGTCCATGCTTTAGTCAAACCTTGGTTAATTTTTTGTGGTTATGCCTCCTACCACAAGAATGAAGAAATCGAAATATAGGGACAAGTAACTTTGTAGATGACACATTAAACCTGCTTTTAGAATAAAATGATCATGGTGGATCATAGCGGTGGCGATGAGAGATTCTCCTCGAGTGAAAATTTGGAGTTGAATCCCACCCACTTTGATGATTATATATACTAAAAAAAACGTGAGGTCCTAATGCATGTCATAGAGATCAGAGAGCAAGGTTACCCTCTATGATTGACTCATCTCTCATTTTTGAATAATGGTTCACGGAGAAGATGAATTAGAACATACTTCATCACGGAATATTAACGACATCTTGAACCTATTTCATACCTCTACTTCTAGATGAAAAAATTATGAGGAGGTACCTTTTGAAAATTATGGAGACTATCAAATACAAACTGTTAAAGTTCATAGTGAGGACCATGAAGAACATGCTCATCATGAGACAACCTCCTCCTTATGAAAATTATACAGAAGTATCCACTCAGGAGGTAGCCTCAGAGCAATAAATGTAATATCTCATTTTCTAATTGGGAAGTTTTGGATTTGCACGTAACCAGGGAATAACCAAAACCTTTGAAACAAGCCATACCAAAAGTTAAACCTAAATTTTCATACCATAAGTTCTAGATAAACATTCCTTGTTGAGAGATACATAAATACCCTTATGAGGACTTCTTTGCTAAGAATAAAGGTAGAGATACAACTAGATTTCATCATGTGTCTAGATCTACACCTCCCACATAAGACCAACTCTTCAATCAAGAGTGGTCAACCATGAAAAATGCCATTATAGCTTTACAAGAAGGAAAAACGGGAAACAACAAAAGTACTAATTTGAAGAGTTGTGCCCATATCCTTTTGATAGAGCCATGTTGCAAGTACCTTTCATGCATCATTTTGACTGTCCAAAATTTGAAAAATACAAGGGAAAAGGTGACCCTAGAGACCATATTAAGGATTTTTATATGGCATGTCAAGAGGTCGCATATAGCGATAACAATCTCATTCGCCTCTTCCTGCGAATTTTGGGAGGTCAAACATTAGAATGGTTTTTACACATCCCTAAGGGGTCTATATCTACATGGCCAGAACTAGCCAAAAAATTTGTACATCACTTTTTGTTTAATATAGAAAATGATGTCACCATGTTAGATTTATGTAATGCAAAACAAAGGAATAACGAGAACTTTGCTAGTTTCTTATAGAGATGACAAGGGCTAGCTAGATGTTTCCCTTGCTCAATACCAGAGAAATAGCTAATCAGTATATTTGTACCCAACCTCCACCCTGAATTTACATTTCACTTGTAAATGCATTGTGGTAACACGTTTGAAGAGGTGATCGGAAAGGGTAGTCAAATAGAGGAAGAGTTGTTAGCTAGAGGGACCTTGAAACCCCTTTCGCATGACCATGATCATAACGATTCCAAACCTAGTGACAAGAAAATTTTTGTTCCTAATTATAAAAAAATGTTTTATGCGACAAAATGGTAGACTCTAAATGAGTGCAATCGGTTCAAAATCATGCTCCCTTGAAACTTGCAAAGGGAACTCTGCCTATGGAGTATAAAAGTCATAAATTCACCCCTCTCTAATTCTATATTGTCAATATTAAAATAGTTAGAGGTGGTTAATATGGTTAGATATCCTGAAACTGCACATTATGGGGATGACGCACCCAAACCATCATGGTTTAGGGAAAATGAATATTGTGGGTTTCACTGTGTCAAAGACCATAAGACCGATAAGTGCTTAAAATTGAAACACTATATTCAGGTCTTAATCGACAGTGGCGATGTGGAAATGGATTTGGATGCCCCTACCAAATATCCTAACATAAACACGGGGATCTTCAAAGAACCTTTCCCAAATCATAACAAAGGAAAGGAAAAGTCAGATAAGGGACAATCGTCTCAAACCAAGAATGTTAATTATGTTTCAAATACAGGGTAAGTGCAGGAAGTTGATGGACAAATATAGGGTCATCCGTGGACATCATATTGCAAATAACAACATAATATCAACTTGTAGGGATTATTAGCAATACATACACTCAAAATTAGACAAAATTATATTAATATGAATCGTAGCATCTGGAATCTAGTTTCTAAAATACTAATTTTTGTAAAAAATGGACAAGATTAGCTATATTAAACACTCAAAATTCAATGAATTGGTTTTTTCTTTTAAAAACGCCGATAAGATTATAGTCCGTTTGCCCACAATTTGGATGACCAAAAATTGATATATATATTTTTCCTTTGGTGAGAAGTTATATGCCACTATCTATCTTGGGATGGATTTTATTTTTTATTTTTTTGAGTAATATTTTATTTTTTATGATTTTTTCCGTGAAAGTGGTATGAAAACATAAAGAAAACAGAGCACTTTCCGTTTGCCCGCCATAACTTCATCAAAAAATATTGAAATCAAATAATTTTTTTTTTGAACATGTATATAATATCACCACGGTTGGTATGGTATAAGTTTTATCACATTCTAATAAGTGAAACAAATTTTGCAGTCTTAAACGTAGACATAAACATTCACAGGAAAAAGTGTCTTAAAGACCTACTATTAGTAAAAAATTATAAAATGATATTTATCCTCTTCTATTCACTTTAAAATAAGTATTTCTACAAAGCTAATAGTCTCCCCTATGCAATGGTACCATTTTTATGACATAGTTTTTACTTTTCGGCATGGTTCAAGTCCGCGGAAGACTAAATTTGATGTTTTGCTGTTTTTAATGTAAAATTCAGGATTTGATGTCCACTTAATTGTCCCCCAACTTGGTGCACTTACCCTACAGACCATTTTGATGCCCTAATAGGTTGTTTCAATCCACCTGTTGAGAATATCAACACGATCAAGATTAAGTCAAGGGATTACACCATGACAATGCAATGGGCCTGCCTTGTTATTTCAAATCCTCCTCTGTACTCCACAAGACAATCATTATGTGTGTTAGTACAATTAGAGAAAACCACGGCCAAGATTTCAATCTTGGACCTTCTTAAAATTTATAGCGTTCATAAGGACATCCTTTGTAAGAAATTATAGGGATTAGGAGTATCTATTGATATCAACCCAACACACTTGTACGCAATGGTAGCACAAATTACTCTTACAAAGATTATAACCTTCATTCTAATAGAAATCCCAGAAGAGAATCCCTCTTATAATTTACCATTGCATATTGAAGTCATAATCAAACGTAAGAAGGTAAAAATAATGCTTGTGGATGGCAGATCAAGTTTAAATATTTGTACTCTAAATCTAGTTCAATAACTAAGGTGTATTGCAGCTAATTTAGAAACAAAGGTCATCACCATAAAGGCATATGACGATGAATAATGGAAGTCAACCAATATGATCACTTTATCACTAGAATTAGGTGATATCAATCAAGATACAAAGTTCCATGCCTTGGACTTGGAGCTCCCTTTTAACATATTGCTCGACTGCCCATGGATTCATGACATGCAAGTTGTACCTTCAATGTATCATCAATTCTTAAATTTACACCATAAAGGATAGAACCTGACTATTTAAGGATATCCCCAACCATTTTCTCATTACAGAGCATTGTTGAGGTATTTTCCCACCATTTATGAATGTCCTTCTACAGAGATAGTTGTTCCAGTTCAGTCAAAGGCCCTCATTTCACGAGTGGATCTAGATACCTTGTCTCCCAATGAAAACTGTGCTTCTACATCAGATAATAATTTTGTTGCATGGGAGATGAAGGTTAGAGAGAATGGTTTTGGAGAATATGATCTTCAACTAGATCTTCTAGTTCACAACCTTCCCTTATCAGCCAAAGCGCATTGTAGGCCATGTTCCATGTTTCAAAGATCTAGGGAAAATTGTCCTTTCGACGCTTTTACCCCTAGTGGATTATTCGAAGATGAAATGTTGCTCAAAGATATTTTATTTCATCTTGAAGATGATGAAATGGCTCTATGTTATCATTCACCTAGGTATATTATCCCCAATCGAATGATGCTTACTATGGGATACAAAGGACATGGTTGCAGCCATAATGAACAAGGTACACTGGAAGATCTTTTGATACCTCGTCATATAGTGGGTAAGTCTAGCATTAGTGTTTGACCATATGAATCTCACCCCATAGAGGTTTAGGCTACATATTCTGAGCGTGAAGATAGAACCTCTGAATGCGAAAGCGAAACAGATTCCCAGTGTAGTCTTTACGAAGACCTTGCCTCCATGAACCTATTTTCTGACATGGCTATCCTAACTATAACCCCTGATATGTCCCCTACAACTCAGACACTAAACCTTATTTACCCATCACTCATGAATTGGGACCAACAACAACATGTGTCAATCAATGTATTTTATAAAGACAAGGCTATTGATGAGTTCCTTGGGATTCATGAAGACATTCCAATAAATGACCACAAGAAAGGCTTCTCCATTCAGCTCAATGCATGCACGTACTTTGGGGAGGAGGTAGATTTGTGAAGTCATTTAAGAAAAAAAGTAAGCAAAGGAAAAAATCCTATAGAAAATCCTTACAAAAAGAACAAATCTAAGTCTTCTAGTGAAACCCTCTAGAAAATCTTTGCATATTTGTTTTTTTAAAGAGGTTTTCACTATAGGACTTAGACTTATTCTTTGAGGAACTTGTGGACAAACAAATAAAAATAAAATGGACAAGATAGTTGACCCACTTCAAGATGAGGATCTTAATCTCCCCCATGATACTATGCGCATGGAGGATGAGTCCAAGTTACTAGTGGAGGAGACAATAGATGTCAATATTAGGATGGAGGACTTGCCTATAATAGTTAAGTTGGGAGCTTCTCTCTCAACTCAAGAACATAAAAATTTTATAGTGATTTTGAGAGAATTTGTAGATATCTTTGTTTGGTCTTACATAGATATACCAGGACTTGATCCTACATTAGTGGTGCACAATTTTGTTGTACACCTAGAAACCAAGCCCATAAAACAAAAGCTCCAAAATATGCATCCTTGTGTCGCCTTGTTGGTTAAAGCAGAGCTAGAAATATTATTGGAAGCAGGCTTCATCAGGCTTATTGACTATTCAGAGTGGATTTCCAATGTATTCCCAGTTCGGAAGAAACCTGTTGGTATTAGAGTGTGTACTGATTTATGAGATATTAATAAAGCTTTTCCTAAGGACAACTTTACTCTTCCCAACATTGACATGATTTTCGATTCAACAATTGGTTATGAGATGCTATCACTCATGGATGGATTTTCAGGATATCACCAGATAAAGATTGCTGAGGAAGACCAACATAAGACAAATTTTACCACCCCATGAGGGACATTCTGTTATCAAGTCATGCCCTTCGACCTCAATAATGTAGGCACTACATATCAATGGGCGATGACTATAATATTTCACGACATGATTAGTGACATCATGGAAGATTATGTAGATGACATATTGGTGAAGTCCAAAACTTGAGAAAGAGCACCTAGAAAATTTTCAGTGTATCTTTTAGCACCTAAGGGACTACAAAGTCCGACTAAACCTGAAGAAATGTCTCTTCGGTGTGTTATCTAGAAAATTACTAGGATTCATTGTTTCAAGGAGATGGATAGAAGTAGATCTGGAAAAGGTTGCCGATATAATGGAAATTCCTCCTCCTACCAATATCAGAAAACTGTGGAGCTTACAAGGAAAGATCCAAGATATCAGAAAGTTTATATCTTAGCTTGCAGAAAAGTGTCTTACATTCATGCATTTTCTCAATAAATATGTTAGTTTTCACTGGGGACCAGAGCAACAACAAGCATTTACTTCAATCAAAAGTTACTTGGATAAAACCCATGTTCTAATGCCACCCACGACAAGACAACCCTTATTACTCTATATCTTTGCTACACACTTTGCAATTGGGTCATTGTTTTCCAAGTACGATAAAGAGCAGAGAGAAAAAGTTGTGTAATACTTAAGCGAAAAGTTGTTAGATTACAAGCTCAACTATCCACAGATTGAAAAGGCTTGTTTGGATGTAGTTTTTTCCTTCCAGAAACTACGCCATTATTTACTCAACAATAAGGTCAAGCTCATTTCGAAGGTTGATCCACTAAAATACTTACTGTCAAAACACACACTCACATGAAAGATGGCTAATTGGATAATCTTATTAAGTGAGTTTGACATTGAGTATGTACATCAAAAGTCAATAAAAGGACAAGTCTTAGCAGATCATCCAGTAGAAGCTCTGCTACTAGCTACTGAACCTTTTCATCTGGAACTACCAAATGCATCCATAATGTACCTTAAGGAGTCAATTGTATGGAAACTATACTTTGATGGCTCCTTAAAATTTCATGGTTCAGGTGCCAGAGTTGTGTTGATTACTCCTACAAGAGACTTGATTCCCCAAGCATTTTGAATTAGATTCCCATGCAAAAATAATATAGTAGAGTATGAGGCCTTATTGTAAGGATGAAGCTAGTTATTAAATGTGATATCAAACAAGTCAATCTATTCAGTGATTCAAGACTCATTATAAAACAGGTCACGGATGAATACAAATTCAAAGATGAGAAAATTATTCCATACAAAAGAATGGTTGATTGTTTGAAGGAGTTATTAAAGAAGATAACATTTGATAAAATACCAAGAGCTTAGAATAAAGCAGTGGATGCTATGGATACAGTAAGATCCATGTTAAGTATTCCACTTGAAAACAATGATATACCATTTTTTTTGGAGCACTTACGAATGCCAACATATGACATACATGAGTCATATTTGGTGTGTGAGGTTATTGGTCCATTTTCCTTGTGTTATTGTGAAATATTTAATTATCTCCATGATGAAACCTTTCCCAAAAACATTTCCCATTCCAAAAAATGAACCCTCATCTAGTGTATAGCTCGATATACCCTAATTAGGGGCACCATCTTCCGCCAAGGCTATGACGGGAATCTATTGCACTCTTTAAATATGTATGAATCCATCTAAGTAATCAAATAGGTGCATGAAGGAATCTATGAAAATAATACTAATGGGGTCATATTTTTAAATAAAATACTTAGAGTAGGCTACTATTGGCCTAGCGTGGAGCATGATTGTTGTAAAAAAGTGAAGAAATGCGTGGATTATCATAAGTATAGAAATTTGATACATGCACCAACACAATCTTTTTAACCAATCACGAAACCTTGGTCATTCTCAAAGTGGGGTATTGATCTTATAGGAAAAATTAACCCTTTCTCCTTGGATGGCTACAAGTTCATTATAACTGCTACTAATACTTCACAAAATGGATAGAGATTGTTCCTCTTACCTATGTTAAAGGCACCCAAACCTCTAAATTTATAATGAACCATATCATTTTCTGTTATTGTATCCCCTCTACTATTATCACTGATAATGGTAAGCCATTTAAAAATAAAACTGTGAAAGAACTCTGCAAACGTTTTCAAATCTCCCTCAAGTTCTTGACCCCCTATTACCCTCAAGGTAATGGGCAAGCCAAAGCTTCCAATAAAACCCTCATTCACATTATGGAGAAGATGGCGAATACAACAAGCTGTAAATGGAATCTACAAATTCACCTCGCCCTCTAGGTATTAATAACATCTATCCACACCCCTACGGGTGCTACTCCATACTCCTTAGTATTCGGCATGGAATCCATACTACCTCTAGAGATCGAGATCCCTTCTTTGCGTATCGAGCTAAGGGACTAATTGAAAAAAGAGGAGGACTACATAGTATCTCGACTGGTAGAGTTGTAACTATTAGACGAGAAATGAATTCATGCCCTCAATCACCTTAAAGTGTATCAGGATCGAGTCTGACGAAGCTACAATAAAAGAGTAATACCTCATCAATTTGAGGTAGGAGACTTGATGCTAAAAAAGAATCAAAAGAACACCAATAAGGATCGAGAAAAGAAAGGGAAATTTGAACATAATTGGCTAGGGCCATATGTTGTGGTGGTCAAGTTTAGTTTAGGTGCCTATAAGCTTGCCTATTCAAATGGCCAAGAGCTTCAGGAACCCATGAACGCAATGCACTTTAAGCATTTCTATGCTTAGGTGCGGGGTCCCTAAAATATTAGAAAATGACAAAAAAGTATAAAAATAGAAAAATAAAAAGAGAAATAAACAAGTGTGTCCAATAGTGAAAACCACACAATGGTGGCACTTTGGACAACACCTTTGGTGAAAACTAGTTTCCGATGCCAATAGAGGGTTCGTTGTTCACAAGAATTTCAGGTTTAGGAGTATGGTAGCTTTGTTCTAAGCTGGTCTTTTCCTTCATCTGAATCCCTTATGAGCCTATCCCTCTTTTCCCTGATCCAACTAATCCTACTTATGAATGTAGAGAGTTTGAATTTGAATATTCCCAGCTCACGTTGGGGGAAAATTCACATCATCACCTTCCTGCACATAGCACGTGGCATTCTGCCATTGTACATCCCACCTAGCACTGGGGGCATCCACATTTCTTCATTTCCTTGCATGTTTTCTTTGGAAAACTTCTTAGAAAATATCAAAAACATTCATATAATTTTTGGGAAAACCTTCAAATATGTTTCATAGAAAACTCCAAAACAATAGAAAATTATCTCGAGATAGTATCCAAAACAACAGAAAATGTCCCAAAACTGTCTCATACAAACAAAGTAGTAGTTTTATTACTTTTAGTTGTTGGTTTGTATGGTTTTAGTTGCATTGCTTTTCCATATTGTGTGCTTTAAATCAGGTTCATTTGCTTGCTTAGATTGAGTGTTATTTTAATTTGTGGTGCATTACATTGAGTTCATTTTATCTTACATACTTATTGATAGTTGTGTTGATTTTATTAGATTTGTTTAACCTGTGCTTGTTATTTTATTTATACATTTTTGTTATCATGTCATCATCATATCAAATAAACCATCACATATATACATCATATATCAATAAATGCTAAGTCTACATCACACATGTATGCTAAAATATAATCATCAAATACTGTATCATCAATGGGGCAAGAGGGGTTGCACATGATCAAAATCTATCCCCCATACCAATATCAAAAATAAAAACATGTTTTACTCAAAGTATCTCATCAACATGTAATATGACATTAGCTAAGGCTATCTCATAAATCTAACAACATGTGATATAAACATAAGCATACAAATTAAGCATGATATCTCATAAACAAAAGTGTGATACATTGGTAATCCATCAATCATCATACATCCATAAATATCAAATGTCTGTGTACAAAATCAATGTGTCTCGATACATATCAGATACAAAAAACTATCATGGGCATGGACCAAAAATGTGCCTTCATCGCGAGGCATAATAAAAAATAATACATAACATACATGTGTAAAAAAGGGTGCCTTCATCACGAGGCATAATAAAAAAGAATAAATATTGTACATCTATACAAAAGGTGCTTTCATCACGAGGCATGATAAAAAATAATACATATACAAAAGTATAACTTCATATCGAGGTGATACACCAAAAATATACATCTAATATATCAATAAGAGAGTCAGCCTCAACTCTCACCCTCTTCAAGACTGCTTGGCCTAGGGCCATGAGGAGGGAGATGCTGATGTGAAGCACCTGTAGAGGTTGTTACAGTGTGATGCACTATAGGCTGCTGAACTGATATGGTTGATCATGAGGTCCTTTGGGATCTAGATCTGGACTTGTTAACATTTAGCTAATAAAAAAGGGGCAGCCCTCTATCCCTCTGGGACATCTTGGTGGTATAATGCATTGTAGTAGGAGGCCTCACCACTATGTCTCATCGTATCTGCTAATATGTCTGGTAACCCATATGCTAAAGATGCACGTAATAGAGCATCACGATATCTTGTCACTCTGGCTATGTCTACTTGATCATGTGTACACTCTGTCATCCACCGAACCCACTCAACCTCTAGTTGATCCCTCTTAGTCTGCATTGGTGTACTATCTATGATCATTAGATCTCTCTCTATCATGAGTTGTACTCTCTCTGTCTTGGCCTAATCTCCCTCTGTGATGAGCTGATCTCTCTCAGAAATCACTTGGTCTCTCTGTGAAATGGACTAATCCCTCTTAGCTATAACCTGAAGTTGTAGGGCTACACCATGCTGTAATTATTGCTATAAGGCAACCACCTTCCCACCAACTTGAATATCCCTTCCACCCTTGCCATCTCCTCTGCCTCCTAGTGAACTATGTGGTGGAATCACGTGAGGGGGTGGTGGAGGTGCCTGCAATCATGCCCGTAATGGAACCTGGAGGGGCATATGTGGTGCTAATACTTGTGGCTTCACCACTACCTACTACTGCACTAATACCTTTTGTACATGTGACCTTATCTGTGGACTTACGTATGCTTGTGCCTATAGATTTGGACCATATCCTCCTGTTTTGTTGCATCTACTACCTCCTGTGGTATGGTCAATCTCTATGGCAACACTATCGCATACCATCGTGCATAGTACGGGGTCATCCCTGAGTCCACTATCTGCACTAGTTGTAGACAAGGCTGTGGAATCACCTGTAAAAAGATAGTGTGAGCTCGACCCAACCTGATTTGGGGACCCATATGAAAGGTCTCTCTGTACCTACGTGCATACCGCATCTCATCACTAGGAATCCCCTAGATGAGGCCAAACTGCTGTTAGACCCGGTCCACTATATATCACTCCATGATATGGCTCCTGCTCCCAAGAATGAAATGATCTACTGCAGCAATTCTCAACTCACATGTATTTTGAGGCTATGGGTACAACCTGTATGGCCTACTTGTGATCATGTGAGGTTGTACCTCGTCAAAATATCACTTGTAATAGTCTATATCATCCATGTGACCACGAATATCATCTAAGTCTAAAACCCAGCCCACGAGGGAAGGCTTTCCAATAACTTGAGCTCTCAATGCTCATGTGGGGCATCCTATCGCAATATGGTCCTAGGCCTATATCTGTAGCAAGGTGGCAAGAAACATGGACCTCTACTGATGATAGGCTATCAAATGTGAATTAACATATAAATGATCCATTATACACTGACCCCAACAATAAACCTCTCCCTGAAGTAGGCCACGAATCACTCCAATATGGCCCATAGGAAACTGAGCACCAGTCTTGTCAGGAAATAATATGTTGCTAACACTTGAGTTAACAAGAATACAAGGACCCGTACCAACCGCTGATCGACTATACATCTCCTAATGAAGACCGTCATACCCTGGTGGGGTATGTCTACCACTCCAAACATCTTGGTTATGCATCACTCAATATGGTCCTGACGACCATCATATGTGATCAAGTGACCCTGGATAAGAACTCGTAGGATCTGCCACACGTCCTCTAAGGTGATGCTCATCTCACCTATCGAAAGGTGAAACGTATGACTCTCACTCCACCATCTCCCAACTAAGGCTGTGGTTTAAAGTAATCTGTGACATGTGGGCCACGTGTGATCACTCGATCACCTCCAATGTGATCTCTAAGAAAATATGGCCATGACGTCTGAATGTCGCCTTGTAGGCTTGGAGACACCCATGTCACTCCCACATCTCTAATACATCTTTAAGTCCATCTCTAGAGTCAATCAGGTCATTTATTATGATCTTATGCTTCTTCTTCTATCTATCATCTAAGTCTTCTATTTTGTTATATAATTAATCTATTTCTATCATCTATGGTTTTCTAAAACCTTCATTTTCTTCTAAAAATACTTCAAAGTGTTAGTTATGCACTAGTGCCCCCTAGTGGCACCAGTGCATGCCCTGCGTTATAGGCACCCTTAGTGCGATAACGCACTCCTCAGCGCATCAGTGCCCCCATCCGCGCATAGGCGCACTTAGTTTTTTTCCCAAATCCTTTTATTCGCATAGGCGCATTCCTCTTTACATAGGCACATACGTGCCAACAATTGCCTATCAAAAATACATGAGGCCCCCCCTTAATGTACTAGCGCATGTGTGCTTACATATGTTACAACGTTGGTACACCCCATGAGCACAGGCGCGCTTCAAAGGCCGCACCTGTGCATTCATGTGCCTTTTTCCTACCCTAAAACTACCCTAATTAATGCATTTTTAATCAAACCTAAATGTTATAATTTGACAGATTGCAGAGTTCAGCTTTGTGTACCTATGAGCCATCCACTTTAAGTCATATGTAGTCTCTCATGTGGTCCACATGGTGTTTCTAGTTCTGCACCCTTGTCATCTTCTTCCTTAAGTCAGAGCTCAATCAACAGTAAAAAGGTAAGTGAGTGTGGTAAATGAATTGGCCGCGATGGCTTATATGCCCATTTTACCCCCCGTGATGTGTTTATCACCCCTAGAGGTTCCCTGGAGCCAAAGTGCTTCTTCTACATTCTTTTAACACTCGTTGTGATGATTATTTTCAATAATTAATTATTTTGTGCCCATTTTTACTACCCTGGGGCATGTTTTTGCTTCATGACGGCCTTTTCTACTACCTAAGGCATATTCTTGCCTTACGGTGACTTCTGACGATGTCCCACGACTTCATTATTTCTTCCACAATATTTTATTCTTAAATTTCAAAAATTTAAGACAATATATTTTTTTTAGAAAAATCCAAAAAATTGGTAAAATCATCAAAAACCCGAAAAATTGCAAAAATTCAAAAAAACTCAAAAATTGGTAAACTGCATGCATGCAGCTGAAGTCTAAATCAAATGGATTTTCCTCAAACATCAAAATTTTTCCTACAAAAACATATTTCTTAGGTTCTTGTTCGTTCTTTTCTCAAACAACTTACGAATCATTGTGGTCTACCCCCATTAACAAAGTTGGCTTGCTTACTATGTCGGTACTCTCGTGCAACAATGAGTTGCTAGAGATTGTGTCATAGTGCATGAATGATTTTCATGGGACCACTTATGTCCTCTGTTATTCCCCTCGCATGTATCCTTGCTTTGGGCACCATTTTTAACCTTTGTCGTTACAACACGAACATTCGGTAATTGAAGCTTGATAACAAAAACATTAGTGCAATTGTCTTGAATGTTGTTTGTTTGAGTACGTGTGATTTTACTTGTTTCTCTATTAGGTTAGATGGGTTTAATTTAGATCATATTGCATTAAATTATATATGTTGCATGAAGTTAAGCATTATTTTAATTTCTTGTATTGCATTGCATTATGTATGTTGCATGGAGTTACATATTTTTAACAATGAACAAATCTTAGTAATTTATCTTTTCATGTTATGTTACACTTTTGTTTATTTTAATAAAGGCCAATGATATAGATCATAGGAGCAACATGATGAAATAAAAGTTGTTTATTGACATATTGGAGGCAAAGAAAGAGTTATTCCCATTCTTCATTATCATTTATTATCACTATTAATTTCTCTTCCAAATCACCTGAAGCAATAAACAACCATGTTTATCCCTATCCTTATTTCTTCTATATGTTTCAATCATATTTTCAATCGTCAATTGACTTCTTTTATCACCCCATTGACACTCGAGGGGGCATCCTTCATTCTACTAATTTTTCTTCAAAAATTTACTAGCTTATGCTTGTCTACTATATTTAAAGTGAAGTTACTTACTTCACCTCAAACAGGGGGAAATATAGACACCTAAATTTCGCTTCTACAATCTTATTGTCAAATGTACACAAATCATTCTTATTCTTACCATTTCTATTATAATAAGTGATTTATGCTAATTAACTAACATTTCTTACCATTTTGATTAATCAACAACGCTTTTTTGATTACCTATCCTCTTTCGCATTCAGGATGTCACTTTATGACAATTCATAAGTCATAATCCTCTTCCAAACAGATAATTAATAGTTATTAGCTAATTAAGCCTATTTTACCCTTGTTTTGGTCAATATACCTTATTATTGGCTCAAAACCCACTTCCAACCACTCAAAATCACTCCACTTCCCTCCACAACATCTCAGCAAGCTTTAAAAGCTTATCCTAGCCTCTTAATTGACCCTAAGTGGTTGATTAAGGCTCCTTACATCCTAATCACTTGGTAATTCACTAATTGTGATTAACAAACCATAATCATCATTAATAATCTTTATTCTAATTTTTGCTTTTAGTCCCACATGCATCGAGATGCTAGTTTTCCTCAAAGGAAAAGCTATAAATAAGACCAAGTACTACCTTCCAACTTTACACAATGCTTTGATTTTCATATCATATAATAAATATGATTAATAGTCAAGCTCAATCCTTGCCTCAAGTATTCAATGGGGTTAGTAGATGGGTATCCAATATGATCTTGTAGTCATTGTTGGAGAGACCATCTCACCTTCCTTAGAGTAGCAACAAAATCCCCAATTTGATTGCTCCTAGATCTATTTAGGTATATGTTAGTTAGCAATTGAACATACTAGTATGCATGCTTTATATAGGTTTTGAATTATATTCATGTTATTTGTTTCAAGCATTCCATTAAGATTTTATCTTTTATGTAACTATTGTTAGATTCAATAAACATTAGCTCAATCAGACTATGTGGTGTTAGTCTTAGTTTTTCTTAGAACTTTTAATAGTCTCCAGGTAATTATAATTTGATGGCTCCTTTACCTTTCATGGTTTAGGTGCTAGAGTTGTGTTGATCACTCCTTCAAGAGACTTGATCCCTTAGGCATTACGGCTTAGATTCCCACACACAAACAATATAGTAGAATATGAGGCCCTTATTGCAAGGATGAAGCTGGATATTAAGTTGGATATCAGACAGGTAAACATAATCGGTGATTCCATGTTGATTATAAAATAGGTAATAGATGAGTATAAAGTTAAAAATGAGAAACTTCTTCCATACAAGAGAATGGTTGATTCTTTGAAGGAATTATTTGAGAATTTTACATTTAAAAAAATCCCAAGATCACAAAATCAAACATCGGATGCTATGGCCATAGTGGGGTCCATGTTGAGTATCCCACCTGGGCACAATGATATACCGTTCTTTGTTAAGCATCTACGAAGACCAACATATGACATCCCAGATTCTTGTTTGGTATGTGAAGTTTTTGATCTTGTTTCCCTGTGGTATGGTGACATCTTTATTTACCTTCATGATGGAACCTTTTCCTCAAACATTTCCCATACCAATAAACAAAACCTCATCGAGCATATAGCCCATTTTACCTTACTTGGGGTACTTTATTCCATTGAGGCTATGATGGGAATTTGTTACGGTGTCTCAATTCAGATGAATCCATCCTATCAATCAAGCAGGTGCACAAAGGCATCTGCGAGGCTCATACGAATAGGCTCATCCCAGAAAAGAAGATACTTAGAGTAGGATACTATTGGCCTACCATGGAAAATGATTGCTGCAAATATGTAAAGAAATTTTTGTATTATCAGAAGAATGGAAATTTGATACATGTGTCATTGCATTCATTATAGCCTATCACAACCCTTTGGCCTTTCTCAAAGTGTGGGACTGATCTTATAGGTAGGCTTAACCCTATATCCTCAGATGGCCACAAGTTCATTATCATTGCTATTGAATACTTAAAAAATTGGTAGAGGTTGTTCCTCTTACCTATGTCGAAGGTGCAGAAATATCTAAGTTTATAATGAACCATATTATCTGTTGATATGGTATCCCCTCTGCCATTGTAGTTGACAATGGTAATTCCTTTAAAAACAAAAATATGAAAGCATCATGAATTTTTTTTCAAATGTCTCTCAAATTCTCAACCCCCTATTACCCTCAAGGTAATGGGAAAGCTGAAGCTTCTAATAAAACCTTCATTCTTATTATGGAGAAGATGGTGAATACAACAGGTTGTAACTAGCATTTATAGATTCACCCTGCCCTCTTGGGCATTAAGAACATCTATCTATACTCCTATAGGTGTAACTCCATAATCCCTAGTGTTTGGCACCAGAAGCTATACTACCCCTAGAGATCAAGCTCCCCTCTTTGCATATAGAGTTGAGAGATTACCTGAATGAAGAGGAGGACTACAAAGTATATTGACTGGACAGAGTTAGAGCTATTAGATGAGAAAATGAATTCATGCCCTTAATCACCTTAAAGTGTATCAGGATCGAGTGTGGAAAATTACAACAAAAGAGTGATACCTCATCAATTTGAGGTAGGAGACTTGGTGCTAAAAGAAAATTAGTTCAACACCACTAAAGGACTGGGAAAAGAAGGGGAAATTTGAGCCTAACTGGTTAGGGCCATATGTTGTGGTTGCTAAGTTTGGTTCAGGTGCCTACAAAATTGCTTACTCAGATGGTCAGGAAATTGAGGAACCCATGAACGCAATGCATCTTAAACGTTTCTACGCTTAAGTGTGGGGTCCCTAAAATATAAGAAAAAACAACAAAAAGTATAAAAATAGAAAAATAAAAGAGAAATAAATAAGTATGTCCAATAGTGAAAAACCACAATATTGTGGCACTTTAGACAAGTACTTTGGTGAAAACCGGTTCTGGTGCCATTGGAGGGTTCCATTGTTTATAATTATTTCAGGTCTAGGATTGTGATAGCTTTTTCCTAAGCTATTCTTTTTCTGCATCTGTGGTGCTTTTGATCCTAGCCCTCTTATCCTTGATCTGGATGATCCTACTTCTATGTGCAAAGAGTTTTCCTTTGAGTATTCCCATCTCATGCTAGGGGAAACTTCACATCATCACTTCTTGTACATAACACATGGTATTCTTCCCTTATACATCCCATATAATGCTGGGGGCATCCATGTTTCTTTGTTTCCTTACATTTAGCTTCAAAAAAATTCTTGGAAAACATAAAAAACATTTGTATAAATTATTGAAAATCCCAAAAAAAATCATATATGTTAGTTAGAAAAACTCAAAACATTCACATACATTTCATAGAAAACTCCAAAAATAATAGAATATTGTCTCGAAATAATACCAAAAATAGTGAAAAACATTTCAAAACTGTCCCTCAAAAACAAAGTAGTAGTTTGCTTACTTTTAGTTGTTGGTTTTTATAGTTTTGATTGCATTAGTTTTTCATCTTATGTGCTTTAAATTGGATTCATTTATTACTTAGATTGAGTGTTACTTTAATCTGTTATGCATTGCATTGAGTTCATTTTATCTTGCATACTTGTATATAGTTGTGTTGTTTGATTAGATTTGATTAATTTGTGCTTGTTGTTTACTTGTGCAGTTTGTTGTCATTTCATCATCATATCATCTATCATCACATCTATACATCATATATCAATAAAGGATAAGCTACATAATCATGAACATGAAAATTAAACATGTATGCTAAGCTAACATCATATAATATCACCAAGAGGGGCAAGAGGGACCACCTTCTGTCCCCCCTCAAACATAGACCATAACAAAAATGTGGATTAAACATGATATCTCATAAACACAAAATGTGATAAATAAACATAAAAGTCCATCATCAACATCCATATATCATCATAAATATAAATGTATCATGTAAAAAACAATGTGTCTCGATATACATGAGATACAATGAGCCATCATAGGGACATCTATACAAAAAAATATGCCTTCATCATGAGGCATAATCAAAAATCCATAAGGATGCATAAATACATCAGTACAAAATAATGTGCCTTCATCACGAGGTAGATAAAAAATAGTACATATACATAATCTCAAAAATTATGCCTTCATATTGAGGTGATACACCAAAAATATACATTTGATACAGATAAAAAGAGTCAACATAGCTCTCTCCCATATACGGACTACCAGGTCTGCCACTAGGTGGGGGAATGTGCTGTGATGGACCTACAGAAGGTGTTGCACCATGTATGCTAAACCCTGCTACACTTGAACCATGATACACTGATGTTGTTGTACTGATGGCTATTGTACTAAGAGTCCAATTATGAGGTCCTATGCGATCACGACTAGACTTGTTAATAACTAACTAATAAAAGGATGGCCCTCTATCCCTCTATAATGAAAATGGTACAAATGCTCTGTAATATGATGGCATGACCACTATGTCATCACATCTGCTAGTATATCCCACATCCCAGATATTGTGGATGCCCACTGAATATAGAGCATCACACTCTCATGTCAATATAGGGATGTTTTCCTGATGTCTACATTATGTCTCTCTCAACTACAGGGAGATCCTAGAGTCCTGTAGTTAGTAACTACCCACTCTCTCTGATATGTGGTGTTCTGTTCTCTCAATCTACAACTATCACTCTGTAGTGCAGTCACTGATCTCTCTTTGCAGTAACTATGTAGCTACTGGGATACTACCTATCTGTAATTTATCACCTCAAGGAAATTATATCACCTGTACCCTATATATATCTCCTCTATCCTCCTCTCCATCTGTGGGTTCTCCTCATCTGTAGTGGACTCCTGGTGGACTATGTGGTGGAGATCACATGTGAGTAATCTGGTGTATATCCTCTCATATGAGGTGCACCTAATTACACCTGTAGTGGAAATCTGAAGTGGAACTTGTGTGGCATCCTATGGTGCTGCTACCTATGGCTATACCACTACCTGATGTTGCACAACCACATGATATTGAACGAATAACTAATGTACCTATGGCCCTACCTATGGTCCTACCTGTGGAT
Source organism: Taxus chinensis (assembly GCA_019776745.2). Classification (NCBI taxonomy): domain Eukaryota; kingdom Viridiplantae; phylum Streptophyta; class Pinopsida; order Cupressales; family Taxaceae; genus Taxus; species Taxus chinensis. Next base: position 663,268,064 of record CM034150.1, on the reverse strand, counting down.
CTACCTGAGCTATGTGCTCTAGGATCTGGTATGACCTGTAACCCTTGCCTACGTCTATCACTGCCTATCTAGAATCATCAATCACCACAAAACACTGATAGCATACCATCTTGGGTAATCTAGGGTCATCCCTGGATCTACTATCTATGATCACTGCACCCAAGGCTGTTGAACCACCTGTAAAAAGCTGGTGCAAGCTCATCCTAACTGGATCCATGGTCCAATATCAAAGGTCTCTCTAGATCTCCACCCATACCACATCTCATCACCGGAATCCCCTGAATGAGACTGAATTGCCGCTAGACCCTTGTCCACTCTATACCACTCAAGGATATAGCTCATGCTCCCAATAATGAAATGATCAACCACTGTTATGCTGAACTCTAGTAGCATCCTCATGCAACTGATATAACCTGTATGGCCGCCAAGTAATCATATGAGGTTATACCTCATCAAGGCTCACTATAGATAGAGGTGTGTCTCCCATGTGACCATGAATGTCATCACCATCTGGAACCCAACCCATAATAGATGGCTCACCTAGAGCTCGGGCTCGTAATGCTCCTATTGGGTGACCTATAGTGATATGATCCCACACCCATATCTGAAGTAAAGTCATCAAAACCATGATATTCTGACCATGGTAGCTATCAAATGCAAATCTACATACAGTGGGCTAGTATACACTGCCCCCAACAATAGACCTCTCCCTTGATGATCCATGTATCACTCCAATCAGGCCTAAAGAAAAATGAGCACCAATCTTGTCAGGTAGCAATATGCCATTGATAAGAGCTATGAGATATACAGGAACTTTCCCAAGCTGATGATCAACCATGCATCTAGTAATATCCACTGACATACCCTGACGCGAAGGTATGTTTGCTACTCCAAAAATTGTCCTAATGATTCACAAAATATGACTAGGGTCATCATAATCACCAACTGACCCTGAATAGACACTCTAAAAATCCACCAAATCCTCTAAAGTAATGCTCATCTCACCTGTTGGAAGGTGAAATGTCTGGCTCTCACTCCCATCTCTCAGCTAAGGTTGTGAGTAGGATATGGTCCAAGGTAATCTATGGCATGTGGAGCCACGTGTGAGAGACCAGTCACATCCAGTGTAATCTCCAAACAAGATGTGATCCCTTGTCTAAATGTCACCTCATAGGCCCAAATGCTCCCATGCCGCTCTCACATCTCTAATTGAGGTAGACTAATCTACAGAATCAAACACAACACGTGTTAAAAATCATTTTCTTCTATATTGTAGCATTAACTTATTCTTATTCATCACTAAGTTTTTTTTAAAACTTCCTAAATTTTTCTAAAAAATTTGACCCTTTTGTGTCAGCACGCCCATTTTTACATCAGCGTGCCCAAGCACTAGTGCCCCCCTTTTACATGCAGTGCCTAGCATTTTCACATAAGTGCACCCTTCCCCCCTAACCCTTTAACTCATGCTAGCATGCTCATGACTTTAGCATCACCCACGGGCGTGCCTACGTGCAGACATGTTGATTTTCACGATTTCACATGAGCGCGCATGTTTTCATACCAGCATGAACACCTATGTGCTTTCATGCAAGTACACCCCTAACTATGCTAGCACACCCCAAGGGCCACGCTGGTGTGATTGCACACCTTTCTACCCTAATTAATTCTAATAAATGCACTACAAAAGGACAAAAGGGAAAGTTTGGCTTTGTGTACCTGTGGGCCATCCCTACGAGAAGACACATGTAGTCTCGAACGTGATCCACATGGTGTTTTTGGTTCTACACCCTCACCATTTTCTCTCGTAGGTCAGAGCTCACTCAACAGTAAAAAGGGTAAGTGTATGTGGTAAATAAACTCGCCGCGATGGTTTTTACCCCCTGTGGCGTGGTTTATATACCTATTTTCCCCTCCATGCATCATGTTTCTCACCCCCAAAGCACCCTGGGACGTCGCATTTCTTCTAAATTCTTCTAACACTCACCGCGATGATTATTTTTAATAAATAATTGTTTTTCACTTGTTTTTGCTATGTTGGGGCATGTTTTTGCTTCCTGACGGCCCTTTCTGCTACATGGGGCATATTTTTTCCTTCCAACGTCTTTTGGCAATGTCCCATGACTTCGTCATTTCTTCTACAATATTTTCTTTCTAAAAATTCAAAATAAAAAATCCATAAATTTTTCAAAAAAATTGGTAAAAATCATTAAAAATCCAAAAAATTGTAAAAATTTATTTTTTTTCAAAAATTGGTAAACAACATGCACGCAGCTGAAGACCATGTATCAAATGCATTGTCCTCGAACATCAAAATTTTCCTACAAAAACATCTTTCTTAAGTTCTTGCTTGTTCTTGTCTCAAACAACTTGCGAATCATTGTGATCTACCTCCATTAACAAAGATGCCTTGCTTACTATGTTCGGTACTCCCGTGAAACAATGAGTTTTCAAGAGACTATGTCATAGTGCACGAATGATTTTCATGAGGACTACTTGTGTCCTCCGTTATTCCCCTTGCATGTATCCTTGCTTGGGGCACCATTTTTAACCCTTGTCATTAAAACACGAACATTCAGGAACTAAAGCTTGATAACAAAAACATTGGTGCAACTGTCTTGAACGTTGTTTGTTTGAGTATGTGTGATTGTACTTGTTTCTCTGTTAGGTTAGTTGGTTTATTTTTTCGTATTGCATTGCATTATGTATGTTGCATGGAGTTACACATTTTTAGCAATGAACAAATGTTAGTAATATAGCTTTTCATGTTATTTTACACTTTTGTTTATTTTAATAAGGGTCGATGATTTAGATCATAGGGGAAACATGATGAAACAAAGTTGCTTATTGAAATATTGGATGCAAAAGAGCTATTCCTATATTCTTCACTGTCATGTCTTATCACTATTAATTTTTCTTCCAAAACACCTGGGGCAATAAAAATCATTTTTATCCCTATCCTATTTCTTCTATCCATTTCGATCATATTTTCGATTGTTGATTGACTTCTTCTATCACCCCATCAACACTCGAGGGGGAATCCTTCATTCTACTATTTTTTCTTCAAAAATTTACTTATTTATGCTTTTCTACTATGTTTGAAGTGACGTCACTTACTTCACCTCAAACAGGGGCAAATGTAGACACCTAAATTCCGCTTTTACAATCTTATTGCTAAAAGCACACTAATTACTCTCATTCTTACCATTTCCATTATAATTAGTGATTTCCACTAATTAACTAACGTTTCCTTACCATTTTGGTTAATTAACGGTGCTTTTTTGATTACCTAACCTCTTTCACATTCAGGATGCCAATTTACGACACATCATAAGTCATAATCCTCTTCCGAACAAACAATTAGCAATTATTAGCTAATTAAGCCTATTTTACCCTTGTTTTGGTCAATAAACCCTATTATTGGCTTAAACCCCTCTTCCAACCATTCAAAATCACCCCATTTCCCTCCAAGACATCTCAGAAGGCTTCAAAAGCTTATCATAGCCTCTTAATTGACCCTAAGTGGTTGATTAAGGCTCCTCACATGCTAATCACTTGTTAATTCACTAATCATGATTAGAAAGCCTTAATATACTTTATGCTTTTTAGTCCCACATGCACCAAGATGCAAGTTTTCCCCAAATAGAAAACTATAAAAAGGACTAAGCACCTACCTTTAAACTTTACACCATACTTTGATTAGTATATCATATAACAAATATGATTAAGAACCTTACTTCCTTCTTGGATTAGCTTGCTCAATCTTTGCATCCAATCTTCATATTGGTTAGTAGAGGGATATCTAATATGGCCTTGTAGCCATTGTTAGAGAGACCCTCTCACCATTTTTGGAGTAGAAACAAACATAATTTGATTTCCCTTAGATCTAATTAGGTCTATGTTAATTAGTAATCATCTCACATAGTAAGGATGCTTGTAGATTGAATGTTTGATTTCATTTAGTTTCCATTAATGCATGCTTTTAAGCTTTGATCATGATGTTTCATTCTTAAGCTTGAGCTTGGCTCTAGGCTATTATGGTGTTAGCCTTTACTAGTTAGTCATATTGCAAAAGTTTAGGGTGTTATCAATTATAACAGGAAATAGTTCCATCGGTTGCATCACGAAGGGGTGTTGTTATCAGAGGTCATTTCCCAACAGGTTCAAGAAATTTAGTTACTGTATCGGATGATCATCACGAAGATGACACCAATCCACAATCTGTCAAATGGATGAGGAGTTCCTTAAACCCTTAAACTAACACATCCACCATACCACAGACATTAATAACATGTATTTTTATTTATGATGTATATATGACATATGTTTCAATATGTTTGAAAATAAATGTAATTATTTATTAATAACTTATATATGTTTCAATATTTCTTGTAACTTATATTCCTTTATTACAGAAACCTCCAGTAGCACAAGATTATATCATCAGGCTCATCGTAGCCCAAAACAAAATGTATTTAAATTTGATCAAACACAACATGATGTATAAATATCTTTAGTACCTCACTCTTCGGCTCCATGTATGAATTTAATTTTTGTGTTTTTTTAATTTATTTTTTTCTAAAAATTTGACAAGCTCATCAATCTTTAATGCTTAATAATGTTTTACGTGACACCTACCAGTACAACACCCAGACATTTCAATCTACTTCTCTACAACAACCACATGAACTGCACTAGGCCCAATTTGCACCTTAGATGTAATCCTTTCAACAAAGTAATATTTATAATCATATATGATATAATGTTACATTTATTATTATTTAAATCCTATTATGTTTTTCATTTGATTTTTCTTTTGTTATTCAAAATTACAATTGATTGTTACAGGGCCTCCTCCACATCCAATTAACAATCCATCTACTATGAAGAGGAAGATGCCACCTCCACCACAAACTATCAAGACCAAGTGTAGTGGAAAGCATATTTCATTTGTTAATATAGCTTCAAGCAAGGGCACCCTTAATTTTACAGTTGAATTTCCAACGTTTTTCGTTGGGTAATGTTCTTAGTGGACAAGGTGTTTTTGTTTTGAATGAAATTGATCTAGATGAGGAATATCTAGGGATTAAAAATGGGGTTCAGGCCCATGGAACTTTTAATCCCTAAGATATGATTCATGGGGCAATGAAGTCTTCTCCAATAAGAGTGGATCGATCAAGCACACCTTCTCTAATACATATTGCCTTAACTGATGACCAAAAAACTGCTTTGGCACTTACTGCTCTTTTGGCTGACAATCGTGAAGCCTATGTTGATGTTATATTGAAGGATATTAAATAATTAAAATTGTGGGAGTTTAGGGCTAAAGTTATTATTAAAGAAATAAATTCACAGTTTAAAAATCACAACCAAAGTAATATATTGTATTCTTCAGTTCAAAACAAGCTAGCTAAGCTTGATATTTTGTTGAATCAAGGTGTGTCTGGTATTGTATCTTTTGAAAATAGTTATGATGATGAAGTGCTGGACATTATGTTGAATAGAATTGAGAATTTAAATGCAAAAGCAGAAGCCTACCACAATATGTGGTCGAGAGACAAAGGCCTTGTAGTTATTACAAATGCGGAACAAGATAAGACATTGGTAAGTCTTACTAAATTTTCAAATATTTTTTACAATTTTTTGAAACTTTATCAATTATTTTTTTGTTTTGAAATGTAGTCAAAGTATGAAAATTTGAAAGTGAGGCTATAGTGCTTGATGTGAATTTACAAAGTGCCAGAAAAAGTTTAAATACATCAATTGAATTGAAGAAAAATATTGTCATATTAAACAAGAAGAATAACACCTTAAGAAGGATCATAAAGGTGCATGGAATTGATCTAGAGATATTGTTGAAGAAGCAAACAAAATAGGATCTAAAATTACTGTCTACTGGTGATGCAGTAAATCTAGAATGAAAAATTCTTTCGAATATGGAAACTACAACAAAGGATATTGTTCAGTCTGGTGTTATACAAGAAAGTTCTGTTCCGTAGGAGACAAAAACTGAAACACACAGAAAAATATTCTCAAAGACAATTCTATAAAAACAAATTGTGAAATTGTAATTGTTGTTTTTGGAATCTTTTTGTAAAATTGTTTCAAATTCAATGTATAAATATACTTATTAATGAAAATATTAAAAGATTCAAATTTCAATCAATGTGGCATTTTAATTTTAGTTTTGTTATATTAGTGCATAAGTTATTCAAGTGGATTCCAAATGTGATTATTATTCTCAATTGTGTTTGATATTACTATTACATATTACATTAAAAAATTATATGTTGTTGTAGTTATACTCTGTTCATGCATAAGACTGAAAATGTACCATAAATGCAATGATATTATTATCATTTCAAAAACAACAGAAAAAATAAGTTTGACATTTCTCATTTAAAAAAATCTAAACAAATTGCAACATTGAAAATATTATTCAATAATGAACATGCGTATACCAAAAATAATAATATCCATACTTATATTCTGATATGATATTTTATTTCTAGAATTAAAATTGTACATTCAGTCTTCTTTACTCTAAATCAACTAGCTCAAACTGAAACATATCTTTTTAGTTCCCAAAACTGTTATCTAATCTTTCGATGCAATTTTCAGTAACAGTTTTGTTGCTTTCCACAGTCCCTGTATTATAATTACTATTTCCTCTCCTCTCTGCAAAAGAATTCCATACTTCCATTACCCATTCATATGGAAATGCATCCACATCATATCATGAAACATATAATCTCAAGCAAGTCTCAAGATTTTTATCCACTCTGTTCCGATATTTTGAGTTTATAAATGTTAGTGCGCTGAAAAATATTTCATCTTCAATTGATCCCAATATCATTGTTTGACATAATTTATACAATCAGAAATATTCACTAATAATTTCACGAAGGATGGTACTAGGATACAAAATTTTCCATAGAAGTGTAATTTCTCCTTTCTCTGTTGGCTCACTCAGTAATTCAAATTGTTCGCTCATTACCCAACCGAAATCAGTTGATTGCAATGCAAGTCATTCCTTTTGAAGAACACTGTTAATATAAAAACCATTACATTCAACTAATTGTCTAAAATGCTTAATGATAATACCCATGTGTCTTTTAAATGAATCAGCTACAACTCCGCCTCCTACAGGATTCCAATAATAATGATTGACCACTCCCATGGCTTCAAGAATCTCACCTTTTTAAAAATGATCTCTGATCTCATTGGATAAGCATTGTGATATTTTCTACAATTTTTTTCTTGTTTCAGATATAATATCATCATATAAATTATGTGTAACAAGAACTTCTTCAAGCTCTCATCCAACAATATCCACTCATTTTTTGAATGTGCGCATTTGAATCTCCTCTCGGTTTACAAAGATACAAAGATGACCACATATATTGAATATGAAGTAGTTGTTAGGATCCTTAAAATTTGTCAGAGCTTGCCAGTGACTGAATACATGTTCTTGAAAGAATTCATCAAATTTATATAACATATCAAGAGTCTGACACACCCTTTTCCTGAACCTAATGAAGTTCGCTCTATAGATGGATCGTTCTTGAGAAAGCTTTGTTATGTAATTCATTTCATGCAACATTGGAAGAATCCCGCAAAGTGTAAACAATGTTTCCAAGTCTGTTAGGTGGTAAAGCAAATATATTTCCCTGTCAACTTGCCTATGGTTCTTAAACATGAAACCAATTAAAGATGGATATTCCTAAAAAACTCTACGTGCAGGCTCATACATAGAAATCCATCTAGTATCAATTTCTTTAAGAAGTTTCTTATCATCAGTGACCCCTAGTGATTTTTTTTAAAATATAGAAATAGTTTTGGACTACTTGACATATAGGCATATAGTTCACGCATAAGTTCTTCAAAAATTTTAATACATTCAAATGTGCTTACTATCCTATATGTAAGATTCATCCTATGAGCCATGTAATGAATAAGAATCATATAAGGAGAAAAAAATGTTTGGAGACGCACACATAAACCTTTTATATGACCCTACATCATTTATGCACCATCAGCACAACCACAAATAATATTTTTAGCTATAGAATAATTATCCATTCATGTTATGTCCTTCGAAGTAGATATAACCAATTTGGAAATATTTTTAGCATTGTAATTTTCTTGCATTTTATGAATAGATAGAAGATGAGGTGTCCTTGTGTGGTTTTGGAAAGTATATACATGCATGCAAACCCAAGAAGTGTTGTCAATAGTTGTAACCTCATCAATTGAAAGGGAGATGAAATTTGCATTCTTGACATTTTATTTTAGATCTTCTTGTTCAATCATCGCAAGACATCTCACCATCTCCTAAGCACTTCTCTCTGACCAATGTGAATGTGAAAGGTTTGGAAACCCATTTAACTTGAAATTTTTCTTATATTTTGAAAAATTTGAAATTGATCTGCCCATTTTAAGAATAAAGAATATGGTTGAAAACTGGGTAGTTTTTGCCTTCAAATTTTCATTTGCAGCTTTTCCAAAATTTACATTTATGGTTCCTCCTTTCTCCTGAAGTTTTTGAGTGTGTTTCATTTTATTATCATACTCCTTATATTTTACATGCATGCACTCTTTTGCAGTTTTCCATCCACGAGTCTTCGTTATATTTCCATCATTTTTAGTGATTGTGTAATATACTTTGCCACAAATTTTCTCTCTAGCGTCCAATTTAAGTTGTATTCTATGTTATTTACCCAATTTCCAACTAAAATAGTACATATACACTCTTTGGGAGTATCACTACCATTATCTAGTTGTACAAGTTCAATGAATGGGTATTTGGTTGCCCAATCTACTTGAAAAGACCTTCTTATTATCCAAGATGTTTTCTTCTTTCTCACAGATTTATTTTTTTCAAGTGTCATGTCAATATAATCTATTAATCTTCTGCTAGAATATTTTCTTTTGAGCATTTGAATGCATTTGGCAATTGGGACAATCTTCTAGCTCTGACATGTATGGGTCAATTATATCTTCATCTAATGAAATAATTGTTTTCTTAGGGTTTATGTTTTAGTTTACTGTTTCATGTTGAATACAATTAATAGTAGGGCTTTATATATTCAAAAATGAAAATGTTTTGACTATTACAAAGATACTAAAAAAATTAAACTGAACTGACAAAAAAGAGGGAAAAGGTTTTGATAATCTATTACAACTTACTAGTACCCATGTTAATGTTTCCAGTGGATGCATGTTGGGTCTTCATTTTTTTTTGGTTGGCTAAATTTTTTTAATATGCTACCTTTTCTTTTTACTTGATTTGCCTTTTGTTGATTGTTTAGAGAATTCATTATACCTATCCATGAGAAATTTTAAAATAGATCAGTTTAATCAAAATCTAAATAGTATTTTATAATTTGTAAATGAAACCAAATTCAGAATGTCAATTATGCTACCAGCTGGGAGCACATTGCATGATATCGAAAGGAAGCATTCGACATGTTAATAGCCGAGAGCATGCACTATGCTACCAAACGATAACATGCAGTATGCTACTGACCGATAACATGTAGTATGCTAATGGCTGGAAGCATGCCATATGCTACGGACTGGTAGCATGCAGTATCCTACCGATCGACAACATGCAATATGCTACAGGATGGCAGCATGTAATCTACTACCAGACGATAACATATTGCATTCTTTTGTCCAGTAGCATACTGCATGCAGATAGCTGGTAGCATACTGCATGCTATCGTTAAGTAGGATATTGGATGCTACCGATTAGTAACATATTGTATGCTACCAGTCGATTGCATGCAGATAGTAGACAATATGCAAATTACCGGTAGCATACAATATACTACTGATGGGTAGCATACTGTATGCTAACGACATGTTCCATATTGTATGATACCAACCGAAATCATTTTGTATCCTACTGGCCATCTGCATGGAATATGCATCCACACGGTAGAAAGTTTACATAGTAAAAATGCTACAGAACAAATTAAAGTACCTTTAAAGAAAAAAGGAAATATCCAGTGACCAATTTTCAGGTCGATGACGATTAACATAAAGGAATTGTGAATTTGCGAGGAATATTTGATAATCGTAATTTTACGCAAGGGGAAGTTGGATGTTTAGAACTATGAATAATGAATTTTAAATACTTAAATTATATATATATATATATATATATATATATATATACATATATATGAGGTGAATTTGGCATATTTTAATTTCACGCTAAGGGCAATTTGAATGATAATAGTTAGCTATTAGTGTAAAATCCTTGGTGAACCGACCCCTAAAATTGAATTGTACCTCAAAAATTTTGGCGAAATGGTCCTAGCTGATACCCAAAAAATTCACCAATTCCAAATTTCAAAAATCGGAATATTTATGAATTAACAAATATTTTCCACTAAAATTTTCCTTGCATAATAGTAACCATAAATACCTATTATATTTATGAGATATGGTGACTATCAGGAGAACATGTTGTTGTAGGGGCTGAATAAATCAATTGGCTGGAGGCACTCCAGTATAGAAGTATGAATATGATGTGGTGTATTTATAGGTGGAGATAGATTTTTAAAGTATATATGAGGCCACTATTACAACTAATGCTAGTTATGGAAGCAAAAACAACGTGGGAGTCAGTCAGTGGAAACAAACTTACCTATTTATGGTGTCGACTAAATGTCCCCTACAAAATGTTGCACGGAACAACCACGTTTGGTGTGGGAGGATGCTGGGATAAATGCATGGCGGTAACAGGAGAGAGTGGTCACTAAAGTTATGAGGATAAGACAATGGACAATAGGACAGCCGGAAAGGGTGAGCTAGGAAAAACTGTTGAAATTTGACACTTCCCAGCAGAGGCATCTCCAAAGTTGGATGCCTTTCGACAAAATATATACATTAGTTAAATAGATTTATTTAATTTTATTAATTTATAAACATCATAAATTTATAAGTGAAATTGCTTGACAATAGTTAATAGAAACTCGCTATTTGTATTAAACTATACTCTAAACTGAAACCTTGTAAAGGTGAACATGTGATAGAAAACCAATCAAGTGTATCTGTATCACAACGGGTACCACAACAACCACATAAGGTAATTAAAAAAAGTGAGTGTTAAGAGTCGAGAGGTGCCAGTAAAATTGATCCAAGTGATTTCTGTTGAGATTTTTCCCTGATAGCCATCCCACGTCATCCCCAACACGCCTTGTTAGGATATTCACAAGGGAAACAAGTACTGAACTGGGGAAGTAACCCATCAAGATTGACGTCCATGAAAGAGTCATGGCCAACAACCTCATTCTTGAAGGAGCCTACGTGTAGAAGAATTCCATTAGCCCCATCGATGCAAACATGGCTGTAATTCCAAGAACAAAATACTGCAAGCCACCCATAAGAACATATATGTGTGTGTGTGTGTGTGTGTGTGTGTGTGTGGGGAGGGGGACATGGTTGGGGGTGGGGTTTCCCTCTCCCAACTATATAAAGTAGGCCATCGGGCCTAGTGCCAACACCCCCAAATATAATATAGAGAGGGAGCGGGGATTTTTTCAGGAGGTCGGGGAGGGCCCATATATATGTGTGTGTGTAGTGTGCATGTGTGTGCACACTAGGAATATTTGGTTTAGTGCTCACGTTTTTTAGTATTATATTGTGTAATATTATTATGAAAATGAGTTAACATAAAATAGCTCATTTAATAATAATATAGTAGTTTATAATAAATAAATACAATCTCATATTGAGCTATATTTTAGTATTGTATGTGAGTTGTAGTACAAGTCACTAAATATTCTAGGGAACTGGTTGAGATATTCTAGGAAGGGGTCGAGTATATTGTGTGATCTAAGATGAGTTTTGACTCCTTCATTATATGAGAACAACTATTTATTTACATGTAACCTCTATTGTTGAATATTGTCTTGAATGAATTAAGAAATTAAGAGTTTTGATGTGTTCTATTTTTTTGCAATATCAACCAAATAAACACACACACACACACACACACACATTACATGTAAATATATATATAAATGACATCCAAATGTTAAATATGCAAGTTGTATGTGACATTTATTATAAATATTTGCAAGTTATAATTCAAATTGTATGTGATAGTACTTATTATAAATACTCTCTACCTAAACATCTCATTGTTTGCACCCCTTCTGATCTTGTTTTGGAACCATCCCCTCCTTCTACTGACAAGAGCTCCTCTTAGGTTGCCAACTCCTGAGTTCTTGAAGAGATCCCCTAACCCCTGGTGATTTATGATCCAAACCCTCCTAGGGCGCTCAAGGAGAGTGCTTCCTCTCTCTCTCCTTCATTGAATAATTATAGGCCAATCAATTCCTTTTAAGTACTTATCCCTTACAAGGTTGAACTAGATGTTGATGTTGACAAGCATAACTGGATGGTTGTCCAAAATAAGAAAAAAAGTTCTTCTAAGAGGGGACTTAGCTCCAGTTCAAATGAAAACTAGGTCACCCACAAAAACTCCTTTTTGATTGTTTTCCTATTTTATTGATGGCTCTCTATTGCCATGTTGTAGGCTGTGTTCTTGATGCTTTAGGGTTGTTTTGATACCATAGTTCCTTGTTTTTCTTTATTTTGCTTCTTGTGGACCTCATTGTAATATCTGGATCTTAAATCTTTCTTTTATAACATGGTAGGGCCCCTGCCAAGACCTTCCTTTACCCTTTTAACTAAAAAATATAAATATTTGCAAGTATTTTATGATTAACATAAAAAAAAACATTTAAACGAACGTAAAATTTAATTCTTAAACCCGCCCAATAATTAGACTATCAATTAGATAAAAATATATTTCCTCTAGTTTAGTTCCTCAAATAAAATGCTTTCACAAAAATTTTATTAAAAAAAAAAATTAATTCGAAAATTTTAAAAAGATAAATTGAAAATAACTCTATGTGATATTTACATTATAAATACTTTCGATAACAATGCACAATAATAAGATCCATATGTCATGCAATCTCAAGATATTAAAGTTGAATGCCCATGGTATGTGAGTATTTTGATTTTTGATTTGAGGAATAACCACTCAATTTAAAATTTAGAAAGCTATGATGTAGGGTTAACATTATCCTATGGTGACAGTTAGGCTTACATTTATATAGAATATAATGCATTTTGAGAGGGTTACAATGATCTCAAACCAAGCTCACAGTGTAGAGAAATGAAGGACATTGCTGGAAAAGACTTCAAAATATGAATAACGGGTGGGTAACATTTTATGTACAAATTCAGCTATTTAAAATTTTAGCTGCCACACTTGATGAGAGGAGGGTCATATGAGCACGGTGAGATCTCTTCTGACCTATGTTATACGGGAAATGTGACATAAACAAAAATATGATGGAAAATGGGATTGATGAAGGCTGCGTAAGAATATAATGAGAATTGGTTTTCCATACACTTTCGTATTACATGTAAAATGAACCATTTTCTCATCCCAATGTTTAGATGATTCTCTTTATATATATACTTACAATATCATCAAAATAACGAATTATTCAAACAATAATAATATCCTATTAAAATTAATAGTATACAATATTGAATCTTCAATTAAAATTATAGAGTACTAGTGTTTAAATATTATTTATATTGATGCTAGAAAACAACTATTTGAAGGATATTTCTTTATAAAGTATACAATATATATGTTTGGTACATACAATAAAAGTACACATAACTGCTTATTTAAAATGATTTTTTTAATTCAATATAAATGTTTACTTTTATCTTTGTGTGCTTATTATTATCTCAATATCTTTCCAGTTCTTCTTTGTGTAGAAAAGAAATAGATAAAATTGTTTGCACCATTCATTTTCATTATTGACTGGTTTCTTGCTAAAGGAAACCATGAAACAGGACCCAACGGTTGTGTTTCATGTAACAGGTCTTCTGACCCATTATCCTTCAACATTGTCGATCCTTACCAGCAAATTGGTCATGAGAAAATATCTTTGAGTTAGGTAGTAGAGGTAGGGAGCGAGGACACCAGCTACAGTCTCCTATAGTGTTGCACCTTTACAAGTGCTGCTAATAATCATGAGTCATACATTGTTTCACCAATTACAATTGCCAACTAACAACTGTCCATGAGTCGAAAACCAATAACTGACAAGCACAAACATTAGCCAAAAAATGACTACTCCACAATAAATATCTTCCAACATAACTAAACTTCTAGGAAAATTGATTGCACTTAATAATAGATGGTAAAAAACAATTTAATGATTATAATTTTTTGATGTGAATAATTGAAAATAGATCATACAAATAATAATAAATTGTACACTTTCAATAGAATTCCTTTTTTAATATTCTCAATTTAATTTAATTTAATTTAAAAATTAATGTCCAGAAGTAACCAAAAAGGTTAACGGGACTACAAGAGGAGCAAAGAGAACAAGACAATGCATGAAGGAAAAAGCAAAAACAAATATAAAACAAAATACAAGAAGCAAAAGGAAAGACACAAGATGTAACAAGTCTATGTACCATGTTTAAGAGGTTCTACACCTGGTAGAACATGAATGTTGTGTGAAGTCATGTGCCCGTTTATGCCTCCGGTGTTGTGTAGAAGGCTGAAGAAATGCACCAATATTCTGGGACCCAAGGCTGTCATGATGATGTTTGAGGAGGCCATATCTATGTTGGGTCATCTCCCTGATAAATAAAGCTACACACCTCTGGTCTTCATAATGAATAAGGGCCCGTAATGAGCCTTGAGTTTCTCGAAAGAGACAATAGTACCTGCCACGGATCCCATAGTACACAGGACAACAAAATATAAAGTTCTCCTCTGATTCAGGTTCATTGTTGCAAAGTGTGTAAGTGCGTTGGTCTCTAAGAATGTACTGATTTGTCTCCATGCGAAGCTGATGAGAGAAAACTCGTAGTTGACCCAAGGGGAATCTCAAACCAAGTGGGAACCTGATGTATTTTGGGGGAATGATATGTTCATCTTCAATTTGGAGATAATGCTCCAAATAACGGTGCATTTTTGTTGGCAATGGTTCTAATGGTTAAATCCAAGTTGATTTTATGTAAGCTTTATAGATATCCTCTCTAATTCCTCTATGCATTTACCTTCTAGGCATGTGGGGAGAATTAATAGAGAATGTGAGAGGAGGAAGATGATTAATATCCAATCCGATGCTTTGGAGGAAAGTTGTACAATGTGCATACCAAGCGGTTTGGATCCCCAATTCACATAGCCTCATGGATGATTGGAGAGCCTTGAAGGGATATCTATTCTACCCAATTGGTGTATCTGCCATACATATTAGTCTATGGAGTAGCATCACAAGATGGAATATATTGGAGATACAGAGAGGGTGCATGCCAAACTCAGCCAAGATGATTGCATGTGGAACTGAGCTTTTTTCCTGGAGAGTCCTTGATAGCATGGAGATGAGTATTCTATCAATGTGATCCCAACTAATGTGCCGAAGATCAGGGCCCCAAATCTCACAATCATACAACACTGTTGGGGTCGCTAGAGTTTGGAAAATACGCAGGCTTAAAACTTCAAAACTTCAAGAACCAAGAAAATATACTTGAAATTATCATGAAAATAAACTACAAATTTATTGTTATCTATGTTTCCTTTTGTTATTTTCTTAGGATATCAATTTCCTTCAAGCCTTTTACAATATACTATTATGCATTTTGTTCAACTCTTAAAAACTATATATTTATTTAAGTGGGTTTCCCTATGAAGAAAACAATGATGTGAACATGTATTTTATGTCACACATAACACACCTCTTTAATGAGGCCGCCAATAGGAACATGTTGGTAGCCTCTATGTGTAGCATTCTTTGATGTCCTCCTCTAGTGATGATCAATAATTATCTTTTATTTTCTTACCACCCATTTCTTCTTCAACTTCTATCAACATGTTTTCATCACTCTTCCACATAAGTAAAAAATGGGGGTATATACGATTTTTATGGAAGATTATTGAATTGCATAGTTCTCATTTTAATTAAATCTAAAGATTTATAAAGTGGTTCTTATTTATGCTTTTGCATATCTATTTGAATTTCAAAACTTTTTCATTATTCAATATCAGGTAGCTACATTAGATACTTGCAAATAGCATACCTTTAATTTTTTCCTTTTTATTGTCTAGAAATTTAGGTGTGAGAATTTCCCACTTATTTTTTTCCTTCAAATAAAACATGAGAGATTGAATCTCTACAATGGAATCGTGGTTCAATTTTCTAAATCCTGTATTTGCAACAAAATTCTTTTTTCTTCAGATTTTGTAAACTATATCATGGATTAATTACTTTACTAAAACTATATTAGGAAATCTTACATTCTTCAAAGGTATTATATAGTATCATTATATTATAAAAATATCAATTTTACAAAAGTAAGTTATACATCAAATTTGAAGTCCTCATCTTGGATGCAAATTTGAGCCATTTTGATATAAACTTATCTTTTACAATGCTATGCCATCATGCTTAAACCAAAGATATGATTGTAAACACAATTTCCTGCTATTCTCGTTCACCTTATCCCATTGACATATCCTTGGCTTCCACAAAGTTATTACTAAATATGCACAATCCAAGATTACATTTATATAACAATCCTACCTACACCTAATTCCCTAGACTTCTTTTAGTTTTGATTTTCATCCTTACTCTAAATGAGCATTAAAAAATTCAATAATTTTATTGGTTTCTTTACATCTACTTTATTTTTTGAGTCATGATTAATAACACACTTTTTACTTGTAGAGATTAAAATTAAATCACTTTTATATTTTAGTTGCCATCATTTTATACTCTCAAGTTTATTTCTTTGTTGAGGTTTTCTATCAAAATCAAATATAATTTACAAATATCAAAAATTTCAAACTAAAAATTGCAATTTGGGAACCACTTTAACAAAGAAAAGGTTTCTTTGATTGGATAAGAAGATAAAAATAGACTTCAAATTTTGAAATGGAAAACATGAAATATTTTGAAATATGCATTCTCTATTTCGTCACCACCTTCTTCGTTCACTTCTGGATTTTATGGATTGGACAAAACAATACAGTTCAAAACAAATTTTGAGTTGTAAATGATCATATTGATAAACATAACCCCTCCTACATCGGGTTTGCTTTCGCTAATCACATTTCTCATGGTACTTCAAAGATTGGACCCACATCCTAAAAACACTGATTATTTTGGTTAGTGGTTCCTTGTCTTTTAGGAAAGTTTTAAAAGGTATCTTTCTTTATCTATTAGGTGACATTCTATAAGGTTGTTGCAGTAGTATTCTTTCCTTTAAATCTTATGATTTTCACATAGAGGCACATTCTACAACTTGAGTAGCATAAATTCATGTAATAGTATGTGTGAACCTTGATAATACATATAAGCTAATTATATTTGATCGTTCACTACAAGTTATAAATGATAACATGTTTGAGGTCTTGAAAAAATGACACTTACACCTCACATATTATAAAATAGATTTGAAAATATATTGCACTCTTAATAATGTTTTAATTCCAATTACATATATCACAATTCCATTTCTAAAGATTTTTCACGATATATTCATTCCATTAATTTATTTTGTGCCATTCAACCTCATGAATGCAATTTGCTTGCAATTGCTACTAAATAATTAATAGAAACTCGCTCGATCTGTATTAAACTATAGTGTAAATCATAAACTTTACAAAGGTGCACGTAACTAACTGCTCTGACAGAAAACTAATTAGGAGACTGAGTCTTATATCTGTACCACAGCGACCACAGAAGGTAATGAACAAAATTGAGAGCACCGAGAGCACAAAGGAGCCAGTAGAATCGATCCAGGTGATTTCTGTTGAGATTATTCCCTGATAGCCATCCCACCTCATCCCCAACACGCCTCGTTACACTATTCACGAGGGAAACAAGAACTGAACTGAGGAAGTAACCCATCGAGATTGACGTCCATGAAAGAGCCGTGGCCAACGATCTCATTCTTGAAGGCGCCTGCGTGTAGAAAAATTCCATCAGCCCCACCAATGCAAACATGTCCGCAAGTCCAAGAGCAAAATACTGCAATCCCACCCACAAGAATGTTATTGGCAGAGGCTGAGGAGAATCTATGAGACCGTGTTCTTTTGCAACAGATTTTCTTTTAACTTCGACCACTGCGGCCACCGCCATTGACAGTACGGACAATAAAAGCCCCACACCAACTCTCTGTAAGTGAGTAATGCCTGTCTCTCTGCCAGTTATGCGGCGGGCGAATGGGACGAAGAAGAGATCATAGAGAGGAATAAGAATCATCATGCTTATCACTGGAATTGAAGGCAGGGAAGCTGCAGGGACTAGAAAACCTTTAATTTTTCTGTCCATGGTTGTAGCCTGTCTTACAGAGAAGGTCTGCAACTGGGCAATGCAGCAATTCATCATAATTGTGCTGGCGAAAATGGGCAGCACTCTCACCATTATTTTCACTTCTTCCACCTGTGTCACAGGACACAGTCGCCAAGGACTTTCCTGCCCATTTGCACATACCATTTTGGGATCCCTTATTGATGCCTTGTCCAGAAATCTGCCCAACAAATTAAGACAGACCATGACGTATATATCCAGTCTACATGCATTGTTATGGGTAACAACCGAATACATTTATTGATAACATTAAATATCTAAATTGAATTACATAGATTGAGTATACGTCCAAAACATATATACATACCGGAACTGTGGTGTTCGAGGAGTCACGTTGCCATTTTCTTTGTCACTGCCATAATTTGTATCATCTGTGCTCACTTGGTTCCCTATTCTCCGCTTCCTCACAGCAGCCACAATTACCTGAATAAGCATGAACGTAAATTACTGGTGTGTTGGTATTTACATTAAAACATATGCAAAAATACATAACAACCTTCAATCATAGAGACCACAAAATAATACACCTACATACCTACAAGATCTGATCTCCGACTTGCCAATCCTATTTTTGTCATTCAAATGAATACATTATTGTTTCCAGATGCAATGCAGGTTAAGTGAATCATTGATGATACATTTTCCATCTTAATTGAAAAAGTTTCAAGTGAGCATATACATTTTGACATAAATCTCAGGCGGTAATCTACAAGTACACTTTAAATTTGACTGTCATTTATTTTTATCAAACAATTTTTAAGTGAGTAAGTTTTTAATATTATTTTTAAAAATATTTAAAATAATATTATTAATAAATTATCATTCTGATTTATACTAAAGAAAATGTAAATCCTAACAAAGAAGTAGATTGGATTACTATGGGGAAGAAGAAGAAAGGGAAAATTGAAAAAGATCCCCTTAAAATGTATGTAAGATCTCATGGGAAAGAGTCTTTGAGATGAGTTGAAAGCTTTGTTGTATTTATGTTTTTGTTTGGTTATTTGTTGGGTTGTGCTTCTGTGGTTTGTCTATACAGATGGTAGGGGCAGCTTCTCTTGATCATCATTATTTTATCTGTATCTCCATTGCTAACATCTTGTTACGGGGTATGAGTCTCCTCGACCCATATTATTTACCATGATAAAAAAATATTGTCAATAGTTGTTTGGTCCATTGGTGAAGTTGTTAGGATTTGGTAATATGAAACCTATTTATAAAGGTGAGATAGGTATGGCAACAATTTTGTCCATATTAAAAAATTCTTTGGTTAAAATAAAATTAATTTATGGGCTGAACAATTCAACTTTCTTAAATTTCAGTAAGTAATGGCAAGCTCCTCATATAAACACTAAAATATAAACCAATGACAATTAAACAACAAACTCTGAAGTCAAAACTAAGCAGTGTTAAGAAAAAGCCATATTGCATAATGGAAAGACAGTTGGCGAGTTAGGGTTGATTTGCTCTTAACCCATGAACTGTTTAGCACTCTGTACTGTGTCCAACACCATTCAATATGAACACACCCAAAACAGCACTTGCATAAATAAATAAAAAAGATACCTGGGCAATTCGTGTGAGAGGGCTGCCTGTGGGAATCCTGTTCCTGTACTTACATGTATCCAATACAAAGAAAGCAAGCACAAGTAGTATGCTAATGCTGGACAGCCCAAATCCCCATTGCCATCCCTTGTTTTCTTGCACCCACACCACAAATGTAACTGCTAACAGCGAACCCGCACACATACTGAACAAAAACCAGTTAAAGAATTTCGATCTGAGCTTCCTCTCCTTTCCATGATTTTCATCAAATTGGTCGGCACCATGAACAGGCAGGGAGCCCTTCACTCCTCCAACTCCCAGAGCCACAAGATACAAACCAATATACAACATTGCAGCTTCTCCTCCCTCCACCTGCTTACAAATACCAACAACACTAGTTGCTGTGTTGCACGCAGGAGGCTTCAGCGAAGGGTAATGGGCTTGTATTGTCAATATCACCAGGCCCTGCATAAATTTTTCCCACAATTAAGAAACTCAAAAACTAGTTATTACACAGGAAAATTCAGAAATTAACTTACAATTAGCTCTACGAGTGAAAATGTAATCACAGTCCAGTAGGTGGTGATGAATGTATCAGATACAAATCCTCCCAAAAGCGCAAGGAGAAACGACGTTCCCATAAAATTTGTGAGCGTATTCGCAGATTTGGCCAGCAAAAAATGCATGAATCCATAAAAATAGTTTACTAAATTCGTGGCGTTGGCCAGAAATGCCAGATTCTCGAACACCTCAGACACTGCAATTCCTCACATCCAAATCTACTCAATACAGCGATAAATCCAATTCTTACACCAGATTCTTTTGTTTCTTTCAAAATTGAAGCATAACATTTTCACAAAACATACCCAGAACGAATACTGCAGGAAGGATTCCACCATGCTGATTTCTCCACCGGCCGTTTCTTCCAGTCGACAAAGCCTTGCAATTTATTTGCTTCTTCTGCTCCAATTTCCTGTAAAATCCATGGAATTTCATCAGTTCAGCTGAAAAATGCTACAAAAATCAAATATAACATTTTGTGCTGAACGTAACATGTCAGTGTGTCGAACGTAACATAACAATCCACCCTTTATGCCTCTGCCCACCATTGAAAACAGTCCATACTAATTATGCCTCTACCCACAATCCCCTTACAGCAAAAGGGCAAAAATACCACTGTAACACACCCAGTTACACTAATAAATACTTGCCATTATTTGTTGAATTGATAAGCTTCCTTGGTTCCTGATAGAGTAGATTTTACACCGCCTCAAAATCTTTGATGCTCCTTGAAGAGAGTAGGAAATTTTTCCAAAAGTCTACAGGCCTAGCTATCAAATATTCCACAGTAACCTGAAAAATGGAAGGAAAAAATATAGAATAGGAAATTGGCGTACGAGTAGGCTATATTTAAGGCAGGATGCCCGGGGCCCTCATTATTAATTTCTCATGGGATTAGGTGCCTTCTCGGTCGTAATAATATAAATTTATTTTGCTCGTCCTGTGAAATGGAAGCGTGTAAAAGTTGCGATCTTTTATTTTCTTTTCAAGAAAAATGGAGCCTTCTGCTAAAGTAGAAGACAATTCCGTAACTCATTCTTACTGTTAAACGAATCAGTGATTGAAGTTGACAAGGAAGCCAAGTGCAACGCATGAATCTGTTTCCCGTTCAATCAATGGCTGTTCCTGTCTTTCTTCATATGAAGTTAAATCTTCATTTATTCCCACATTGATTGATATGTTTGTTGACGAGAGCATTTTATAATTTAAATACTAGCAATTGCAAATGAGTTGCAAATTACACCGGAGAGGATAACAATGTTTAGTTTTTGGAGTTACAATTTGTGGTGAAATATATGCTTTCTTAAATTGTTTGAAGTTCATATTATGGGCAGGGGGGAGAAATATAGTACAACTACAACATCTGGAAAGAAAAACAATTCTTTTTATGCTTTGGTGAAAGTCCGCGACCTATTTTGAAGCTCCTTTTTTCTCACGGGATGTGAGCATGTGCTAGAAAAAGATTAGACACATGTTGGTTGTTATTAGGTGAAACAATGTCAACATTTGACTAACATTGAATATTTCACATGCCGTGTGTAAATCTCCCATTGTGAAATGTGTCACTCGCTATTATAAATCATTCAGAGTGATCACATTGGTTCCATAATCACCCTCCTCGCCCGTGAACTAACATTTATGAGCTTGGCATAAGATTTAACATTGAATTATATTCACACTTTAGACCAAATCAATTTTGTTATTAAGGAATGGTGTAGACAACTCTCAATCTCAAACAGACTCTCTTAGCTCTGCATTTTCTAAAATAGCAAGCGAGAAAAATCCCTGCACCAACACCTATTGCTGCCATCAAACATTAAATATACTTAATTAAAACATGCATACAAAGTTGAAATGCATAAGAAAGTGTGTGGCGTGTAGCTTACCTACCCCTGCTACTCCAACATGGTTGTGATGATCTGTAACAACACCCTGCTTACTTCATCATCCATATAAAAGAAAAACAAAGATTATAGAGGGAAGAACCTAGAAAGACATACTTATGGCATGGTCCCATGGAGGGGTTGGAGCTCCTATTTTTTTGCAGCGGAAGGTCACACAATTATTTTTAAAGCCACCTATAGGAATAATAGAATCTAGGCCTAAAAATAAGAGCTCCAGATTTTTTGACCCCTAAATTCAAGAGGTGGCTGGAGAGGGGGGCTAGGAGCTTGCCGCTATAGTTTAGGCTGATTTTTGTCTATGTGGAATATAATATGCATACCCGCCATTATTTTTTGGTGATTTTAGAGGGAACTGTGATTTTATTTACCTACAAATAACCATAAAAATCCAATGGGATCCTATAATATCTCCTAATAAAATCCAACGGGTATTCTTGAGGAAACTAATAAAAGAACATGGGACCTTAAAACTACTAAAATGCTCCTAAATTTTTTCAGCAACCCCCGCTCAGATATTTATGAAGCCCCCCTCCATGGGACCATGCTCTTACCGAGTAAGGGTGAGATTGGTGGGATCGCAAAGACAAAGAAAAGTGGAAAATTGGGTGTGGTAGCCACAACTCCCTCATCCTTAATGAAAATTGAGGCAGTGAGTATTAGCCATGATAGGAATCTCATAATTCAAGCGAATCCGTAGAATATATAGCGACATATGATTCGCAGTTTTCAAACATGAATCTCAACTAATATAAAGTCCATGGATAGTAGAAGCAAGATAATGCATGAGTGGGACAATCAACGAACCTCTTGCACATGATATTGTTAGTGTCACACATAGACTCAGATAATTGAAGTTGAAGCAGTACAAAGGTGTGGTTGCAATTGAAATAGAGGAAATTTGTTGGTATTTGAAATAAAGAATTTCAGGTCATGTGCATCGTAGCTGATATTTGCGACGGCATATGTACCAATCGGTATCCTTGATTCAAGTGGGTGTTGTTGCTACACACGAATAACGATTTGTACTCCAAACTCCCACATCCATCGTCAATGCCAAATGGGTATTCGATGCCCAAATCACCACACCTTCTTTTACACGAGTTGAAGCGGGATTAATCTTATGGACATTTCGCAACCAATTGAGGGAAGATGATACCAAAGACCCAAATAAAGAAAAGCTTACAGCAAACAACACAGGCAAGAAGCGAAGTATAATACAAGCCTTCGTCCAGTGGACTTGCGTTGGCCTCTCTCAAAATAGCAAGGATATCCTTGTAGACCACCATGTCTATTGTACACACAACACTTGCACATACTGACATGATAAGTTACATCTCTATTACCAGAGTATACGTTATTTGGGGTGAAGTTTCCCTGTAAATAAGCTCGATCAGGGGAAGGATTAATCCATAGATGCCAGTTGCGCTCGTTGTGAGGATAAACCCAACAACATAGTGTACACGGATGACTTCCTCGAGCCTATCACTACTGTCGTTGAAAGAAAGTATACCTCTGCCGAAAGTGAGAAAAATCAGAGCATTGATGGAATAAGGAGTCGACTTCTGACGGACTATCAAATATGTGAATATTGTATTAAATCCTAGCTGGGAGGCGAACACCATGGCCGAGGTGGAGAGAGGTAGGTAACAGAGGCACCATGAATACAGGGCACTATATATGCTAAGGAGGATCCCGATTCCAAATGAAGAAGTGAAAAGCCTGAGAGTGACATGGACATTCTGAAATGGACACCCCTGATTTTTGTTGTAGAGTGATGAAATCCAAATGGGCAGAATCAGAAGTGGACACCCTGTCATCTATAGAAACGCAAGGAGCCATAAGTGAATCCCCTCAGCAGGCCTAAAATTGCATTTGGCCAACAGCGGCCCCACAGTGATGCCTATTGATAAGCTTGCGGAGTTCAACAACTAAAGCGTCCATTGCAGTAAGCTTCTCTTCTCCGTTACAGATTTGATACTCCACAAATACCAAATGGGTGATCCAAATTGGCACCCAAAAAGGCAAAATAACCATTGAAAAATGAAGGCAGATGTAAGCCCCGATCCGTCGTAAATCGAGCAATTTGTGAGTGCTGGATAATTTTTTACCGTCAAAAAAGCCAGAAAATTTGAGGGTATCTATCGATATCACGGTCAACTTGAAAGTATGCGCGAGGGCGAGCGGTTGCAAGATGGCCTTCATCCGCGGCAATGGTTCCACGCATTCTACCAAATCTGTAATTATTGGAAATGGAGCTTTTTAAAAATCAGCAACATCACCCACAATAAGTATCGTTACCAATTAAGGAAATACATTGTTGGAATTATGCAGCCGGGAAAGAGCCTTGTCGGAATTTGATGTTTTCCAGCAGGGCACTCTTCCTTTGCCCAATATATTTAAAGTAATATGCTCTTTCATGTTTTTTTGCACAATTTCTTCTTCCACACAAATACTTTTTAGAAAACAAGTGCAAGTGGAAAGAGGAATGATGCATTTATACACAAATTCCCACCTCCACTTACAATTTTCCCTTTTGCCTTTCCCCTACCGCCCAAAAAAGTGATACCGTCATCATGTCCCTAGTTTCTAAAAGCCAGTTTTTAAAAAGTCTTCCCTGTACACCCCACAATTCACTTCCCACAAAACATACATACAAAAAGTTTTAATAAATTTAATTAATAAAAATGCCAAAAATGGGACGGCAAAAAATGTTCTGTGAATTTTTTTTTTTTTTTGCAGCACTAATGCAACATAGTAATTGTATTTGCTGTAGTGGAAGAAATAATGGAGTGCAAAACGGAAGCAAGAGAGTCCCTCCTCTGCAAGATTTTAAAAAGAGACCTCCACTTCCTCTTTGCATGAGGTGTGCCCGCTGTAAGCAACGTATACATTGACGGCACCAACGACGGAATGCTCACCACTTCGTTCACAATATCATTTCCCCCGTTCCGACAAAGTGCCACCAGAACGGCTATTGCATTTTCTTTCGCTCTTGAAGAAGCGACACATCTTAAGAGGCTAACCAACACTGGAATCACACAGGTTTTTTGTATTTTGACCAACCCTTCCACTCTACTCGCCAGAACGGCCAACACGGCGAGGGCGTCGTCTGTTAACGATGCCCTCTCGTTCGTCAGGAGCATCATCGGCAATGGAACAACGCCCGCCGCCAATGTTTTGACATCGTTGCCGAGGTAGATTGAAAGGTTGAAGAGCACAATTGCAGCGTCACGTTTGCCCCGCGCGCTGCCCTTCCGCATCAAATCCACCAGGGTGGGTATGGCATCGGCCTTTTCCCCGATCATTCACTTGTACTCATCTATGATTGACTGACTGAATAGAGTGGCGGCAGCGTTTTCACGGGATTCCATGCCTCAGCCGTCTTTCAGAACCCGTATAATCAGATTCGTGTGCAAAAGCTTTTGCCCCGATTTAGGACACGTAGAGTGTCCTTCCTTGATCTATCTCGTGATCGAAACACGGTCATAGGTCAGACCCGTGGCCACAATCGCAGGGTCGCACATCAAATCGAGTGAAATGGGGCACTTGAAATCATCCGGCACTTGAATATTTTCCGTTGAACTCGCCTCTGAAAACCCCACCCCCTTTTGCTCGTCCTTATCGTAGCACTCCTCCGCGACACCAAAGAGAACGCACTTACAATAATGCACCAGCTTGATCAAGCTATTAATCAAACAAAGTGATTGTGATTAGAAATTCTTTACCTGTGCTCCCCATAAATACAAAGCAAATCTGATTGTATTCGAGGTTGTGTGAAAGGGTTTCAGATATGATAAAATTTATATTATCATGCATTCGCTTTGATAATAGCTAGAGCGTCCACCAAGATTACATTAAGATATAAGACTGTCAATTGTTGGCAGAGAGGGTTGCAGTTTAAGATAGGCCGCCATGTTGATACCTGCAAGGAATTGAGATTCTTTGAGACATATTACCAGAGACAGCAGATGCCCAATTTCTCTGGAATGAAAGATGAATGATATCACGCAAGAGGATTTGCACATCCATTATCTTTATATTCAACAGAAACTTGTATCAGTTCGAATTAGCATGAGAACGAGGGAGAAATTACAATTACAGTGCATTTTTCTGGGGATGGTAGTAAATTTTCTTGGCATTTTGGGCAGCGGTTGCAACAGGACCTGTGGATCGAGAATAGTGAAATATCCTTTTGGGTTCTGCGTCGAGTGTCCCTATAGACTGGATACCCATTGTTCTCCAAGTGGGGACGTATATCTGAAGGGGTACAAGGTTACAGATATCACAAATGAGACTGTAATCATCAATCCATGGAGTCACCATGAGAACAGTAGCAACCTCGTATGCTTTTAGGAATTGGGTATTCTCGACGAACAGCCCGGCCCTGCATGACTGCTTGTGCAGCAGCTCCACCTACTCTCTGACCTCATCGGTGACGTCCACGAGCTTAAGCGGCAGCACGTCCAAGGCTGTAGCCATGTCCTGTGTCAACTGGTGAAATTGCATAGACATGGCCTCCGTCTGCATCAGCAGCCAAACGCTACTCGCACTATTCCATTCCTCCATAGCACGCTTCATTCGCTGGAACATAATGTGCATTCCCCTGAGGCAGAGCAGGGCCGAAGGAGGAAGCGCTATAATCGCGGGGTTGTCTCTAATCTCTTCAAACAGAAGACAGAGTACTTTAATCCGCCGCGTGATGGCATTGGAGTTTCGCTTCTGGAAGGCTTTGGGCTTCGCACAAGCACATATTTCATTGCCCAAATCAAGCAGCGCTTTCAGCAGAGCCATCGGAGAAAGATCACTAAAGCCTGAATCAGCTGCCATTGCCTCACAAAAGTGTTATGACTCATCAAAAACATTGTCAGAATTATGCATCCGAGAAAGAGCCCTGCCAGAATTTGACATTTTCCAGCAGGGCTCTCTTCAAAGGAGACACCTCCGGTGTAATTAATTTAAAAGGGTTATTTTTCTATATTGTAATTGATTTTGTGCCTATCTACAGTTTTCATTTAATTGTTTTTTATTGGGCAATTTTCTCTTTTTATTAAGATCTTCTTTTTTTATCATCTATTTTTCCCTTGAATCTTTTTAGGTAATTTTTCTATCTTTTTAAAAAACATTTATAAAGTTGTTTTGACACTAAAAGTGATCTAAACTATATTTATTCATATATATTTTACACAATTAATATAACTAGCAATTGCAAATGAGTTGCAAATCACGCCGGAGATAGTAGCAATATTTAATTTATTTGAGTTGTATTTCGGGTTGATATTGAATGAATGTCTATATGCTGTTGTAAAGCTCTTATTTTGTTATTGTCCATATTTTTGTAAGACACAATTATGATAGTCGCCAAACAAAATCACGTTTCATCATTTAGTCAAACACCGGACATTTATCTATTAAATCTTTTGAATCTCAAAAACTTTGAACAAGATATATGACCAGTATTATTTTCCAAAAAATAAACTATAGAAATTACTTTATGAAGAATAAAATCAAAATCAGAAAACTTTTGAATCTAAATTTTTTTGAACAAGATATATGACCAATATTATTTTCCAAATAGTAAACTATAGAATTTACTTTATGAAGAATAAAATCAAAATCAAATATCTAGGATAGTAAATATCTAGGATTGTAGAAAAATATCTAAAATCCGGCAACCTTTAAAATATCTAAAATCCGACAAGATAGTAAATATTGGAGCCGCCGGAATTTGACACTTTCCAACAAGGGCATCTTCAAAGTAGATGCCTATCGGTGAATTAATATGATGTGTATATGAAATTAAGATATATTTTCTTACAAAAGTATATTTTATAACATCATTCAACTATGTCTAAAATTACTCATATAATATTATTAAAATATACTCTCATATATAAAGTGAACTTGTACATTGTAATAATTACAATAACATTACAATTACACTTTCATATACAATTTAGTAATCTCAATCCATAGTCAACTACATTAAAACTATATGTTTTTAATCCTAACTATCAATATCAATACACATTTCATCCAGAGGTGGCGTACAGTTCTTTATTCGTCAGCAAGTGCTCCAAACATGGATCAGATGGAACTATGCGATTTATTCCTTCATTCTCTCAGCAAGGAGGTGAAGGAAGAAGTCCAGAAGTTCCCACTAAGAACTTATGATGAAGTACTTGAGAGCGCTCTTCGAATAGACCAAGCAGCGATAGATAGTGGTCGTAAGACATATGGAACAAACGGGAGGTTAATCACCTCCACTCAAAACACTACAACTATCACAAATGTCAATCAAGGACCCAAAATCCTTAACAAAAATCGTGGGGTAACAACAGATGGGGTAACCGACCAACCCAAGAGGGTGAATGTTGTTAATGCCCCGTCACAAACAAACAACCAAGGAAACAACAACTTTACCCCGACGATCAATACAATGGATTTTAACCATCCACAACAACAACAACAACAACAACGGAGAAATCCCATACAAGGGCCAAGCCAAAACTCATTTGGTTATAAAAACCAAAGTCAAAACCAGAAACAACAATTCCAAAACTTTAATCCTAATAGACAACAGTTTGATCGAAATTTTAGGCCACAATACACACCAAACCAACAAAACGGGAATTACAACCCCAATTCTTATTGTGGTTTCCATAAAATTCGGGCTCACGATACTAGAACGTGCCGTGACTACAATAAATTTATGCAACGCTTGCCAGAAGAACAAATACAGTTCTTCACAGACTTGTTTTTGGCAGATCCCGTCTCATCATCACCAAATACGCTCGCAGGAGCAGTTTCTCCTCAGAATGCTCCCCTCAAGATCTTTAACGATCCGCTCCCAAATCATGATGGCAATAGACTGAATCCAACCGGAGTAAACAAAAGTACAATGACGGGAAACAATGATCATGAAGCCTCGACTTCATTAAATCCATCAGTTGCGCCACAGTTAGGAGCTCAACCGAGACCCAAGATAGTCAGTTTGGTAGAATTAGACGCTGAACTACCTATCGAAGCTATAACAAGAACACGAGAGTATTTATCTCAACCGAGCCCAAGTCATCTGCCAGAGATAGATAAGAGTTAGCAAATAGTTGAAAAACCCATTGGTGCCTATGCTTTAATCAGTGACCTAACAAAGACCTTCTCACACATTTCATTTTTGGACTTACTAAAGAACTCTCCCCCTCACAGAGCTGCTCTTTTAGAAGCATTAGGTCTAGGCCATCTAATTAACATCACTCCACCTCCTGAAACACAAGTAAATCACGTAGATTTTGATATCCACCCTCCGGGACAGCCGAACAAGGATGTCGAATTCATATTCGAAATAAGTAAAATGCCCATAGATACTGAGATCGCACGCCGAGGTGATCCAACCTTACACTTGTAAGTATGGGTTTACAATAACTATGTAAAATGGGCAATGGTTGACGATGGGGCTGCAGTTAACATAGTCCCTTTCTCTTTCCTCCAAAAACTTGGATATGGGGAAACAAACTGTTCCACTACTTGAAATACATTGAGAGGCTATGATAGCCTTAAAGCCACTTCGATAGGAACTATTATACTGCCAGTCACCTTAGGGCCCAAAACCATTTTGACTGAGTTTTATATTATAGATCGGGAAACTAACTATAATATGATCCTTGGCCGACCGTGGATAAACCGCATGAAGGAAATCCCTTCCACGCTATTTCAAGAAGTAAGATTCCTGCATCTAGGAAAGGTATTTGTAGCCAAAGGTGATCCAAAACCTTTCGATTTGCACCTAGCTGATTTAAAGAAAAGACCAGGGGTGCACTCAGAATTTGAACTGCCAACAAACCAACTTAATAAACCTACTGACCCAAAACCAGAGGAAAATTTGGTACCTACGACGGATCTTGAAACTACCAGTGTAGCCAAAACAATTCCAACCCCTAAAGATAAAACTAAAGAAACAGTATCATTAGGGACTACTACGAAAATCATTGAGTTGATAGAACAAGATTCACCAATGTTCTTACCATTCGATTCAGTAGGCATAGGATTTTCCCTAGGTGTTGGTTCCTTGCCAGCAGAGGATCTCTGTATGGTAGAAGTAGAGTGCGCAAACGCAACAGATGCCCCAACATCTATACTCCCGGCTAAGTATTGGACTCTCCATTTCGATGGAGCTAAATGTCATTATGGAGCGGGGGCAGGTATAATTCTTACTTCGCCCGAGGAGAAAGTCCTCCCATTCGCTTTTAAATTAAACTTTGAATGCACAAACAACGGCGCTGAGTACGAAGCTCTCCTCCTTGGCCTTACCTTAGCCAAAATAATTGGTATTGATAACATCAGAGTCCTGGGAGACTCGCAATTAGTGACAAACCAAGTTTCTGAAGTATATGAAACTAAAGCCGAACATTTACAACTCTACAAAAACGCTGTGTTAGATTTAAGCAAGGCGTTCAACTTCATATCCATTGAAGCAAACCCGCGAGAGAAAAATCTTCTCGCTGATTCAATAGCAACTTCAGCATCACGTTTTACTCCGAGCAATGAGTTAGAAGATACCCAGTTCACGGTATCCATTCGTGGTGAACCATTGATAAAAACAATGACAAATCCTCTTTCAAGCGAAAGTGAATCTACCGTCCTAGACCATTTTGATAATGATGCTACTACTTTGCAATACTTAAATGCCTATGCGGTACTACATCTCTCCTATCACATGCTAGATTTATCCTTGATTCCACATTCATCTTCCTACTTCGGAAATCCCGTAACGGATCTTCCCTTACAAATGGAAGCTAGCATATACGCAGTAGAAAATGGGGATGATTTAGATTTACCTCCAGCACCACCTGAGTTCGAAGAGGGTAATGCCTCTTTGATCGAAGAAACAATCGATGTCAACATTGGAATGGAAGATGAACCAAGAATATTGAAACTAGGCTCTTCGTTAACCCCAGAAGAGGTGGAAATACATACGAGGATCCTCAAAGAACATCAGAAGGCGTTTGCATTTAATTACAAGGAGATGACGGGAGTCGCACCCCACATTGCCGTGCACAACCTCGTCACTAAATCAGATGCAAAGCCAGTTAAACAAAAATCAAGACCCATGAAGCCCAAAGTATCTCTCATGGTAAAAGAGGAGGTAATAAAACTCCTTCAAGTAGGATTCATCAAGCCAGTTGACTACTCCCAATGGGTATCTAACATCGCTCCCGTTCTTAAGAAGAATGGAAAGATATGCATCTGCATAGATTTTCAAGATATCAACAAAGCGTGTCCTAAGGACGATTTCCCATTACCATCCCTAGACGTTATCGTTGATGCAACGGCTGGTTTTGAACTTTTTTCTCTCATGGATGGATTCTCGGGATACAATCAAATCAGAATATCCGAGCAAGATCAAGCTAAAACCACGTTCATAACTCCTTGGGGAACCTATTGCTACGCTGTTATGCCATTTGGTCTCAAGAATGCCGGTGCTACCTACCAGCGAGGCTTATGACATACATATTTCACGACCTAATTCATAAAATCGTGGAATCTTACATAGATGACTTATTAGCTAAAGCCAAGAAGCGCTGTGACCATCCCGAAATACTCCGCGTCATTCTTTCACGTCTAATAGAATACGGAGTCACCCTAAATCCAGAGAAATGCGTATTTGGTGTAACAGGAGGAAAGATCCTAGGTTACATCATATCGTCACGAGGGATTGATGTTGATCCAACCAAAATTCGGGCTGTCCTCGAAATGGTCCCACCTTCGAGTGAATCTGGAATCAGATCGTTTCTCGGAAAGCTAGGTGCAATCCAGAGATTCATCCCGGACCTAAGCTTCGCCATTCATCCAATCAACAATTTACTCAAGAAGGATTATAGCATTGATTGGACTGAAGATTGCAATGAAGCTTTTGATGCAGTTAAGCGTTTTCTGTTATCACCACCTACGCTAATGCCACCTAAGCTAGATCACCTGTTAATCCTATATTCGCGAGCTACCGATGTCTCGCTGGCCTGTATGTTGGCCCAAGAAGACGATAACAAGAGAGAACGTATGATTTATTTCATTAGCTGAACGCTGCTCGACTATGAAACACGCTATACACAGGCAGAACGAGAATGCCTTGCCATAGTCTTTGCTACTAAACGCCTAAGACATTATATGCTGAATCAAGAAACGAAGGTCATAATAAAAACGGACCATTTACGAACTTTTCTCACACAAGGGTCCTTATCTAAAAAGGCTGGACGTTTTATAACCTTAATGGGAGAGTTTGAATTAACATTTGTAAATCAGAAGTCGGTTAAAGGACAAATCATCGTGGATTGGTTAGCTGACAACCCATTAGACGGAGGCGATCTAGTAGATTTAGACTTTCCAGATGAATGCGTATACTACATCGAAACACGACCCACTATCTCTGAGTGTCCTTGGTACACTGACATCGTTAATTATATCATGGACCATACGTACCCGGAGGCAGTCACACCGCAACAAAGAAGGTGGTTGCGCATAATCGTAGCCAAATATGTCATTATAGAGCAGGTGCTCTATCGAAAAGCATTCGATGGAATGCTCTTAAGGTGTGTTGACACAGAAGAGTCCAAGAGGATTCTCCATGAATCCCAAAACGGTATATGTGGAGGCCACTTCGGTGGCCATGCCACCGCTCAAAAAATACATCGAATGGGCTATTTCTGGCCCACTCTAGAACATGACGCGATAAAGTTTGCACGCTGGTGTTATAAGTGCCAAGAATTCTCCCACGAGATCCACATGCCAGCACAAGCTCTACAACCAATCGCTACTCCATGGCCCTTTTCTACATGGGGTCTAGAATTAATAGGGAAATTCTCTCCCTCATCCGCAGATGGCCATAATTTTATAATCACGGCCACTGAATATTTTACCAAATGGGTAGAGGCCATGCCTCTTACTACTCTACCTGGTTCTGTGATCGCTAAGTTCATTTTGAACCAAATCATTTGCAGGTACGGTATCCCGCAAATCATTATCTCCGATAATGGAACTTCTTTTAAAAATGAAGAAGTTCGCGAACTATGCAGTAGATTTAAGATAAGCCATCATACGGCTTCCTTGTATTATCCCCAAGCCAACGGACAGGCTGAAGCGAAAAACAAGACACTGAAAGCCATTCTCCTTAAAACGGTGAAAGAAAACAAGCGAGATTGGCGTTTGAAGTTATATCCGGCCTTGTGGGCCCACCGAACCTCAATAAGAACACCAACGGGAGAAACTCCTTTCTCGCTAGTATTTGGGGCAGAAGCAGTTCTCTCGCTTGAGGTCGAAATACCTAGTCTCCGCATTTCACTACAAGGGATTCTGGATGAAGACGCTTATAGAGAAGCACATCTTTCCCAACTAGAAAGCCTAGATGAAACTAGGTTAAATGCTAAGCAACGTCATAGAGCTTATGCTGACTGAATGTGCCGGCAGTATAACAAGAAGGTTTATGAACGCGATATATACGAAGGTGATCTAGTTCTAAGACTAGACAACCGGATCGACAAGAAGACCGGCGAAGGAAGGAAATTCCGGCCCAAATGGTTGGGCCCATACCGAGTCATGAAGGACTATGGAAATGGTGCTTACCTCTTATGTACGTTAGAAGGTGAGGAGTTTGGCGAAACAGTCAATTCCTTGCACCTCAAACGTTTCTACGCATAAGCAGCTAACACTACCTATATAACTATCTACATTGCATCTTCATATAGATCTAGATCATTTTGTCCACTTGTTCTTACGAAAGTTGTGATCAAGAAATCTATTCTCAAAGCAATTCATTACAAACTCGTGATGTTTCTGGCATAATGTTCTTTAATCATACCTCTACATCTTCTTGTATCATCGAATCATCTTGGAATCTTTTATCAAATAAATCAAATATGACATAGTCCTAACGGTAACCATACCAAGATCTGCAAGTTTGTTCTCTCTTTGATTTCTTCTTAGGATATGTGTCTTGCCTAAAGGTCTGTTCTAGAAGCTTAATGGTGTCACATCTATCCCATATATACATCTCTTTGGAAATAAGCATATACTGACATTTTACTCAAATAAGCAAATAAAAAAAAGTGATTAAACAGAAAATTTTATTTTTACACATTTCCTTGCCCCACCAACCTTCGGTGATGAGCTTGCATCTCTTACTAGTGACGTAGGGTTGGGAAAGGATGGAAATGCCCTTACTCGCCTATGCCTTTCCCACAGTGATAAACCCACGCTTCTTACTAGTAGCATGAGGCAAAGTGTAGGGGGTCCTCTTGGCAAAGCAAACGTTAAAAGGTCATAAATAAACTACTCAAACTTTGAGTCAAAAATGAATGAATCAGATGTTCAAAATTCCAAAAGAGTTAAAAATCCTAAAAATCCAGATTTTGTCTACTATGCGGCCATCTACGGATCTAAGTCTAGATAAACCGCAAAGCAAGTTGCATCCAAAACTATGAAGTCATTCAGGTAGGGTAGGATTGTAGCTTCCAATTTGGTTCCGCCAAAGCTTTGTCTGTCTTTCATCACTATCATTTTACCATATTTCATAATTTGCGCCCTTCTTGGCTCTTGGTGATAAGCCCTCGCATCTTACTAGTTGCGTGGAGTTAGGAGTGGGGCAAGTTAATCTGTTCATCATACTGGCTATTTTAATCACTTTGCCAAAACAAACATGAGGTATCCAAATTGCTCACAGAAGCTAAGATTTAAGATCACAATATTATCTACAATATCATGTATCAGCATCATGAAACATAAAAAGAAGAAAACATTTGCATCATTTGTTTTCCATTGCATACATTCTAAAAAGCATATAAAACATACATCATAGTATACATGAGGAAACTGGAAACAGAAAGGGAAAGCATGAGTGACAAGCTTTTGATCCAAAAACGAATGCATATATATATAAATAATCAATGTTTATATACAATGCCATCATGCACTAGGCATGGTCAAAACGCTCAAAGAGCCCGTAATATACAAAAAAATCTATAATACAAAATACATAGGAGCCAAGTGGTCTCTCAACCCCTACGCGACCCCTCCGAAGGTGCGCGCCCTCGCTTGGGGCTCCGGCTATGCTGGCGCTCTGAATGAACAGAGGGATCTGGGTCCCAAGGAGCAGCCGCTGTCTCACCACGAGAATGGCTCCTCATAAGACGCTCAGCCGTCCTATAGCCTGCCAAATCTATACGAAGAGTCGACACCATCCTGGCCACGTGCCAAACGGGAGCAAAGACGTCGGTATGCCTGCCGGCTGCTGAGGGCTCCCCGGCATCTACAGATAGCTCCGCACGGGTCCTATCCATGGGGATCATCAAGGAATCAGTGCATACCCTGCGGATCAGATCCCGCCACTCGTCGACAGTCTCTGCAAACAAAGGAGAAAAATGAATTAGAAACCAAGCAAGAGGATGAAATATACAAGGTACAAACACAAGGAGAGATAAAAAATCCTAAATTAAACAAACATTGAAAGGAAGAAAGGATAACTTACTCGGATCACCGGGCCTCCAAGATGGATCACTGGGGCCAGCACCCGCCGCGGATGCCGCTGCCAACTGAGGGGCCGCTCTTGTAGTAGGGGCAACATGTCGCCCCACAACCGACTCGTCCTCTCCACCATGGCCCTGAGAGAGTGGCTTCTCTGAGACTAGAGTGTCTCTCTCTGCGCTCTGCTCGGCCCTCTCCGCCTGTAAAATATCCTGAGTGTCATGCCACTCAGGATCGCTATCATCAGTCTACTCCTCCGACCCTCCCTCTGTAAGCTCCTCAGAATCGGAGTCAATGTCTATAGGGTCATCGCTGCTGTGAGCAAGACCCGCAGCAATCTGAAGCAAAGGTGCATTGGCTCTCCCTCTGGCCCGAACTATCCTCCTGGCTGCAATGGGAGTTCCAGGAGTGACCACTGTCCAACCCCGGCCTCTAGGCCCCCCTCTGGCCTCGCGAACTGATCTGTAAGCTGGTGCCACTGGGGGAAGCATGCCCGCATATGGAAGGCCGAACTACTGAGGAACTCTGCCAAAAGGATGTACCTCCACCCGTCCCACGCGGTCGATAAGCTGCCTTGTGGTGGAGCAGGAGATCAATGTAAGGGTCTCCTTACCCCATATGCCAGCCATAAGCCGGTACGGTGTCGCCTCCATATCTGCTATGGTAAGGGAGGCAACTAGTTGGTGAGGTGCTCTAAGCACCGACATATCTGACCATCTGGCTGCCCTCACAGCCCCTGGATCTACCACCTCTACCCCTCTGCCATAGGGAATAAAATGCTCATACACCCAACTCATGACTAGAGTTGGGTGGCTCAATGACTGTCCCTGCAAACGGACCACCCTGTATAAATCATGGTAGGTGGTCCCTAGAATGTCTGCACCCCAGGCGTATATCTGGCCATGCCCCTCTATCTGTGCAATGATGGGGGCCCAGCAGTATAACAAAGTGTCCCCTCCCTTGTCCCCGATCAATCTCGAGGCAAGGATCCCCATGATGGCCTATCGAAATATGGGGATAGGCAAAGAAGAGATGGATCGAACTCTCACCCCCTTCTTCGACCCCGTGGAGATAGCTGCATCTCCCATGTAACCTGCCCACTGTGCAATCTGTGCTCGCGAGCCAGCTATCTCTAATGTGAGTCTCCTCCCGATGATCGGGACCCTCAAAATATGGTAGACATCCTCCAACGTGATGGTCCACTCACCACGGACCCCTGGCAATCGGAAAGTGTTCCGATCTACGTCCCAATATGAAAATAAGTCACAAAGGATGTGACTAGATGGTGTGACATGGGGCACGCGCGATATACGTAGTATGCCGGCCCTCTGTAGTGTGTCCTCATCCTGAGAAAGGGCATCCAATACCCTGGAGAGCCAATCACACTCTCTCTCTCAGCTCCATCTGATATACTCCGCTCTCGCCTGCATACACCCAAAAACACACAAAACAGAGCAAGTTAATATCTGAACAATACCAAGAAGGTCATAAAAACATATAGAAGTGCAAGAAAATACAAGTGCAATCTCAAAAATCAAGTTCTTTTGCATTCTGGTCAAAACTGCCGCCCTGAGCAGGGAGGCGGTTTTGTAACCGCCGCCTTAAGGGCGGCGGTCGTGTAACCGCCGCCCTGAACAGGGTGGCGGTCATGTAACCGCCGCCCTGGCCAGGGCGGCGGTCGCGGTCCGAAAACCCATGCGGGTTGTTAACCCCAAAAAGCCCAAAATGAGGGAAAATAGACCATTTAAACTAAGAATGGAGCCTACCCAGTAGGCGCCCCCCCCTAGGTGGACCTTTTGAACCTAACATTTTCAAAAATAACCCCCCCATTATGACGAATTTAACATTTCAAATTTAAAGGGGGAAAAACACAAAATTGAAGAAAACCAACCTGTGATCTAGCGGGGCGGTGTTCCGCACGTGGAGGCATGATCACGATCTCGCTGCGAACGTTTCAACTCTACTCGCGTGAGAAACCGTCACCGTGGGTCCCAGAGCTCAAAATCAATCAAATCAACTCGCGCAAATGAATAGGAAAATGGGCCCACTTTCATATATATATCATTCTGTTTCGTTTTAAAATGAATTTTTCACAGGTTTGGAGCGTTGATGGAAGTAAGTTTCTATCCCCACACGAATGGTATGTTCTCATTCCCTATTGTTTTAGCGTTTATTTTCCAAGTTATTGTATCTATCTGCACTTGAGTTCTCTTTTCATTTTGCAGGTAGTGGGAATTTCAGATGGCGTCATCTCAACACACGGACGGATAAGGTATAGCTTCTAACTCCCCATTTCGGGACTTCCATACTCGGACCCACCGTTTTATGCCTCTTCATGGTTAAAACGCTTCTCCGAGGGGGCAATATGTACGTACCCAAAATTGTAAGGTACTGTACTGCGGAATGGCGTAATAAGTGCCCCGATGATGATACAGGTCTCCTCGCAAGGTGTTCGGGATCCGGAAAAGCCCTCGGAGTATGCGTTAACATCCCGCATGCCCCGCTTAGCCCCCGCGCCCATTGTTTTCCCCCTTTTTCTTCTTTCCTTGCCCCTTTTGATCTTCAGTGATGAAATCGCCGCCCTACAGGGCGCCGGTCTCGTGACCGCCGCCCTGATCAGGGCGGCGGTCCTGTAACCGCCGCCCTGCTCAGAGCGGCGGTCCTGTGCGCGTTTTCCAGAACGTTCGTTGACACAATTCGCGTGAAATATCACGATTCACCAGCTTTTTCTTGCCGACTTGAGCATGCATTTATGTTTTTGGTCCCCTGGAATAGTGTTTTTCCTTTGTTTATTGTTTAGGAGTTCAATTTGGTTTTGGTTTTTGGGTGATTGAATTCCTATAAATGCATGGTTTGTGCACATGCAAAGGGTCTGGAGTTTTTGGTCTGAAGCTTGGCTGGATTTTGAAGTTTGATCTTTTCTCTCATTCCCTCATTTTAGTGTTTTAATTAGTTAGCTTGTTTAGAAGCCATAGCTTGAATTCACTTACATTTCTAGTTAAATTGCTCAGCTATTGGTAAGCCACAGACCCATCTTGTGCAGGCAGTGTTGTTATCTCATCCAAATCTAGTTAGAAGCTTGCCTCTGAATTTCTCTTTGTTGTAGATTTTCTTTCATCGTGTCTTAGAGTTCTTAGTTCAATTCATTATATACCTGGTTAGATTTATTCAGCTGTTGGTAAGCCACATATCCAACTTGTGCAAGCAGTGTCTTTATTTTATCCAATCCATCGGAACAGAATAGCTTAGGAAGCCATTAAAGTTTCAGGTTTTGCTCTTCGTATAGGATAGTTACAGGTTCTGGTTACTTCGTGTTGCATGACTCGCAGTAAAATCCCGCTAGGAATCACATAAGCCAAGCTCTGTACTCTTGCGCTATCCCTCTCCTACTCGCATTTTCGGTCTGCATTCTGAGCTGTCCTTGTCCCAAAATCTACTCCTATCAGTGCTAGCATTACACGCTTTTCTGGATCCACGTGAACACGAAAGAACGAGGAGATCATACTGAGGGGACGAGATCACACACACCATCGGATTCGCCACTGTTCTGCGGAATCCAGGTTTTAAATTTCAAAGTTCTAGTTAGAATCTTATCAAATAGAGTAGATAAATTACTTCATTTCAGTAAATTCTATTCTCGATATTGCCAGGGAAGCTGTGAGGATTGATAGTTTCTGAGAAACTATGATTCACTCCTCACTTCTGAGGTAGGATCGAGAATCTTGCAGATAGATTAGACAAGCTATTTTACTTATTTAGAATAATTCTACAAATCGCACAAGTAAATAACTACACTCGGTTATCTTGTCTGTTTTAAATTGTTATTCAATTATTATTTCTAGATATGCTTAAAATAGTTTGCTTTCCTTAAAATCGTTAAAAGATTTCTTAGAAGAATAAAATTTATATATGTTAGATTTATTTCATGCAGTTAGATTTGCATTTTGTTTTGTATGACAATCACGGGACCTCAGGAG
The DNA here is from genome assembly GCA_019776745.2 of Taxus chinensis. Taxonomy (NCBI): domain Eukaryota; kingdom Viridiplantae; phylum Streptophyta; class Pinopsida; order Cupressales; family Taxaceae; genus Taxus; species Taxus chinensis. The sequence goes on along the minus strand of CM034150.1, from coordinate 663,228,140 downwards.
CCCAGGGAATATATATTCGAGCCAATCGTGCCTCAACCAAACCTCGTCACAGCAATAGTTGACATAGACCAAAATCTTAGAATACAAGTATTCCGAACAACCACAGATTTACAACTGATCAGTTCTCAGTTAAGAGGATTAAACATAGAAGACGACCAGGCATATGCATTTTGGTCAAGTCAGCCAAACTACAGGTTACCCTAGAAAATCATCCACATGACTGTAGAAGGGTTTGAAAGAGAACAGACATTCGGGTGCGATCCTTTAGTTCCACAGCCAGACGCTGGAGACACCCTCGTAGATATAGATACCAGCTTAAGAATCCAGGTTGCGAGAATGCCTGCGAGGTATTATGAGAAGATTGCACAACTATTGGTTCTAAACATAGAAGCTGAGAAAGCGTATGATTACTAGATACTAGGGATTAGAACTTGATCTCGTGTATGACCATAACAGGACCGCAACAACCAAGAGTCTATGGTTGTGATCCACAAATCCCAAAGCCCAACTAATCCATAAGAGAATTAGATATAGACACTGGCCTACACACACTAGTATTTCAGTCCACTCCACTTCCACCCATCATCATCGAACAATTGTCTTTACTGAATATAGTGGCTAACGAAGCTAGAGAATTCTGGACTAGGCCAGAAAATCATCCATAAAAGTCAATTATATTCACCATCCACTATATGACCTTATCAGGAGACATATACGAAACTATCCCAGGTCATTTTCCACGTATTCCACAACCCATAGATCGAATCACGCCAGAGCTCGATATTGATTGGAGCCTTCGAGCAGTCATCCTTACTGATCGATCTATCACACCAGTCCAAGTTAGAAGGGCCTTCTTTACCTTAGATTCACAAATTCCATTAGTGCGTGTCGAAGACATTAGACTGCCTAACTAGTTTGTCTGAATCCAACGCATATTCTACCCCCACCGGCTATCTCAGCACGACCTCGAGAGGTCGGGTACGCGGAAGAGTCACTTGTAGATTCTCACGCTCGCCTGTCACTTTTCTGGCGTACAGACACCTCCCACTCCTCCACCTAGTACATAACCTCCTAAAAATATACTCGATAAAGCTATACAACATGAAAATACCAACACAGACGATTCTGAGGATTCCGATGACAATGTCGATGATGTCAAACTTAATGATGAAGCATTAGAACAAGTTAATTTTAATCCTATCGACGTCAATGAATCCTATTTCAATGACACATTTGTGTCCGATGGCATGGGAAAATACAAATTCAAGACCCATCCTTCTACTAATGCTATGATTCTTTATCAGGGGTATGTCAACACTTTAGATGTTGTTTCATCTCCTCCTACACTGTCTGCATCTTCACCATCTCCTTTCACATGCACACTGTTAATCAACAACTCTTCTTAGCATTACCTTATGGTGGATCGCACTTGTCTAGATTATATTTGCACCCATGAGGGCTTAACTAGGTTGGGCTTGACACTTAATGGCACTTTACCACCAATTCATTCACCTCACCTTTATCATGGTTATTGTCACATCACGACCGCCTATAGACTTCATGTGCTTTATTTGACAATCTTTGTTGTATGTGCCCCTCCCACTTGGGGAATCTTGGCTTGACTATATTGGCAACACTTTAGACTTCGACCACACTTCTTTCACGTTCCCTATGCCATTCAGAAATGTTTCCATTACTAGTAATTCATCTGCCACTTATTCTCTGAATCTTTCTCGATGGTACACACAAAATTGTCCACCAGTACCCTTAACTGATAAAGATTATGCAATGAGAGTCTATACCTTATGCTCCAATGGCTCTTTATGCGATCCACCTCATTCTATTGCTTATCACGTATCCAATGTTGCTCCAGTAGGCTTCAATCTTGATGATGATGACCTTTCAGAAAGTGTTACACAATCATATTCACTACCACACGTTCGGGGGGCATAACGCTTATCTCCCCCTTCCTTCAATCAACAACATGAATCACAATCTAACAACCACTCATTACATTCATACTTTGGTACACACTAGCATCGACATTACCCGATGACACACTCTTGTGCTTTGGTTCACACTCAAATGTTGAGGGCATCCTATACACATGAACCTCACACACTGCATGATAGACACTAAACATTACGCTTTACACATCCTCATGTATCATACATCTTTATCTATGCACATCGTCTTACATCTTATATCCTACATCTTACACCTTTCATCTATCACGTGTCATACACAATCTAGACCTATATAATCTACACATATTACATTACATACTTTACGTCCTACACTACACATTTCATGAAAAGCTCTCATCACTACACTATTACACATTTACACATCTACTTATACGCACTGTACTCACTACCCTATGACACACTCTAGTCTCAGAGTCCATACTGGACTGTTGAGGGTATACATCTCCAATGGACCACATCACATTCACACATTCACCAGTCAATATTTTCTCATGTGAAATTCATAGAATATTAATATACGTCATAGGCTATATCATCACTTATTCTAGCATCATCATCACTTATTATTCTCATCATTTAGTGATATACATTATAGGCTAAATCATCACTTCTTCTCGCATCCTTAGTGGCATACACCATAGGCTACATCATCACTTATTCTAGCATCCTTTAGTGATATACGGTATAGGATAAATCATCACTCCTTCAATCATCTTGTTGTGATATATGATTAGGCTACATCATCACACACAATTCATCTTTACGTCGTATATCGTCACTACACATTCATCACACCACACTACACACAACACATAGTTCAAACTATTTCCTGGTGACGCATGCTCATTTACAGTGCATTCTTTATCTATTTGGTGACTTTCTATAAGGTTGTTGCAATAGTATTCTTTCCTTCAAATCTTATGATTTTCACATAGAGGCACATTCTACAACATGAGTAGCATAAATTCATGTAATAGTATGTGTGAACCTTGATAATACATATAAGCTAATTATATTTGATCGTTCACTACAAGTTATAAATGATAACATGTTTGAGGTCTTGAAAAAATGACACTTACACCTCACATATTATAAAATAGATTTGAAAATATATTGCACTCTTAATAATGTTTTAATTCCAATTACATATATCACATTCCATTTCTAAAGATTTTTCACGATATATTCATTCCATTAATTTATTTTGTGCCATTCAGCCTCGTGCATGCAATTTGCTTGCAATTGCTACTAAATAATTAATAGGAACTCGCTCGATCTGTATTAAACTATAGTGTAAACCATAAACTTTACAAAGGTGCACGTAACTGCTCTGACAGAAAACTAATTGGGCGACTGAGTTTTATATCTGTACCACAGCGACCACAGAAGGTAATGAAAAAAATTGAGAGCACCGAGAGCACAGAGGAGCCAGTAGAATCGATCCAGGTGATTTCTGTTGAGATTATTCCCTGATAACCATCCCACGTCATCCCCAACACGCCTCGTTACGCTATTCACGAGGGAAACAAGTACTGAACTGAGGAAGTAACCCATCGAGATTGACGTCCATGAAAGAGCCGTGGCCAACGATCTCATTCTTGAAGGCGCCTGCGTGTAGAAAAATTCCATCAGCCCCACCAATGCAAACATGTCCGCAAGTCCAAGAGAAAAATACTGCAACCCCACCCACAAGAATGTTATTGGCAGAGGCTGAGGAGAATCTATGAGACCGTGTTCTTTTGCAACAGATTTTCTTTTAACTTCGACCACTGCGGCCACCGCCATTGACAGTACGGACAATAAAAGCCCCACACCAACTCTCTGTAAGTGAGTAATGCCCGTCTCTCTGCCAGTTATGCGGCGGGCGAATGGGACGAAGAAGAAATCATAGAGAGGAATAAGAATCATCATGCTTATCACTGGAATTGAAGGCAGGGAAGCTGCAGGGACTAGAAAACCTTTAATTTTTCTGTCCATGGTTGTAGCCTGTCTTACAGAGAAGGTCTGCAACTGGGCAATGCAGCAATTCATCATAATTGTGCTGGCGAAAATGGGCAGCACTCTCACCATTATTTTCACTTCTTCCACCTGTGTCACAGGACACAGTCGCCAAGGACTTTCCTGCCCATTTGCACATACCATTTTGGGATCCCTTATTGATGCCTTGTCCAGAAATCTGCCCAACAAATTAAGACAGACCATGACGTATATATCCAGTCTACATGCATTGTTATGGGTAACAACCGAATACATTTATAGATAACATTAAATATCTAAATCGAATTACATAGATTGAGTATACGTCCAAAACATATATACATACCGGAACTGTGGTGTTCGAGGAGTCACGTTGCCATTTTCTTTGTCACTGCCATTTGTATCATCTGTGCTCACTTGGTTCCCTATTCTCCGCTTCCTCACAGCAGCCACAATTACCTGAATAAGCATGAACGTAAATTACTGGGGTGTTGGTATTTACATGAAAACATATGCAAAAATACATAACCACCTTCAATCATAGAGACCACAAAATAATACACCTACATACCTACAAGATCCGATCTTCGACTTGCCAATCCTATTTTTTTCATTCAAATGAATACATTACTATTTCCAGATGCAATGCAGGTTAAGGGAATCATTGATAATACATTTTCCATCTTAATTGAAAAAGTTTCAAGTGAGCATATACATTTTGACATAAATCATAGGCGGTAATCTACAAGTAGATTATTTTTACAAAACAATTTTTAAGTGTGTAATTTTTTAATATTATTTTTAAAATATTTAAAATAATATTACTAATAAATTAGCATTCTGATTTACACTAAAGAAAATGTAAATCTTAATAAATGAGGTAGATTGGATTACTGCGGAAAAAAAGAAGGAAAGGGAAAATTGCAAAAGATTCCTTTAAATGCTAATATCTTGTGGGAAAGCTTTGTTGTATTTATGTTTTTGTTTGGTTGTTTGTTTGGTTGTTTGTTGGGTTGTGCTTATGTGGTTTCTCTATACAGATGGTAGGGGCAGCTTCTCTTGATCATCATTATTTTATCTGTATCTCCATTGCTAACATCTTGTTACGGGGTATGAGTCTCCTCGACCCATATTATTTACCATGATAAAAAAATATTGTCAATAGTTGTTTGGTCCATTGGTGAAGTTGTTAAGATTTGGTAATATGAAGCCTATTTATAAAGGTGAGATAGGTATGGCAACAATTTTGTCCATATTAAAAAATTCTTTGGTTAAAATAAAATAAATTTATGGGCTGAACAATTCAACTTTCTTAAATTTCAGTAAGTAATGGCAAGCTCCTTATATAAACACTAAAATATAAACCAATGACAATTAAACAACAAACTCTGAAGTCAAAACTAAGCAGTGTTAAGAAAAAGCCATATTGCATAATGGAAAGACAGTTGGCGAGTTAGGGTTGATTTGCTCTTAACCCATGAACTGTTTAGCATGGCTGGCCCTATCCCTCACGTAAGTTCGCAGGGGGTAGTGAGTTGGCCGCTGACTGGGCACTGTCCAGTGTTTAACGGAGCAAAATAAAAGTTAACGGACCCTGTGTCTTATCAGCGCCTCCACTGACTGCTCCACCAACCCAAGTCATTTCAACACCTCCCTTGACTGCTCAGCCATACCTATTCACATTTATTGTTTTCAATATGTTGCGCCATTTCAAAGTATCTTTCAAATATATATTGAATGCTACCACTTAAATTATATTCATTAAACTATTAACTCCACTTTTTGGCGCCACTGTTCTGTTTTTTTTATTATTTTTACATAAATGATTTATTTAAGTATTGCAAAAAAGAACAGTAGTCATATTTCATTCAGTTTTATGGAAGTTGAAGGGAGATCTTCTGAAGGTTTGGCTATGGAGTCCGTGACCGCCGCCTGTCAGGGCGGGCGGCGTATGTCAAACCGCCGCCCTGCACAGAGCGGCGGTCCTGTGCGCGTTTTCCAGAACGTTCGTTGACACAATTCGCGTGAAACTATCACGATTCACCAGCTTTTTCTTGCCGACTTGAGCATGCATTTATGTTTTTGGTCCCCTGGAATAATGTTTTTCCTTTGTTTATTGTTTAGGAGTTCAATTTGGTTTGGTTTTTGGGTGATTGAATTCCTATAAATGCATGGTTTGTGCACATGCAAAGGGTCTGGAGTTTTTGGTCTGAAGCTTGGCTGGATTTTGAAGTTTGATCTTTTCTCTATTCCCTCATTTTAGTGTTTTAATTAGTTAGCTTGTTTAGAAGCCATAGCTTGAATTCACTTACATTTCTAGTTAAATTGCTCAGCTATTGGTAAGCCACAGACCCATCTTGTGCAGGCAGTGTGTTATCTCATCCAAATCTAGTTAGAAGCTTGCCTCTGAATTTATCTTTGTTGTAGATTTTCTTTCATCGTGTCTTAGAGTTCTTAGTTCAATTCATTATATACCTGGTTAGATTTATTCAGCTGTTGTTAAGCCACATATCCAACTTGTGCAAGCAGTGTCTTTATTTTATCCAATCAATCGGAACAGAATAGCTTAGGAAGCCATTAAAGTTTCAGGTTTTGCTCTTCGTATAGGATAGTTACAGGTTCTGGTTACTTCGTGTTGCATGACTCGCAGTAAAATCCCGCTAGGAATCACATAAGCCAAGCTCTGTACTCTTGCGCTATCCCTCTCCTACTCGCATTTTCGGTCTGCATTCTGAGCTGTCCTTGTCCCAAAATCTACTCCTATCAGTGCTAGCATTACACCCTTTTCTGGATCCACGTGAACACGAAAGAACGAGGAGATCATACTGAGGGGACGAGATCACACACACCATCGGATTCGCCACTGTTCTGCGGAATCCAAGTTTTAAATTTCAAAGTTCTAGTCAGAATCTTATCAAATAGAGTAGATAAATTACTTTCATTTCAGTAAATTCTATTCTCGATATTGCCAGGGAAGCTGTGAGGATTGATAGTTTCTGAGAAACTATGATTCACTCCTCACTTCTGAGGTAGGATCGAGAATCTTGCAGATAGATTAGACAAGCTATTTTACTTATTTAGAATAATTCTACAAATCGCACAAGTAAATAACTACACTCGGTTATCTTGTCTGTTTTAAATTGTTATTCAATTATTATTTCTAGATATGCTTAAAATAGTTTGCTTTCCTTAAAATCGTTAAAAGATTTCTTAGAAGAATAAAATTTATATATGTTAGATTTATTTCATGCAGTTAGATTTGCATTTTGTTTTGTATGACAATCACGGGACCTCAGGAGCCCAGGGAATATATATTCGAGCCAATCGTGCCTCAACCAAACCTCGTCACAGCAATAGTTGACATAGACCAAAATCTTAGAATACAAGTATTCCGAACAACCACAGATTTACAACTGATCAGTTCTCAGTTAAGAGGATTAAACATAGAAGACGACCAGGCATATGCATTTTGGTCAAGTCAGCCAAACTACAGGTTACCCTAGAAAATCATCCACATGACTGTAGAAGGGTTTGAAAGAGAACAGACATTCGGGTGCGATCCTTTAGTTCCACAGCCAGACGCTGGAGACACCCTCGTAGATATAGATACCAGCTTAAGAATCCAGGTTGCGAGAATGCCTGCGAGGTATTCTGAGAAGATTGCACAACTATTGGTTCTAAACATAGAAGCTGAGAAAGCGTATGATTACTAGATACTAGGGATTAGAACTTGATCTCGTGTATGACCATAACAGGACCGCAACAACCAAGAGGTCTATGGTTGTGATCCACAAATCCCAAAGCCCAACTAATCCATAAGAGAATTAGATATAGACACTGGCCTACACACACTAGTATTTCAGTCCTCTCCACTTCCACCCATCATCATCGAACAATTGTCTTTACTGAATATAGTGGCTAACGAAGCTAGAGAATTCTGGACTAGGCCAGAAAATCATCCATAAAAGTCAATTATATTCACCATCCACTATATGACCTTATCAGGAGACATATACGAAACTATCCCAGGTCATTTTCCACGTATTCCACAACCCATAGATCGAATCACGCCAGAGCTCGATATTGATTGGAGCCTTCGAGCAGTCATCCTTACTGATCGATCTATCACACCAGTCCAAGTTAGAAGGGCCTTCTTTACCTTAGATTCACAAATTCCATTAGTGCGTGTCGAAGACATTAGACTGCCTAACTAGTTTGTCTGAATCCAACGCATATTCTACCCCCACCGGCTATCTCAGCACGACCTCGAGAGGTCGGGTACGCGGAAGAGTCACTTGTAGATTCTCACGCTCGCCTGTCACTTTTCTGGCGTACAGACACCTCCCACTCCTCCACCTAGTACATAACCTCCTAAAAATATACTCGATAAAGCTATACAACATGAAAATACCAACACAGACGATTCTGAGGATTCCGATGACAATGTCGATGATGTCAAACTTAATGATGAAGCATTAGAACAAGTTAATTTTAATCCTATCGACGTCAATGAATCCTATTTCAATGACACATTTGTGTCCGATGGCATGGGAAAATACAAATTCAAGACCCATCCTTCTACTAATGCTATGATTCTTTATCAGGGGTATGTCAACACTTTAGATGTTGTTTCATCTCCTCCTACACTGTCTGCATCTTCACCATCTCCTTTCACATGCACACTGTTAATCAACAACTCTTCTTAGCATTACCTTATGGTGGATCGCACTTGTCTAGATTATATTTGCACCCATGAGGGCTTAACTAGGTTGGGCTTGACACTTAATGGCACTTTACCACCAATTCATTCACCTCACCTTTATCATGGTTATTGTCACATCACGACCGCCTATAGACTTCATGTGCTTTATTTGACAATCTTTGTTGTATGTGCCCCTCACACTTGGGGAATCTTGGCTTGACTATATTGGCAACACTTTAGACTTCGACCACACTTCTTTCACGTTCCCTATGCCATTCAGAAATGTTTCCATTACTAGTAATTCATCTGCCACTTATTCTCTGAATCTTTCTCGATGGTACACACAAAATTGTCCACCAGTACCCTTAACTGATAAAGATTATGCAATGAGAGTCTATACCTTATGCTCCAATGGCTCTTTATGCGATCCACCTCATTCTATTGCTTATCACGTATCCAACGTTGCTCCAGTAGGCTTCAATCTTGATGATGATGACCTTTCAGAAAGTGTACACAATCATATTCACTACCACACGTTCGGGGGGCATAACGCTTATCTCCCCCTTCCTTCAATCAACAACATGAATCACAATCTAACAACCACTCATTACATTCATACTTTGGTACACACTAGCATCGACATTACCCGATGACACACTCTTGTGCTTTGGTTCACACTCAAATGTTGAGGGCATCCTATACACATGAACCTCACACACTGCATGATAGACACTAAACATTACGCTTTACACATCCTCATGTATCATACATCTTTATCTATGCACATCGTCTTACATCTTATATCCTACATCTTACACCTTTCATCTATCACGTGTCATACACAATCTAGACCTATATAATCTACACATATTACATTACATACTTACGTCCTACACTACACATTTCATGAAAAGCTCTCATCACTACACTATTACACATTTACACATCTACTTATACGCACTGTACTCACTACCCTATGACACACTCTAGTCTCAGAGTCCATACTGGACTGTTGAGGGTATACATCTCCAATGGACCACATCACATTCACACATTCACCAGTCAATATTTTCTCATGTGAAATTCATAGAATATTAATATACGTCATAGGCTATATCATCACTTATTCTAGCATCATCATCACTTATTATTCTCATCATTTAGTGATATACATTATAGGCTAAATCATCACTTCTTCTCGCATCCTTAGTGGCATACACCATAGGCTACATCATCACTTATTCTAGCATCCTTTAGTGATATACGGTATAGGATAAATCATCACTCCTTCAATCATCTTGTTGTGATATATGATTAGGCTACATCATCACACACAATTCATCTTTACGTCGTATATCGTCACTACACATTCATCACACCACACTACACACAACACATAGTTCAAACTATTTCCTGGTGACGCATGCTCATTTACAGTGCATTCTTTATCTATTTGGTGACTTTCTATAAGGTTGTTGCAATAGTATTCTTTCCTTCAAATCTTATGATTTTCACATAGAGGCACATTCTACAACATGAGTAGCATAAATTCATGTAATAGTATGTGTGAACCTTGATAATACATATAAGCTAATTATATTTGATCGTTCACTACAAGTTATAAATGATAACATGTTTGAGGTCTTGAAAAAATGACACTTACACCTCACATATTATAAAATAGATTTGAAAATATATTGCACTCTTAATAATGTTTTAATTCCAATTACATATATCACATTCCATTTCTAAAGATTTTTCACGATATATTCATTCCATTAATTTATTTTGTGCCATTCAGCCTCGTGCATGCAATTTGCTTGCAATTGCTACTAAATAATTAATAGGAACTCGCTCGATCTGTATTAAACTATAGTGTAAACCATAAACTTTACAAAGGTGCACGTAACTGCTCTGACAGAAAACTAATTGGGCGACTGAGTTTTATATCTGTACCACAGCGACCACAGAAGGTAATGAAAAAAATTGAGAGCACCGAGAGCACAGAGGAGCCAGTAGAATCGATCCAGGTGATTTCTGTTGAGATTATTCCCTGATAACCATCCCACGTCATCCCCAACACGCCTCGTTACGCTATTCACGAGGGAAACAAGTACTGAACTGAGGAAGTAACCCATCGAGATTGACGTCCATGAAAGAGCCGTGGCCAACGATCTCATTCTTGAAGGCGCCTGCGTGTAGAAAAATTCCATCAGCCCCACCAATGCAAACATGTCCGCAAGTCCAAGAGCAAAATACTGCAACCCCACCCACAAGAATGTTATTGGCAGAGGCTGAGGAGAATCTATGAGACCGTGTTCTTTTGCAACAGATTTTCTTTTAACTTCGACCACTGCGGCCACCGCCATTGACAGTACGGACAATAAAAGCCCCACACCAACTCTCTGTAAGTGAGTAATGCCCGTCTCTCTGCCAGTTATGCGGCGGGCGAATGGGACGAAGAAGAAATCATAGAGAGGAATAAGAATCATCATGCTTATCACTGGAATTGAAGGCAGGGAAGCTGCAGGGACTAGAAAACCTTTAATTTTTCTGTCCATGGTTGTAGCCTGTCTTACAGAGAAGGTCTGCAACTGGGCAATGCAGCAATTCATCATAATTGTGCTGGCGAAAATGGGCAGCACTCTCACCATTATTTTCACTTCTTCCACCTGTGTCACAGGACACAGTCGCCAAGGACTTTCCTGCCCATTTGCACATACCATTTTGGGATCCCTTATTGATGCCTTGTCCAGAAATCTGCCCAACAAATTAAGACAGACCATGACGTATATATCCAGTCTACATGCATTGTTATGGGTAACAACCGAATACATTTATAGATAACATTAAATATCTAAATCGAATTACATAGATTGAGTATACGTCCAAAACATATATACATACCGGAACTGTGGTGTTCGAGGAGTCACGTTGCCATTTTCTTTGTCACTGCCATAATTTGTATCATCTGCCACAATTACCTGAATAAGCATGAACGTAAATTACTGGGGTGTTGGTATTTACATGAAAACATATGCAAAAATACATAACCACCTTCAATCATAGAGACCACAAAATAATACACCTACATACCTACAAGATCCGATCTTCGACTTGCCAATCCTATTTTTTTCATTCAAATGAATACATTACTATTTCCAGATGCAATGCAGGTTAAGGGAATCATTGATAAACATTTTCCATCTTAATTGAAAAAGTTTCAAGTGAGCATATACATTTTGACATAAATCATAGGCGGTAATCTACAAGTAGATTATTTTTACAAAACAATTTTTAAGTGTGTAATTTTTTAATATTATTTTTAAAATATTTAAAATAATATTACTAATAAATTAGCATTCTGATTTACACTAAAGAAAATGTAAATCTTAATAAATGAGGTAGATTGGATTACTGCGGAAAAAAAGAAGGAAAGGGAAAATTGCAAAAGATTCCTTTAAATGCTAATATCTTGTGGGAAAGCTTTGTTGTATTTATGTTTTTGTTTGGTTGTTTGTTTGGTTGTTTGTTGGGTTGTGCTTATGTGGTTTCTCTATACAGATGGTAGGGGCAGCTTCTCTTGATCATCATTATTTTATCTGTATCTCCATTGCTAACATCTTGTTACGGGGTATGAGTCTCCTCGACCCATATTATTTACCATGATAAAAAATATTGTCAATAGTTGTTTGGTCCATTGGTGAAGTTGTTAAGATTTGGTAATATGAAGCCTAGCCCTATCCCTCACGTAAGTTCGCAGGGGATAGTGAGTTGGCCGCTGACTGGGCAAAAGCTGTCCAGTATTTAACGGAGCAAAAGAAAAGTTAACGGACCCTGTCTTATCAGCGCCTCCACTGACTGCTCCACCAACCCAAGTCATTTCAACGCCTCCCCTGACTGCTCAGCCATACGCATTCACATTTATTGTTTTCAATATGCTGCGCCACCACTTAAATTATATATTGAATGCAACCACTTAAATTATATTCATTAAACTATTTACTCCATTTTTTTGGCGCCACTGTTCTGTTTTTTTTATTATTTTTACATAAATGATTTATTTAAGTATTGTAAAAAAGAACAGTAGTCATATTTCATTCAGTTTTATGGAAGTTGAAGGAGATTTCTGAAGGTTGGCTATGGAAGTTGAAGGAGATTTCTGAAGGAGATTATTGCTCATGACAGGGAAAATTTGGAAATAATCTCTACATTGCAAATCAGGCAAGAACATTATATTTTTTTAAATCAGTGATAAGTTCAACTCATCTTGTTTATTAATTTATTAAGTTTTTGGACTACTTTCCCAGTCATCTATCAAAGTTGAAAGGAATAACAATTCTGGTTAGTGTTTGCAAGATTTATTTGAAACAAGGCTAATTGAAAACAAAGAAATTATAAGTTGAATGGTAATTCAGATTCTTATATCTAATATTCAAGGTAAGATTTTTCCTGAGAGAGTTTTTGGTACAACAATACAACAACATATTACGTTGTTGCCCAATCTAAATGATGGAATACGTTATATTTACAGGCTATGGTCATTATAGTGTATAAAACTATGATGCCACATTCTTATGTGCCTACGGGATGTATATAAAAGTAGGTTGTTTTCCCACGTAATACGTTGTTGCGTCAACGACATGAAGTTCTAAAGATTTTTTTGCACATCATAGTATTATGAAACTATTCAAATTTGTTTCATTATATTACTTTAAAATAATTTCAAATCCTTTCCCTCCTACTATGAGTACAGCAATTTAACAACACATTACGTTGTTGCCCGCGATAACGATGCCCTGACTCGTTACTAGGCTCCGTAAGGTACATGGTGTACTGTATAAAACTATAATTTAAGATCTTTGTGCGCCAACAGGATCTATATCTAAGAAGGTGGATTGTCAACGTAATACGTTGTTTCTTTGACGACCTCCATTTATAAAGTTTGTTTAGCGCTGAATACTCTATTAGAAGTTGTTTGATTCAATTAAAATGGAATACTTTCCAGTTCATCCTCTCACAATTTAATTTCGACACGACGACAACGCATTACGTTGTCGCCCGGGCTAAACGGTGGAAAACGATATTCTTAGAAGCTATATTCATTACGGTTGGTGTACCTCTTAGCTCGGTACATCCTCCTCAACGAGCATGTCACGTTCTCATATTCATGTTGTTGTTCTTCTCTACCACCGTGCCCTCAATCTTTCTTTGTATGCATACACCCGTCTTTTCGAGCAAACAGCATTGAAGTCTGACTTCCAAGCATACAGCCAATGACAAGTACTTTTAGTAAGGTCGCTGACTGCCCTAACTGTCCACATTCACCTTTTAACTCCGAGCTACTACGAGTACAGCAATTTAACAACGCGGTACGTTGTTGCCCGCGATAACGATGACCTGACTCGTTACTAGGCTCCGTAAGGTACATGGTGTACTGTATAAAACTATAATTTAAGATCTTTGTGCGCCAACAGGATCTATATCTAAGAAGGTGGATTTCTCAACGTAATACGTTGTTTCTTTGACGACCTCCATTTATAAAGTTTGTTTAGCGCTGAATAGTCTATTAGAAGTTGTTTGATTCAATTAAACTGGAATACTTTCCAGTTCATCCTCTCACAATTTAATTTCGACACGACGACAACGCATTACGTTGTCGCCCGGGCTAAACGGTGGAAAACGATATTCTTAGAAGCTATATTCATTACGGTTGGTGTACCTCTTAGCTCGGTAGATCCTCCTCAACGAGCATGTCACGTTCTCATATTCATGTTGTTGTTCTTCTCTACCACCGTGCCCTCAATCTTTCTTTGTATGCATACACCCGTCTTTTCGAGCAAACAGCATTGAAGTCTGACTTCCAAGCATACAGCCAATGACAAGTACTTTTAGTAAGGTCGCTGACTGCCCTAACTATCAATAGGATTGCTAACCGTAACAAGTATAATACATCAAGGGACCAGAAAAAAAAGAAAGGATCTTAGGATATGGAAATGTATATGGAATTTAGAATCTCATTAAGGTCTAGGGATTTACCATAACTCGAAATTTTAAAACAAGTAATACTGGAATAGTTGGACAATGTGTTAGTTGTCTTATGGTCTAGTGGCAAGATGGGCCACCTTATATACAAATAATTTGAGTACAATTCCTGATGAGCATGCTCCTTGAAGTCACTCTAGATACAGAGCACATTTCCCAATGACCTTGACGACCACAATTGTGGCAATCATACATTGACATCAAGCCCAAAGGAAAGTCCTGGGTGATACTAGTGTCTTAGGAAGAATCGATACCCCTTTTTCATGTATTATACACTTCAGGCAAAGCCCATGTTTGAACATAATGAACCTTTTGCGTAAAAAACATAGAACAAAAGCACTCGTTCATTTGCATAAATTCCCAAGGCTCTATAGAACCATTCCAAACACCTTCTACCAATAAATATTCTTAGTTAATGCCAACAAGTAATGAAATCAAATGCTAGAGGACACTATTGAAAGAATTTTTACAGATCATAAGCAACATAATCACCTTCATATCAAGCTCGACAGTCGTAAGTTGTTCTTCTGCAAAGCATCGCTTGAGAGACACGACTTCAATCAACAAATCCTATATGTAATTCACTTTTATACTCATGGTTAAATAATAAACATGAAGTTAATCTTTAAATGCAAACAAAAATTTGAATAGAAAGATTCGGTACATATATCTGGTACATTATGCTTTCTTGTTCTTAAACTCTATATTTCTAATCTACCAAAATAGTATTGCTTCTTTTCCTCTTACCTTCATTTCAATTGCATGTTTAAAGCGTTGCACATTTAGCTTGCCTATCATGTCAGTAAGCCTAGATATTGTTGTTTCCAAGTCCTCTTCTTTTTCCATTGACTCAAGCTTCCTCCTACGCTGATCTATTAGAGATCGAATGAAAACTACAACCATAAGATACTTACTGATAGCCATGACATTTTTAGTTGTGGCACTTAGTTACGTTTATTTTAACATGAACCATGTAAATCTATGTGGTACTCTCACATACCTTTCTTAATCTCATGAAAAAGGTGCTTATGTGTTCTAATACATGCTCGCCTATGTCACATGTTTTTTTGTAAGAGATGTTTCATACCTATCCGATTAGCCATTTCCTGTTGCTTTCTTCGTTCTAATCTCATATTGTTGACAATCTCCTCCTGGAGTTACAAATAAGACTTAATCCTCGAAAGAATCCTTAAATTAAATATTAAAATCTAGTAACATACATTATTTGCAACTAAAGGAAACCAAAGTGCTAAACAAAGATACATTCTAGCTTTGCATCCCACCCGTTTTCTTTGAAGATCTGCAGCTTCATCTTCTACATGCCTTTGTTCACTTGATATTGACCTAATATCTTCATCTATTTTTGCAATATGCTCTTCACATTCTCTCTTTTTTGGAGGTGATTTCATTGACTTCTCTCATATCCACATCTGAAATAGAGAAAAATGAGACCTCTTCATGCGAAAAATATCTTCAAATAATACAAACATATGAAGCCAAGCAAGTCAATATATGAACTAATGGGACCCCAAAGTTAAGTTGTCACTTACTGGAAGCAAAAAGTCGTGATCCCTGTACTGGATTCACACTAGCCGAGACATGGCCTCCATACCGAGAAATTGACCAACGATAGTGATTTTCAGGAGTCCATAGATCCATCACTCCTAACTTGTTTGCATCATCAGCTCTACGGTTGGTCTCTTCTGAACCAATGAACTAAGAGGAGAAAAGAAAATAGTTCACATACATCATACAAATTAATACAATATTCACCAAAATTAATTTGTGGTCTTATCGCGCGTCTGCTACGGATTCAGCTTCATTTCCACCAAATTCCGCTTACATAATACATGTCAGATAATGCTAACTCATAATCTCATTATAAAACACCACTGTCTTTGTGATAAACAACGCATATATGAACATACCGAATGATCTAGTGCAGCCTGACTGATTAAAACTTCCTTCACAGCAGATGGGGCCTCAAATACTTCATCAAGCCTTGATGTGATCCCCAGATTGTGCATCTATAATACATTAATGAACATTACGTATCACACTGCATAAGAACCACTCTAGATACAAAGATTGATTTGATAAAATAATAAACCTTACCATATCTGATACCACCAGAGGTTTATTTTGCATTTGTCTATTTCCAGTGTAGTTCAGAACAGGAATATCAAATGGTTTCAAGTTTTTCACAAGCAAGTCTCGATCATATGGATCCTGGGTAATGAATGACTGCAATCACCAAGAAACAAAACACTTTCCATGGCTTAAGAAAATGGTTTGGAAGAAAAGAGTATATAGAAGGTGTGGAACTAAAGAAAATATTCAACAGAAACAAACAATCCCATTATAGAAGCAAATGAAAATTTAAAACACATTCGTAATCAAAATATAACATAATTCTTAGCACAGTCTAATGCATATTGAAAAATTATAAACTAAAGCGTATGGTTTTGCACAGAGCCAAATAATAGTGCATTACTTTGCTAAAGAAGAGATCTTAATTCAATGCATGTCTGGTATAGTCGATACATGGCATTAAATTTGCTTCCCATCAATGCAAAATTCAAACAAGCACTAAAATGCAGAGCAAGCGGCTCATATTGGAGAGCAACTTATTGGGAAGTAATGATCCAACACTAACTGCCTTGTTAGAGAAGTTTGACAGTGAAATAAAAGGTATCCCAGATATCTTTCACAGAATGGAAAAGAAGATTCACCAATAAAAACGAAGTGCTAAATGTGTATTCACTATCCCAACAGTGTTTCGATTATATCAGCCATTCCATTTCTTAAATGCTAACACATCTATGCATATTGATGTTACAAAACTTTTCAGAAGACTCTAAAAGAAAGGGCAAGATACAATAAATGAATTTCAGTATAACTACCCTCAAAGATTGGAATAGGTGATATACAAGGGGCAAGGTTCATTAAAAGGTTATAAAAATATTTAGTGAGCAAGATAGCAGGAGTGTTGTAGTTGTTCTAGTTTGCTTTGTAATCCACCTTTGGCCACAATGAGAAGGGAAGTGGGCAATTGCCACTACCAACTGATTTTTCCCCATGTTGGGGATTTGTAGATCAAAATCTCATGTCTATTATTCCATGCTTATGCTTGTTGCACATGTGATTTTACATTCACATTCAGTACCATACGTTTCCAGCATAACTTACAACATTCGAGTTCAAACGTTCATGTTCGACAAGGATAAAGTTCAGTCCAAGTTTGCCAATGGATAAAGTTCGAAACAAAATAATATTTTTATCTTTTTAATTTTCTAAAATATGCACAAATATGTCGAAGAGATGGAGTAGAGGGAGTTATCCATCCTTTGCTTTCTCTCGGCACATATATAATACAAAATCATGTCAAAAACTTATTGTATAAAAAATATGGATAAAGTTTGAGTTTATGTTTGGCAAGGACAAAGTTCGGAGAAGTTCAAACTCTTTCCATAAAAATCGATGTACCTTGTGACACAGTTTCCAGCAACAAGCTACACTAATTCTATACATCACTAAGACTACAATATGTTATCTTGAGTAAAATCGAAGTAGGGCAGCAGATTGTGATTCAGTGAATTCAATAAGCAGACAATCTTAGGAGTTAACAGATCATTTTGGTATCAAAGTTGATTCGTATCTCCGGAATTATGAAAAGTATTGACTGATTTGTATGACACTGATGAGATCGTAGCAAGAAGAATTGCTACCTTACAAACTGGAGATATCTACAAGAAGGTAGAATCAAAGGGTGAAAGAAATGCCAAAAAAGGCAGAGGACTTTCCCAAGAGTTGCATCATTACAATCATGTATAGAAAATGCAATGAAGTCCCCACATACCATCACCAAACAGCAAGAGCTCATATCTAGGAATCAAGAATCCATGGATATGCCGGTCCATGCTCTCGCTAAGAAGTTTAGCGGGGAACAAGGAGAGGAACCCCATGAAGAAAAAACAATGGATGAGTATGAGGATGAGCAGCCTCCAAAGGACAAGGGTAACAGTAATGTAAAATATATAGTACATGTCCTTTTCAAAGTTGAAACCAAGGTTAAAATTAGAAGCTTTGAATTAGAAGCTTTGAAGGACAGGTAGATGCAGAGTTATTAAACAAATGGTTGAAGCAATTGGAGGTATATTTTAATATGCATAGAATCATTGAGGCACAAATCATTTTGTTTGCACATTTCTAAATGGAAGGTCATGTTCTAATTTGGAGGGAAAGTTATAAGGCATCTTTTGAAAAGAAGAATCCTGTTGTAGCTAGGTAGAATGAATTCAAAGAATTGTTATGTAATAATTTGTATCCAATTGGGCAAAAACTGATCAAAAAATTAAGTGACAATATTTCAAGGAAGTGGTCAAAGTGTGCAAAATTATACCCCATAGAAAAACCATGTTGATGAGCATGTACTTGGAAGATGAAGACCACTTGACCAAATAGTTGAGAGGTCTCCATACACACCTAGGGAGACGGATCGTTTCAAGTAAGCAAAAGGACTTTGATGACGCATGTGTGCAAGCATAATGCATTGAGGAAGAGAGAAAGCAAGGAGAGGGAGAGCCCTCAGAGATAAATCAGCCAGCAATCTTCAAGAAAGAGCAAAATCAGCCTTAGCAGAAGGGAAAGTGAAAAGGTAAGAGAAATGTTACCAATTTGCAAAATTGCAAGGATCCAAATAACCATTGTGATGTGGATGGGCATACTAACGCTAAGTGTTGGAGGTGCATCCGGAACTGCACCCCAAGAATTATTCCAAAGAGGACTCTAAAAAAGGCCATGGTATCTTTGACAGAAAAGTCGAAGGTGTAGATAAAGGACAATTGTTGATGAGAAGTTCGGTTGCACAACTACCAACACAAACAACAAGGAACAAGAAAAAAGGAGACAAGTAAATTGTTCCAAATCAAGAAAACCAAGGTAAATGCACTTGTTAATATTGTTAGGAATATCTTAGGATTAGTGCTCAAATATTTATTTGTAAGGGTTAAATGTAATATTCATATATTACATTAGTGAGTTAGTGAGATATTAATATTGTGACATTAATATCATATTTGTGTGGGAAAAACAAAATAGTGTGATATTATTAATATGAGTTATCAAACAACTCATTATTAATAATATAGGTTGAAATAAGCTACTATGAGTACAGCAATTTAACAACGCGGTACGTTGTTGCCCGCGATAACGATGACCTGACTCGTTACTAGGCTCCATAAGGTACATGGTGTACTGTATAAAACTATAATTTAAGATCTTGGTGCGCCAACAGGATCTATATCTAAGAAGGTGGTTTGTCAACGTAATACGTTGTTTCTTTGACGACCTCCATTTATAAAGTTTGTTTAGCGCTGAATACTCTATTAGAAGTTGTTTGATTCAATTAAACTGGAATACTTTCCAGTTCATCCTCTCACAATTTAATTTCGACACGACGACAACGCATTACGTTGTCGCCCGGGCTAAACGGTGGAAAACGATATTCTTAGAAGCTATATTCATTACGGTTGGTGTACCTCTTAGCTCGGTAGATCCTCCTCAACGAGCATGTCACGTTCTCATATTCATGTTGTTGTTCTTCTCTACCACCGTGCCCTCAATCTTTCTTTGTATGCATACACCCGTCTTTTCGAGCAAACAGCATTGAAGTCTGACTTCCAAGCATACAGCCAATGACAAGTACTTTTAGTAAGGTCGCTGACTGCCCTAACTGTCCACATTCACCTTTTAACTCCGAGCTACTATGAGTACAGCAATTTAACAACGCGGTACGTTGTTGCCCGCGATAACGATGACCTGACTCGTTACTAGGCTCCGTAAGGTACATGGTGTACTGTATAAAACTATAATTTAAGATCTTTGTGCGCCAACAGGATCTATATCTAAGAAGGTGGTTTGTCAACGTAATACGTTGTTTCTTTGACGACCTCCATTTATAAAGTTTGTTTAGCGCTGAATACTCTATTAGAAGTTGTTTGATTCAATTAAACTGGAATACTTTCCAGTTCATCCTCTCACAATTTAATTTCGACACGACGACAACGCATTACGTTGTCGCCCGGGCTAAACGGTGGAAAACGATATTCTTAGAAGCTATATTCATTACGGTTGGTGTACCTCTTAGCTCGGTAGATCCTCCTCAACGAGCATGTCACGTTCTCATATTCATGTTGTTGTTCTTCTCTACCACCGTGCCCTCAATCTTTCTTTGTATGCATACACCCGTCTTTTCGAGCAAACAGCATTGAAGTCTGACTTCCAAGCATACAGCCAATGACAAGTACTTTTAGTAAGGTCGCTGACTGCCCTAACTGTCCACATTCACCTTTTAACTCCGAGCTACTATGAGTACAGCAATTTAACAACGCGGTACGTTGTTGCCCGCGATAACGATGACCTGACTCGTTACTAGGCTCCGTAAGGTACATGGTGTACTGTATAAAACTATAATTTAAGATCTTTGTGCGCCAACAGGATCTATATCTAAGAAGGTGGTTTGTCAACGTAATACGTTGTTTCTTTGACGACCTCCATTTATAAAGTTTGTTTAGCGCTGAATACTCTATTAGAAGTTGTTTGATTCAATTAAACTGGAATACTTTCCAGTTCATCCTCTCACAATTTAATTTCGACACGACGACAACGCATTACGTTGTCGCCCGGGCTAAACGGTGGAAAACGATATTCTTAGAAGCTATATTCATTACGGTTGGTGTACCTCTTAGCTCGGTAGATCCTCCTCAACGAGCATGTCACGTTCTCATATTCATGTTGTTGTTCTTCTCTACCACCGTGCCCTCAATCTTTCTTTGTATGCATACACCCGTCTTTTCGAGCAAACAGCATTGAAGTCTGACTTCCAAGCATACAGCCAATGACAAGTACTTTTAGTAAGGTCGCTGACTGCCCTAACTGTCCACATTCACCTTTTAACTCCGAGCTACTATGAGTACAGCAATTTAACAACGCGGTACGTTGTTGCCCGCGATAACGATGACCTGACTCGTTACTAGGCTCCGTAAGGTACATGGTGTACTGTATAAAACTATAATTTAAGATCTTTGTGCGCCAACAGGATCTATATCTAAGAAGGTGGTTTCTCAACGTAATACGTTGTTTCTTTGACGACCTCCATTTATAAAGTTTGTTTAGCGCTGAATACTCTATTAGAAGTTGTTTGATTCAATTAAACTGGAATACTTTCCAGTTCATCCTCTCACAATTTAATTTCGACACGACGACAACGCATTACGTTGTCGCCCGGGCTAAACGGTGGAAAACGATATTCTTAGAAGCTATATTCATTACGGTTGGTGTACCTCTTAGCTCGGTAGATCCTCCTCAACGAGCATGTCACGTTCTCATATTCATGTTGTTGTTCTTCTCTACCACCGTGCCCTCAATCTTTCTTTGTATGCATACACCCGTCTTTTCGAGCAAACAGCATTGAAGTCTGACTTCCAAGCATACAGCCAATGACAAGTACTTTTAGTAAGGTCGCTGACTGCCCTAACTGTCCACATTCACCTTTTAACTCCGAGCTACTATGAGTACAGCAATTTAACAACGCGGTACGTTGTTGCCCGCGATAACGATGACCTGACTCGTTACTAGGCTCCGTAAGGTACATGGTGTACTGTATAAAACTATAATTTAAGATCTTTGTGCGCCAACAGGATCTATATCTAAGAAGGTGGTTTGTCAACGTAATACGTTGTTTCTTTGACGACCTCCATTTATAAAGTTTGTTTAGCGCTGAATACTCTATTAGAAGTTGTTTGATTCAATTAAACTGGAATACTTTCCAGTTCATCCTCTCACAATTTAATTTCGACACGACGACAACGCATTACGTTGTCGCCCGGGCTAAACGGTGGAAAACGATATTCTTAGAAGCTATATTCATTACGGTTGGTGTACCTCTTAGCTCGGTAGATCCTCCTCAACGAGCATGTCACGTTCTCATATTCATGTTGTTGTTCTTCTCTACCACCGTGCCCTCAATCTTTCTTTGTATGCATACACCTGTCTTTTCGAGCAAACAGCATTGAAGTCTGACTTCCAAGCATACAGCCAATGACAAGTACTTTTAGTAAGGTCGCTGACTGCCCTAACTGTCCACATTCACCTTTTAACTCCGAGCTACTATGAGTACAGCAATTTAACAACACGGTACGTTGTTGCCCGCGATAACGATGACCTGACTCGTTACTAGGCTCCGTAAGGTACATGGTGTACTGTATAAAACTATAATTTAAGATCTTTGTGCGCCAACAGGATCTATATCTAAGAAGGTGGTTTCTCAACGTAATACGTTGTTTCTTTGACGACCTCCATTTATAAAGTTTGTTTAGCGCTGAATACTCTATTAGAAGTTGTTTGATTCAATTAAACTGGAATACTTTCCAGTTCATCCTCTCACAATTTAATTTCGACACGACGACAACGCATTACGTTGTCACCCGGGCTAAACGGTGGAAAACGATATTCTTAGAAGCTATATTCATTACGGTTGGTGTACCTCTTAGCTCGGTAGATCCTCCTCAACGAGCATGTCACGTTCTCATATTCATGTTGTTGTTCTTCTCTACCACCGTGCCCTCAATCTTTCTTTGTATGCATACACCCGTCTTTTCGAGCAATCAGCATTGAAGTCTGACTTCCAAGCATACAGCCAATGACAAGTACTTTTAGTAAGGTCGCTGACTGCCCTAACTGTCCACATTTACCTTTTAACTCCGAGCTACTATGAGTACAGCAATTTAACAACGCGGTACGTTGTTGCCCGCGATAACGATGACCTGACTCGTTACTAGGCTCCGTAAGGTACATGGTGTACTGTATAAAACTATAATTTAAGATCTTGGTGCGCCAACAGGATCTATATCTAAGAAGGTGGTTTCTCAACGTAATACGTTGTTTCTTTGACGACCTGCATTTATAAAGTTTGTTTAGCGCTGAATACTCTATTAGAAGTTGTTTGATTCAATTAAACTGGAATACTTTCCAGTTCATCCTCTCACAATTTAATTTCGACACGACGACAACGCATTACGTTGTCACCCGGGCTAAACGGTGGAAAACGATATTCTTAGAAGCTATATTCATTACGGTTGGTGTACCTCTTAGCTCGGTAGATCCTCCTCAACGAGCATGTCACGTTCTCATATTCATGTTGTTGTTCTTCTCTACCACCGTGCCCTCAATCTTTCTTTGTATGCATACACCCGTCTTTTCGAGCAAACAGCATTGAAGTCTGACTTCCAAGCATACAGCCAATGACAAGTACTTTTAGTAAGGTCGCTGACTGCCCTAACTGTCCACATTTACCTTTTAACTCCGAGCTACTAGTCCATTTATATTGATGCTAGTGATGATTTGTGATACCCTTGAGAGCCATTTTTGGGTTAATTCTCTTCTATACGGCAGCAGCTGATTTTAAACATTTCTCAACCTTAAATAACTTAGAAAAGATACTCTATTGTCTAATCTTATATATGTATGATGTCGTTTTTATGAGATTATTGATGTCGTTTTTACTTTTTTTGTTGACCTGAATTTTTTTAATAATGATCCTCAATTTCTTTAACATATTGAACATTTGTGAATGCAGGCAGGTCCTATCATTTTAGCATCAGCTATAATATAAATATAAAATGGTTAGTGTTATTGTCTAATTGTATAGTGTGTTAGCTTGGGCATTTTTTTTCCAAATTTTAATAATTTGTAGTGTTATTAACATCAATGTATAATCAGAGAGACTCAAAGTGGAAGCGCTTGTTAGACATTCCTATCCAATGTCCTCCGGAAGGACTGTTCTCTGCATTAGATGTTGTTTGGAGCAAAGTTAAAGATAACCGTGGAGTGGAAGGGGATTTTGTTGCATGGATAGAAGTTGGACGAGTAGATGATTTTATTAAAGGGGAATGTCAGCGGACATCATTTCCAACAAGTTATTACAAACGTTGGAGTCATTCATCACCCATAAGGGAAAGTACACACCGGGTTCGAATTGATAGCACCATCAGTTATATAATGTATGATGTGGCAATGTTCGGTGATGTTTTTAATGCAGTTTTAAAATTGTTGTTTACTTTATTATGACTCACTTTTAGTGACATTTTGCAGATATTGGTGTAGCTATGGGCCTGAAGACTTTAAAGAAGAGGATGCTTTGCCATATGATAAGTCCAAGGTTCCAACTAGAGGGACGGGGAGTAGACCTGGACGTAAACATATAAAATGTGGTTGCCAATGCAATTTTAATGTGCGAATTCTTATGAAAAGAAGTGAATATGCACTTATCACATATCCTCAGATGGATCATGTGGATAACAACAATCATATATGCCATGGCCAAAAAAATCACAAATTTGAAGGGACACGAGCTTATTATGCGCCACATATTAGTAAGGAATTGCAAGAATGGGTAGAAAAGTTATTGTTATTAGGAATGCCAGCTGATATTGTGTTGCAAAAGCACCGTGAAATGGTTCATGAGAAGCTAGCCTTGTTTGATGGGAAAACAAAACGTGATGATTTCTTGTCTTCCCATGATGTTCATAATATTGATACAAAAATAAAAGCAGCAAAGTACATGTATGACAGAAATGATGCCCAAAGTGTGAGAGTATGGCAAGATCAAAATCCAAATATATGTTTTGAATACCAAGAGTATGAAGGAAACGTTGAGGAAGATGGTCACGTGCCGTTTATCATGGGCATTCAAATGCCGCAACAACTTGAGTGGATGTTAAAATATGGCCATAACAACATACTTGCAATGGACGCCACTTTTGGGACCAATGGAATGAAGGTATTCTCTTTTACATAATCTTATCAATAAAAAAATTCTGCAAAAAATATGTTACATTTTCTTACCAATAATCTACTAATTCACATTGTTATTGCATTGCCAACTCTCCATAGTTCAAACTCTATACCATCCTCGCATTCGATTCCAAACACATGGGCCTACCAGTTGCATGGGTTATAATGTCAAGAGCTACCACTAGCGACTTAACCCAATGGATGAAAAAGCTGGTGAATAGAGCACATGCTCATATGCTTGAGTGGAAACTAAATGCTTTCATGGTAGATGATGCTACAGCTGAAATCAATGCTATTAGGTTGTAAATTAATCTTTGTGTATATTGTTAGAATATATAAATTTAAATTATAGATATTAAGTTTGCTATCAAATTTTTAAGATTCTAATACAATTCATTTTCAAATACAGAGAAGTTTTTGGGTGTGAAGTATACTTATGCAGCTGGCATGTACGGAGGGCATGGTTGAAGAATCTTGTTGCCAAGGTTAAGGAAGATCAAAAAAGACGTGTAATGTTTAATAGGTTGGGGGAAATTATGCACCATTCAAATAATGAGGAGAGTGCTATTCAAATGGCACAAGATTTTGTTACAGATTTTGCGGACGAGATAAAATTTATTAAATATTGGCAGGAACACTGGCTTCTAAGAATTGGAATGTGGGTGAGACAGCTACGGACTTTAAAGCATGCTGGGCAAGAAACAAATGCTGCAATAGAGGCATATCACTCTATACTTAAGAGTAAGTGGTTATCCTCCATTCGAAAAGCATCTCATCGCAGGGTTGACTGGCTGATACATCAGTTAATCACAGTTGTTTTTATATATTATTGGTGGAGTCAATGTTGTAAGGAAAGTGGGTTCTACCGTAACTTCAAAGTGGAGAAACTAGAAAATAACCAATGGCTGCATGCACAATCCATTCCTGATTATTATGTCACCTTCCATACCTCTGACCCACGGTTAGCATGGGTTCGTAGCCAGACGGATGATACTTGTCACTATGAAGTATGGTATCAAACCCCACATTTGGCAATGTGTGGATGTGGAGTGTCAAAGAATGGGTACTTATGTAAGCACGTAATTAAAGTGAATATGATGAAAAAGAATTCAGCGAGAGAAAACTTTAATGTTCAGGTATTCTAGGCAAAATGTTTTTCAAGATTTTGCAACATAGTAATTTATAGTATCTAAATTCTATTAATTTTGGTTTTTATTCAAATCTTTGATTTATTATACTAATTTGTAATGTTCTCCAGGGTTTATTTTGTGCTCCAAATGTTGCATGTGGAGATGAACATGTGGTTGATGATCCTTTTGGTCAAGCATGGAATCCTCCAAACACCTGTGAAGACTCTATGCATGTTTTGCAACAAGATAAACATGTTATAAATGAAGAAGATGAACACTTGAGCCCACAAGTGAGAAGGATCAGAAAAATAGTAGATAACAGTCTTGTTGGTCCTCTAAACAAGTCATTTCTTAATTTATTAGAGAATACACTTGTGGAAACAACAAACCGATTGAGGGGAAGCCAAATATCTTCTATATTAGGTGTGCAACATCCTGAGGCACAACCGTTTAGACCCGTAGATGATGGATTCAACAATACACTTCATCGAGAGAGAGATTTTATAGAGAAGATGTTGAATCGAAGGCGCCCATGTCCAACAAATAGGAAAGCTAGTTTTCCAATTGTAAAAAAGAGTCGTGTATCACGTCGACTAACATGGGAGGATGAATTAAAAAGAGCTGCAGAACGAGATAGGGAAAGGGGGCTTGTTGAAGAACTTGAAGATGATACCAACACAAATGGAATTTAAGGGTAATTTTAGATTGCAGCAGTTCAACAACATATTATGTTGTTACCCTTGAGAAATGATGAACAAACACATTATTAGTTTACAAGATATGCTCATTATAATATCCAAAACTGTGATACCATCTTTTTATGCTCCTACATGATCTATACCAAAGTAGGTTATTTCTCAACGTAATACGTTGTTGCCTCAACAAAATGGATTTTTAATGTTTATTTTGCATTTTATAATGTTATGTATCTATTCAAGGTTGTTTAATTCAATCACTTTGTAATAATTTCCCACTTATGCCCTTCTACTTTAATTAAAACAGTTCAACAACGTATTGTGTTGTCATCCGTAATAAATGATGCAGGTTTCAATATTTATACAAATTTGTCACTTTAAAATACTTATGCTTTAAATAATTTGACAGTCTTTGATGTTTCTAAGAATGCATTATTGGGATCCATGCCATCTGTATGGCCTTCTACTCTAGAAGTATTGATGCTAAATGACAATTCCCTGATTGGCAATATTCCTCCAAGTTTGAGCAACTTGGCTGGTCTTGTAAAGTTAAATTTGGCAAACAACAAATTAAACGGAGTCATTCCACCAAGCTTGGCTGATATTCTTCAACTTCTAGTATTGAACTTGGGAGATAATGGTCTGGAAGGAAGCATACCTTGTGGGCTATGCCCCTTGTCCTTGAAAGTACACAGTAATAAGCTAAGTGGAAGATTCCCTTCCCCAATAGTAAATTGTACAAAACTACAAACACTTGATATTGGGCACAATTCATTCACAGGGCATATTTCAAAGTCAATCGGAAATCTTTCATACCTTCAAGTGCTACTGATGAAGAACAATCATTTCAGAGGTAGCATTCCTTCTGAAATTGGCAAGTTGAAGCAACTCCATATCTTAGATCTCTCCGCCAATAGTTTGTCAGGGTGTATTCCTCATAGCATTGTATCTCTGCAAGCAATGACTGTGGTAGAAAGTGGACATAGGATGAAAATAAGGTATCCACTTGGACCTCTTAATGAACCATATGCTTATCATGATGAGTTGAATATGACTTCCAAAGGCATAGAGCAACACTATCCATATATTCTATCCACTCTATCATGCATAGATCTCTCAAGAAATCAATTGAATGGAGTTCTTCCTTATGATTTTGGAAAGTTGAAAGGGTTGAAGTCTCTCAATCTATCCATGAACAATTTCAACGGGACGCTTCCAAGTAGTTTGGGAGAAATGAGTGATCTGGAATCACTGGACCTTTCTAGAAACATGTTTTCTGGATATATTCCAAAGGAGCTCACATCACAATTTGCACCTCCTCCTCCTGCTTCTAATGAAGAAGAAGACAACAATGAAGAGAGCAGAAAACAAATACCGTGGTACGAGGTAGGACTGGGGTTGTCATATGGAGTAGGTTTTGGTGGTGTATTGTTATTGATTGTGTTGAGAGAGAGCTGGAAAAATGGTTATTTCAAAAGGGTTGATATAATTCTGAAGCTTTTGTTTCCTTTTGTTCGCAAGAGAAGGCTATGAAAGGTTTTTTCTCCAGCAAAACCATGCCTTAAGGTCTCATCAACGACTTAATCATCTTTCATATTGATCAGATTGTATTTGAAAAGGACTATTACCATACAAACCCTTGTGAAAGTGTTGCACTTGCAAATCTTTGATATATTTTTATTTGTCTATTGCTTCCAATCTTGTGTGCTATTTTTTAAAATGGGGGTAAATGTTTAATTCCAATACATGGTATTCAGGGTCAGCTAATAACATGTTCACTTCAGAAGAGTTAATTAATACAAGCATAAACAATTCCGGGTTAACATTGTTCACAGTACTAGTCATGACTTCATTAACAAGTAATGGGTACTTGTTCTCCATAGGTAAAAGGTTGGTAGAGAATGAGAAACTCAGAGATTGACAGCGAGAATATATTCTGGAAAGAGAGTGTTGGTCAAAAAGAGACCGAAATTATAAAATAAAAATAAAAATGTATACAATAACTTCATATTAAAAATGTACATAATAATTTCTATATAAAATTGCATTTACAAAATATCATTACATTTGCATCATTTCGACATCCCTTGAAACTCATATACAATCATTAGTTATGTTTGTGGTACTATTTTAGCTTAAATGTGACATGTTTGTTGTGAAAATTTCTGAGGCAAACTCCGCAGCGGGGTAAGTGTTTTATTTCAATTTTATTTTTTTGAGCATTTTTCCATGTTCTTTTTCAGACTTTCCTGGGGTGCGCTTCAGTTGCACATCTGTTGTATCCAATACATCTCCTGACTGTACTTGAGCTATATCCAAATAGAAATGTTATTTGGTCTTGTTCAGACCACAGCTGAAGAGTACTAATATGATGAATTTGCTCATTAAAAATGTGATATTTGAATAAGTACAGCCAGTGAAAGATATGCAACTCCAATCTAGTGACTGCAAAGTGATGCCTAGCTTGCCTTGGCCCGGCAGATGAGCAAGGAAGAAACATCAGACACATCCAAAGCAATGAATATGGGTCTTCCATTAGTGTTCTATAGCCATTGCCACTCTAGTGAACACTTGAAACAAATATATGATATTCAGACACTGTACCATTCAAATGAACTTTAATTTTTTCATGATTATCTAAAATTTCAACATATTGCAAAGGTCATAGCAAACTCGATAACTTTAAATACTATTAATAAGATACACGTGTATAGAGAAGGTATGCATAATCCCATTCATCTAATATGGACAGGAAAAACAACAATAATAAATAAATAGTCTCAACAGCAATAATAAATGCTATAAATAAATTTGACAGGAAAAACTCATTACATTTTACAAGTCATGTCAGAAGAAGAGCCAAAAGAGGATTTTGGCATAAAATTGGCACTACATATGGATCTTACATTATTTTCTCGTTCAAGGAGAAAAACCATAACATTAAACTTGATTTTTTCTTTCACATAACTGAGTATCTTGGCAATTGTTTTACAAATAATGATACAATTCATTGTAATATCAAAACTTCAACAGATTAAATCTGAGAGCTCTTCAAATTTCTCTGTTGCTTGTTAACAGCAATGGAGTTTCGCGCTTCCAACCATCCTCGAATTTTTCTTTTATTTCCTTTCATCTCATCAGGGGTAAGGTGTGTGTGAACTGATGCAGCACTCTTGATATCCTTTAATCTTTTTCCCTGAAATGTTTACAAACAATGGGCATATCAGTAAATAAAACTATGCAAACGTAAATGATAAAATAAGTTTATCAAAATTATAAATAAGATATTGTGTGGTCACCTGTTGTTGGGAAGAATGGATCCTTTCTGAAAGTTGCATCTCAGTATCACCTTCACTATTACGTTGCTACAAAAAATGAAGGATTATTGATGCAAATTATTTCCTACATTAACTCGAAGAAAAAAACACAAATATTTTAAATGTTTTTATATTTGACTCCTAGAAGTAATTAGCAATGTAAATCTTAAGTTTACGTAACTTACCAAATCAGATGAAGCACGAACCATTTTATGTATACTTTGCATGGAATCAACAATACTGGATAACTTTTTTACGTTTCTTACCAAAAGCTTATGTGGTTGTTCCCCTTCATTCTACAAACAATCAATTCATATAAATACTATATAATACAATTAAAGAACATGATTGTTAGAAAGAAAGAAAATTATAAGTAAAATGATATTGGGGTAAGGGAAGCTCCTATAACAGCTGCAACAGCCAAGTAAGGGAAGCCAAGTTGGTATGAAAAGTACATAGTTTCATCGTGAATAATATGTTTCCATCGTATAAAATATTATAGTGAAAATGCAAACCAGTTTTGAAAGATAAATACATAGAGGAATACTGCATAAGAATGTAATGGAAGGAAATGTATAGGGAAGTAGGAAAAAATTTAAACATTAGACTAGAAAGGAAAATCCTAGAGTATCCATTTCATTGTGTCACCTATGCATGGTAAAATCTGAATATGAGCTCTCAAAATTCTATTGAATACTGAAATAAATAATGCATCATTGATATAGTCAATCAATTGGAAAAAAATAATGTACATCAAAACATAGTTTTACCTCAATTGCAACATTGTCATCTGAATATGAATTCATTCGCTGCAAACATGACAAAATGGATAAGTATACTTATACTGGATATAAAATCAATCAAATGTGCTAAAAACACAATAACATCAATAAGAATACAAATTAACACACCTTTGTCTCTTTTCCATCCTCTTTCTGGTTAATTGCCTTCAAGCAATCTTTAAACCAGATGCAATATGTCTTCTTCGATTCACCAACAGTATCTGCTCCAATATGTGGAAAATGCAATGGAGCGTCATCTACATATGATTCTTCTACGCATATGACAATGCAGTCCCTTTCTAAAGATCGTCCATGGCATTTTGTTCCTGGTTTAGTTGCATGAATTTTAGCAATGCCAACCTTTTTTGCATGGTCAGGCTCTAGGAACATAAAAACTTTTTCTCCTATTGTGAATTCACAGGCAGCCATGTCCTTCACCTCATTCTTTGGTTTGCCCGGTTCCACCTCAACAACTTTTGCAAAATCAGTCACCTCAATCAATGGATCGGCCATATTTTTTCCCTTATGTTCCTCTATGCTGATTTTTTCTTTATCATTCATATCGTTTCCCTCACTTTCTTTTGTTCTAATGGAAATAGGTGTTATTTGCATCGGTGGTTCATGCACCCATGCACTTGAAGTGTATGCTTCAACAGTATTCTCTTCCTCAACACTCTGCAGCGGTAAAACCCAATTTTTCAAGTGCAACAACATAATAATTAATTGTATATAAAAGATGTAGGTATAAATGCCAAATTAGCAATATGATTAAGATTTAAGCACTTAAAATATATAGAAAACACAAATATTTATATTTGTAATTTACAACTGTACCTTGTTTTCCATTGCATTGTTGTTTGCATTCTTTTTTTGTATCGGATTTTCTCCATCAACATCAGTCGAGTCCTATTCATGCATTCAAGTCATGAAAAGTGTGAGAATCGCATTTACACAAGATTTCAACATGTTAATGAATGAAAAATGACACTATATTATTCCAACAATGGTACTAATGTTTTTAATGAAAGCATGTTTCCTTACATGATCAACATTAATGGATTCTTCTTGGATAGGCTCCTGTACAAATGAAACGTTAATTTAAAATAACATAAAAAATGTGAATAAACAAAACTAAAATAATTTTAAATTTAAATTATAAAAAAAATGGTAAATACCTTATCCTTTTGTCCATTTAGATCAGAATTTGTACAATCGGTTTTCATCAAATCCTTTTTATATTGCAGCGTTGAAAGGGTTTTTTTCTTTCTTTCCTCCCTCTTTTCCACACTATCATACTCCTCTACAAGCTTGGAAATCAGATCTTTAGCTTGTTGGCTAAGGGATGAAAAATATTGCACCTTTTCTTCCCGACAATAACGCTCAATTAACCTGGATTTGTACATATATTTAGAATTTTTCAAGTGCCAGTCAACACTTCGCTTTGCAACCATATTTTTTACTGTTTTTTTTGTTTTCCTTTTATACTTCCCGGTCGCACGTTTACCCGGCTTACGCCTATGTAATGGAGGGAGACCATTGTGATCATGGAGGCGGTGATAGTTGATGTCTTTCAAATGCCATTTTATTCCTTGCATTTCATAGTTGCAGCAAGGAAAGACCATGCACTTAAATCTGTCCCT
The DNA here is from genome assembly GCA_019776745.2 of Taxus chinensis. Classification (NCBI taxonomy): domain Eukaryota; kingdom Viridiplantae; phylum Streptophyta; class Pinopsida; order Cupressales; family Taxaceae; genus Taxus; species Taxus chinensis. The sequence goes on along the minus strand of CM034150.1, from coordinate 663,195,010 downwards.
CTTTCCAATTTCTTTTATAACTTTACACTGCTGCAAATACTACAATTCACAGCCAATAATTAAACATTATAAGAAGCAAATAATGAAAATATTTCAGCTTCTCTCATCCTCTTTCATTTCTGAATTGATATTTACATAACTGAACAAAATAAAAATTAATAACAGGGTGAAAATTTGTTCTTCAAAGGACCAACTATGCCCTATAAATGGAAAGAACTTAAAATTTTAAATAGTGAAAACTCTGATTTATGTTACAAAATATATATGACAGTTGCACATAGAGCTTCCCTGAGTGATAACAGGGGATTGACAGGTTTAGGTCTACTGAACTAGCATCCAAAACATGAGTTAAAATCCAATAGGCCTTGGGAATGCCCTAATAATCAACAAATTATAAAACCACCAATGTTATGTAGTTAAGCCAGGGTCAGATCACATAGATTGTCATATCAACAACTTCCAATCCACCAAAAGCACATAAGTAAACCAAGCTAAACTACCCCCATTTCCATAATGGCAACTAAATGGTGGCGATTCACTATTGCATGAATACGTAGTTGTGCTCAATGGACTATCCTGAGAATTAGTACCTTCTACTATTAAGGCCATGCAAAGACCTCGCCACACATAGTTAAATTTTATAGGTTGGCGAAAGGGCGTAGGACGTAGATCAGATCATCTATAAAGCAAGTACAGATGCTAAAGGATAAAAGTAATTGAAATTGAGTTGATATTAAAATGTTGTGCCCTGCAGGAGGAGTTTTTCCTAATTCCTGAAGAAGAATCTGCTGCTCCACTCAAACCCATGAAGTTTCAAGGTAAGTTGGTTACAGATTAAGGGGAACAACTGTATTTAGCCCTAAATGATTTCAAGTAACTGTCTCTCTTTAACCCTGTAGCTGATCACGATAACATCACACTGCCGGAAGATAATTTGACATTTGAAAACATGCGTCACGGGGAAATTCACAGGTAAATTTCTCTTCCTCGTTCTTCAACTTATGTTGTTAGGCTGATCGCTTATGCTGTATATCAACACTGTTAACCTATCTTGAATTTGTGGCCTTAAATTTATTCATAACCGTGAATGTTTTGCTTCAGGTTTGATGAGGACGATAGGCTTGTACCTGAACCTGAAAACAACACTCTGCCTCCTGACTTGAACTTAAATCTGGAGCAGCAGCAAGGTGAAGCTGAAGTATAATTTAATTTTAATGCTTTTGCAAATGAGGAAAGTTTGTTCCAATATACCAATCATTACACTACGCCATTGCACCATACCTTGCAGATTTTGGGTGTCCTCCATTGTAGGTCAGTTGACGGTGAGTGAGGTTTGAATCTGGGTTATACATCTACACATTTTCAGCTTTAATCATTACACGGTTACACTACAACCCTGGGACAGTGAGGAAACTTTTATTAATATAGTAGAACTAAATATTGCATATTAAATAGTTTTCCATGCTTGCAGATGAGAACATTCCGAAAGAACACCAGGGATTTAACATTGATGAGCTTCCACAAGAAGTAGAACATCAACCGGAGGTTCCCCTCGAAGGCACTAAATCGGTATTGATCATTAGTTCACCAATTTAATGTACAATCCTTAGCAAGGTGCAGTTTAGGTGAATTGAAAATTCTGCTAATCGACTGAGTGCAAATATACTATATAATTAAGGCCATGCAAAGACCTCGCCACACATAGTTAAATTTTATAGGTTGGCGAAAGGGCGTAGGACGTAGATCAGATCATCTATAAAGCAAGTACAGATGCTAAAGGATAAAAGTAATAAAAAACTCATATGATCAGTTTTGGAAAAATTCAAACATTTGTTATTGTTGTGAATGCTACTTCAAACACATCCAATGACTTTGAGACACATGGAAAAGGTGAGAAGAGACAGATCCTAATGAAACTATTTGTTGTATGGCAACGCAGGTAGGCCTATTTGGTCATTCTTGTCTCAAACAAGTATAAAAACATCTCTTAGTTGTGGCTACTTCAAATTTGTGTAAAAGCCAATAAACTCTTTGCATCTAGGACTATTGTGAAACTCAACAAGTATCGCAAATATCGGGACTCAGAGTAACAATTGATGTGTAGGGAAATCCTATAACTCTTTAGTTGAAATTGTTATGCAAATGTAAAAATATATGGACACTAAAAGATCACGACATATGGAAAATCCTACCCCTAATTTTAAGGCGATCCCAACACCCCGTGGTTTCTCTGAATAAAAGTGTTTTATCTTTTGCAAAACAAAAATTCATAAATAACACTACTTACTGATCTTTGATGCCTTTGCAGTCATTGGATGCTTCTATGGTTCGGAATTTTCTAGGCACCCAATGTTCAAAATCTTAAGCTAAGAAATATTCCTCCTATACATGTCATAATGTAAGCATGTCATTATTGATCACTACTATCATCTATGTTTAGTTCCATGTCAAATTCTTCTTCAAAATCTGAATTCTCTTTTGTTTGATCAACAAATGCTTTTTCCTCTTCAATTTTTTCATCTTAATCTATGTTTATGTTACAAAAACAAACACTATGTTGTCAGAAATAAGCATTTCATAACACATAATCCACTACAAAAATTATATTTCAATAAAAAACAAACAGTCACATTTCCTTACTCATTTCAGAAAGGCCATTGCAGCACGTGTTGTCATCCTATGTTTTTGTGGTTGATTTTTTCCACAACCGCTATTTTCTTTCATTTGATTTGATTTCTTTGTGGTTAAAAAATGCAGTTTTAAAATTAATACATAATATATGGTCATTGCATAATACAAAATAAACAATATTGATGAAAAAACATTGTTAAAAGTTTCATCAATACCTTTAAACACAAATGAAGATGTTTATTTTGATGATTGCTTCTTTGCCAGCAATAAGATTAGAAAGGACTTCTGAAATCCAAACAATATAGAAAGGAACTTCAAATCATCTGGCAGCAATAAGATTATATCAAAAAAATAGAACACAAGTATATTCTATCATGATATAATATCTACAATGTGTACCTGTGGAAATCCTGAAGAATTGAAGATTATATCTACCAATCAAACATGATGGAAATAGGTCCGTAGATTTCATAAAAGCTTGGTTATTGTAGTGTCATTCATAAGCCTGAATTAAAATTAATTTAGGTTTGATATAATATCCATTTCATCATAAAATAAAGCCAGTTTCATCATGTGTAACATTCATTCAAAATCATTATTATAAACATAATCACAAGTGTAACTAGTAATAACTATGTCACATGAACTGTAGAACTAAAAATGTCTTGAGAACAGATTGGCTAGCATATGGCGTAGCTTATGTCTTAGGGTGAATTCATAGCATTTTGACACAGACCTTGTATAAGCTATGATCAACCTCACATGCAGAGTTAAGTCAAATGTACTTTAATGACTATACATCTAATGGACTCCTTAGGCATAGCAATGTTAGTTTTCACGCCTTAAAAAACAAATCTATATTTTCATTAAATAAATTCAATTTATTGAGGATGAAAGCTACAACATCAAGGGGTATAGCAAAATGGATTTGTGTATTTATAAATATGTCATAGATAATATTGTTACATGCTAGATGGAGTTGAATGAACGTCGGAAGGAAGTGACAGGCGAGCGTGAGAATCTACAAGTGACTCTTCCGCGTACCCGACCTCTCGAGGTCGTGCCGAGACAGCCGGTGGGGGTAGAATATGCAGACAAACTAGTTAGGCAGTCTAATGTCTTCGACACGCACTAATGGTATTTGCGAATCTAAGGCAGAGAAGGCCCTTCTAACTTGGACTGGTGTGATAGATCGATCAGCGAGGATGACTGCTCGAAGGCTCCAATCAATATCGAGCTCTGGCGTGATTCGATCTATGGGTTGCGGGATACGTGGAAAATGACCTGGGATTGTTTCGTGTATATCTCCTGATAAGGTCATATAGTGGATGATGAATACAATTGACTCTACGGATGATTTTCTGGCCTAGTCCAGAATTCCCTAGCTTCGTTAGCCGCTATATCTAGTAAGGACAGTTGTTCGATGATGATAGGTGGAAGTGGAGTGGACCTGAATACTAAGGTGCGTAGGTTAGTGTCTATATCTAACTGACTTGTGGATTCGTTGGGTTGTGGGATCTGTGGATCACAACCATAGATTCTTGGTTGTTGCGGTCCTGTTATGGTCATACGCGAGATCAAGTTCTAATCCCTAGTATCCAGTAATCGTAAGCCTTTTCAGCTTCTACGTTTAGAACCAACAGTTGTGCGATCTTCTCAGAATACCTTACAGGCGTTCTCGCAACCTGGATTCTTAAGCTGGTATCTATATCTACGAGGGTGTCTCCAGCGTCTGGCTGTGGAACTAAAGGATCACACCCGAATGTTTGTTCTCTTTCGAGCCCTTCTACAGTCATGTGGATATTTTCTAGGGTAATCTGTAGTTTGGCTGACTTGACCAAAACGCATGTGCTTGGTCGTCTTCTATGTTTAATCCTCTTAACTGTGAACTGATCAGTTGTAAATCTGTGGTTGTTCGGAATACTTGTATCCTGAGATTTTGGTCTATGTCAACTATCGCTGTGACGAGGTTTGGTTGAGGCACGATTGGCTCAAATATATATTCCCTGGGCTCTTGAGGTCCCGTGATTGTCATACGAAACAAAATGTAATCTAACTGTAATGAAATAAATTCTAACTACGTGAAATAAATCTAACATATATAACCTTTATCTTTCTAAGAAATATTCTAACAATTCTAAGAAAAACAAACTATTTTAAGCGTATCTAGAAATAATAACTAAACAATAATTTAAAACAGACAAGATAACCGAGTGTGGTTATTTGCCTGTGCGATTTGTAGAATTATTCTAAATAAATAAAATAGCCTGTCTAATCTACCTGCAAGATTCTCGATCCTACCTCAGAAGTGAGGAGTGAATCATAGTTTCTCAGAAACTATCAATCCCCACAGCTTCCCTGGCAATATCGAGAATAGAATGAAATGAAATAAAGCGATTAACTACTCTATTTGATATGAATCTGACTAGAACTTTGAAATTTAAAACCTGGACTCCGCAGAACAGTGGCGAATCCGATGGTGTATGTGATCTCGTCCCCTCAGTATGATCTTCTCGTTCTTTCGTGTTCACTTGGATCCAGAAAAGCGTGTAATGCTAGCACCGATAGGAGTAGATTTTGGGACAAGGACAGCTCAGAATGCAGACCGAGAATGCGAGTAGGAGAGGGATAGCGCAAGAGTACAGAGCTTGGCTTATGCGATTCCTAGCGGGATTTTACTGCGAGTCATGCAACGTGAAGCGACCAGAACCTGCGACTATCCTATACGAAGAGCAAAACCTGCAACTTTAATGGCTTCCTAAGCTATTCCGTTCAAAATAAAGACACTGCTTGCACAAGTTGGATATGTGGCTTACCAACAGCTGAATAAAGCTAACCAGGTATATAATGAATTGAACTAAGAACTCTAAGTCACAGTAAAAACAAATCTACAGCAAAGAGGAATTCAGAGGCAAGCTTCTAACCGGATTGGATGGAACAACAGCACTGCCTGCACAAGATGGGTCTGTGGCTTACCAACAGCTGAGCAATACTAACCAAGTATGAAATAAACTATGCTATCAATCCTAAGCAAGCTAACCAAAACACTAAAAATCAGAAGACTCTAACAAGGAAAAATGGTGACCAAAAGCTCCAGCTCAAATTCTTCACACCTCCAAAAATTCAGACCATTTGCATGTACACAAACCATGCATTTATAGGAATTCAAACACCCAAGAATCAAAACCAAATTGAACTCCTAAACAATAAACAAAGGAAAAACACTGTTCCAGGGGACCAAAAACATTAATGCATGCTCAAGTCGGCAAAGAAAAGCTGGTAAATCGTGATATTTCACGCGGGTCGCGTCAAAAGAGCGTTCTGGAAAACGCGCACAGGACCGCCGCTCTGAGCAGGGCGGCGGTTACAGGACCGCCGCCCTGTTCAGGGCGGCGGTCACGAGACCGCCGCCCTGCAGGGCGGCGGTTTCGTCACTGAAGGTCAAGAAGCCAAAGAAAGAGGGAAAAAAGGGGAAAACAAAGGGCGCGGGGGCAAAGCGAGGCATGCGGGATGTTAACGCATACTCCGAGGGCTTTTCCGGATCCCGAACACCTTGCGAGGAGACCTGTATCATCATCGGGGCACTTGTTACACTGTTCTGGCAGTACAGTACCTTACAATTTTGGGTACGTACATATTGCCCCCTCGGAGAAGCGTTTTAGCCATGAAGAGGCATAAAACGGTGGGTCCGAGTATGGCAGTCCCGAAATGGGGAGTTAGAAGCTATACCTTACTCGTCCGTGTGTTGAGATGACGCCATCGAAATTCCCGCTACCTGCAAAATGAAAAGAGAACTCAAGTGCAGATAGATGCAATAACTTGGAAGATAAACGCTAAAATAATAGGGAAGGAGAATGTACCATTCGTGCGGGGATAGAAACTTACCTCCATCAGCGCTCCAAACCTGCGAAAAAGTCATTTATAAACGAAACAGAACGATATATATATGAAAGTGGGCCCATTTTCCTATTCATTTGCGCGAGTCGATTTGATTGATTTTGAGCTCTGGGACCCACGGTGACGGTTTCTCACGCGAGTAGAGTCGAAACGTTCGCAGCGAGATCGTGATCATGCCTCCACGAGCGGAACACCGACCTCAGCGATCACAGGTTGGTTTTCTTCCATTTTGTGTTTTTCCCTCTTCAAATTTGAAATGGCAAATTCTTTGCAATGGGGGGATTATTTTTGAAAATGTTAGGTTCAAAAGGTCCATCTAGGGGGGGCGCCTACTGGGTAGGCTTTGTTTTTAGTTAAAATGGTCTATTTTTTACGCTTTTGGGCTTTTTGGGGTTAACAACCCGCGCGGGTTTTCGGACCGCGACCGCCGCCCTGGCCAGGGCGGCGGTTACATGACCGCCGCCCTGTTCAGGGCGGCGGTTACACGACCGCCGCCCTTAAGGCGGCGGTTACAAAACCGCCCCCCTGCTCAGGGCGGCGGTTTTGCACAGAATGCAAAAGAACTTAACTTTTGAGATTGCACTTGTATTTTTATCATTTCTATATGCTTTTATGACTCTCTCGATATTGATTAGATACTAACTTGCCCTGTTTTGTGTGTTTTGGTTGTATGCAGGCGAGAGCAGAGTATATCAGATGGAGCCGAGAGAGAGAGTGTGATTGGCTTTCGGGGGTATTAGATGCCCTTTCTCAGGATGAGGAGGATACATTACAGAGGGCCGGTATATTGCGTATATCGCGCGTGCCCCATGTCACACCGTCTAGTCACATTCTTTGTGACTTGTTCTCATATTGGGATGCAGATCGGAACACTTTCCGACTGCCAGGGGTCCGCGGTGAGTGGACCATCACTTTGGAGGATGTTTACCGTATCCTAGGGGTCCCGATCATCGGGAGGAGACTCACACTGGAGACGGCAGGGTCTCGAGCACAGATTGCACAGTGGGCAGGCTACATGGGGGATGCAGCCATCTCCACGGGGTCGAAGAAGGGAGTGAGAGTTCGATCCATTCCTTCTTTGCCCATCCCCGTATTTCGACAGGCTATCATGGGGATCCTTGCCTCGAGGCTTATCGGGGACAAGGGAGGAGATACTTTACTATACTGCTGGGCCCCCATCATTGCTCAGATAGAGGGGCATGGCCGGATATATGCCTGGGGCGCAGATATTCTGGGGACCACCTACCATGACTTATACAGGGTGGTCCGTTTGCAGGGACAGTCATTGAGCCACCCGACTCTAGTCATGAGTTGGGTGTATGAGCATTTTATTCCTTACGGCAGAGGGGTAGAGGTGGCAGACCCAGGGGCTGTGAGGGCAGCTAGATGGTCAGATATGTCGGTGCTTAGAGCACCTCACCAGCCAGTTGCCTCCCTTACCACAGCAGATATGGAGGCGACGCCGTATCGGCTTATGGCCGGCATATGGGGCGAGGAGACCCTTACATTGATCTCCTGCTCCACCACAGGGCAGCTTATCGACCGCGTGGGACGGGTGGAGGTACACCCTTTTGGTAGAGTTCCTCAGCAGTTCGGCCTTCCATATGCGGGCATGCTTCCCCCAGCGGCACCAGTTTATAGATCAGTCCGAGAGGCCAGAGGGGGGCCTAGAGGCCGTGGTTGGACAGCGATCACTCCTGGCACTCCCATTGCAGCCAGGAGGGTAGTTCGGGCTAGAGCCGGTGCGCCTCGGGCACCTTTGCTTCAGATTGCTGCGGGTCCTGCTCATAGCAGCGATGACCCTATAGATATCGACTCCGATTCTGAGGAGCTTACAGAGGGAGGGTCGGAGGAGCAGACAGATGATAGCGATCCTGAGTGGCATGACACTCAGGATATTTTGCAGGCAGAGAGGGCCGAGCAGAGTGCAGAGAGAGAGACTCTAGCTTCAGAGGAGCCACTCTCCCAGGGCCATGGTGGAGAGGATGAGTCAGTTGTGGGGCGACATGTTGCCCCTGCCACAGGAGCAGCTCCACAGTCGGCAGCGGCATCCGCAGCGGGTGCCGGCCCCAGCGATCCATCTTGGAGGCCCGGTGATCCGAGTAAGTTATCCTCTCCTCCTTTCAATGTTTGTCTAATTTAGGATTTGTTTTAATTGCTGTCTCTCCTTGTGTTTGTATCTTGTATATTTTAGTCTCTTGCCTAGCTTCTAATTCGTTTTTCTTCTTTGTTTTGCAGAGACTGTTGACGAGTGGCGGGATCTAATCCGCAGGGTATGCACTGATTCTCTGATGATCCCTATGGATAAGACCCGTGCGGAGCTATCTGTAGATGCCGGGGAGCCCTCAGCAGCCGGTAGGCATACTGACGTCTTCGCTCCCGTTTGGCACGTGGCTAGGATGGTGTCGACTCTCCGTACAGAGTTGGCGGGCTATAGGACAGCCGAGCGTCTTATGAGGAGCCATTCTCGTGGGGAGACCGCGGCTGCTCCTCGAGACCCTGAGCCCTCCGTGCATTCAGAGCGCCGGCGTAGCCGGAGTCCTAGGCGAGGGCGCGCACCCTCGGAGGGGTCGCGTAGGGGTTGAGAGGCGACTTGGCCCTGTGTATTTTGTACTATAGATTCTTTTGTATATCACGGGCTCTTTGAGCGTTTTGACCATGCCTAGAGCATGATGGCATTGTATATAAACATTGATTATTTATATATATGCATTCGTTTTTGGATCAAAACTTTGTCACTCGTGTTTTCCCTTTCTGTTTCCAGCTTCCTCGTGTATACTACGATGTATGTTTTATATGCTTTCTAGAATGTATGCAATGGAAAACAGATGATGCAAATGTTTGCTTTCTTTTGTGTTTCATGATGCTGATGCATGATATTGTAGATATACTGTGATCTTAAATCTTAGTTTCTGTGAGCAATTTGGATACCTCATGATTTGTTTTGGCAAAGTGATGAAAATAACCAGTATGATGAACAGATTAACTTGCCCCACTCCTAACTCCACGCAACTAGTAAGATGCGAGGGCTCATCACCAAGAGCCAAGAAGGGCGCAAGTTATGAAATATGGTGAAATGATAGTGATGAAAGACAGACGAAGCTTTGGTGGAACCAAATTGAAAACTACAAGCTTACTCTACCTGAATGACTTCATAGTTTTGGATGCAACTTGCTTTGCGGTTTATCCAGACTTAGACCCGTAGATGGCCACATAGTAGACAAAATCTGGGTTTTTTAGGATTTTTAACTCTTCTTGGAATTTTGAATATCTGATTCATTCGTTTTTGACTCAAAGTTTGAATTGTTTGTTTATGACCTTTTAACGTTTACTTTGTCTAGAGGACCCCCTACACTTTGCCCCATGCTACCTGTAAGAAGCATGGGTTTATCACCGTGGGCAAGGCATAGGCGAGTAAGGGCATTTCCATCCTTTCCCAACCCTACGTCACTAGTAAGAGACGCAAGCTCATCACCGAAGGTTGGTGGGGCAAGGAAATGTGTAAAAATAAAATTTTCTGTTTAATCACTTCTTGACTTGTCTTTTTGAGTAAAATGTCAGTATATGCTTATTTCCAAAGAGATGTGTATATGGGATAGATGTGACACCATGAAGCTTCTAGAACAGACCATAGGCAAGACACCTATCCTAAGAAGAAATCAAAGCGAGAACAAACTTGCAGATCTTGGTATGATTACCGTTAAGACTTCGTCATGTCTGATTTTGTTTGATAAAAGATTCCAAGATGATTCGATGATACACGAAGATGGAGAGGTATGATTAAAGAACTTTATGCCAGAAACATCACGAGTTTGTAGTAAATTGCTTTGAGAATAGATTTCTTGATCACAATTTATGTAAGAACAAGTGGACAAAATGATCCTAATTTATATGAAAATGCAATGTAGATAGTTATATAGGTAGCGTTAGCTGCTTATGCGTAGAAACGCTTGAGGTGCAAGGAATTGACTGTTTCGCCAAACTCCTCACCTTCTAACGTACATAAGAGATAAGCACCATTTCCGTAGTCCTTCATGACTCGGTATGGGCCCAACCATTTGGGCCGGAACTTCCTTCCTTCGCCGGTCTTCTTGTCGATCCGGCTGTCTAGTCTTAGAACTAGATCACCTTCATATATGTCGCGTTCATAGACCTTCTTGTTATACTGCCGGCACATTCGGTCAGCATAAGCTCTATGCCGCTGTTCAGCATCTAACCTAGTTTCATCTAGGCTTTCTAGTTGGGAGAGACGTGCTTCTCTGTAAGCGTCTTCATCCAGAATCCCTTGTAGTGAAATGCGGAGACTGGGTATTTCGACCTCAAGCGGGAGAACTGCTTCTGCCCCAAATACTAGCGAGAAAGGAGTTGCTCCCGTTGGTGTTCTTATTGAGGTTCGGTGGGCCCACAAGGCCGGATATAACTTCAAATGCCAATCCCGCTTGTTTTCTTTCACTGTTTTAAGGAGAATGGCTTTCAGCGTTTTGTTTGTTGCTTCAGCCTGTCCGTTAGCTTGGGGATAATACAAGGAAGCCGTATGATGGCTTATTTTGAATTTACCGCATAGTTCGCGAACTTCTTCATTTTTGAAAGAAGTTCCATTATCAGAGATAATGATTTGCGGGATACCGTACCTACAAATGATTTGATTCAAAATGAACTTAGCGATCACTGAGCCAGGTACGGTAGTAAGAGGCATGGCCTCCACCCATTTGGTAAAATATTCAGTGGCCGTGATTATAAAATTGTGGCCGTCTGTGGATGAGGGAGAGAATTTCCCTATTAAGTCTAGGCCCCATGTAGAAAAGGGCCATGGAGTAGCGATTGGTTGCAGAGCTTGTGCTGGCATGTGGATCTCGTGGGAGAATTCTTGGCACTTATGACACCTGCGTGCAAACTCTATCGCGTCATGTTCTAGAGTGGGCCAGAAATAGCCCATTCGATGTATTTTTCGAGCAGTGGCATGGCCACCGAAGTGGCCTCCACATATACCGCTGTGGGATTCATGGAGAATCCTCTTGGACTCTTCTGTGTCGACACATCTTAAGAGCATTCCATCGAATGCTTTTCGATAGAGCACCTGCTCTATGATGACATATTTAGATACGATTATGCGTAACCGCCTTCTTTGTTGCGGTGTAACTGCCTCCGGGTACGTATGGTCCATGATATAATTAATGATATCAGTGTACCAAGGGCACTCAGAGATAGCAGGTCGAGTTTCGATGTAGTATACGCATTCATCTGGAAAGTCTAAATCTACTAGATCGCCTCCGTCTAATGGGTTGTCAGCTAACCAATCTGCGATGATTTGTCCTTTAACTGACTTCTGGTTTACAAACGTTAATTCGAACTCTCCCATTAAGGTTATAAAACGTCCAGCTTTTTTGGACAAGGACCCTTGTGTGAGAAAAGTCCGTAAATGGTCCGTCTTTACCATGACCTTTGTTTCTTGATTCAGCATGTAATGTCTTAGACGTTTAGTAGCAAAGACTATGGCAAGACATTCTCGCTCTGCTTGTGTATAGCGTGTTTCATAGTCGAGCAATGTTCGGCTAATGAAATAAATCACACGCTCTCTCTTGTCATCGTCTTCCTGGGCCAACATACAGGCCAGCGAGACATCGGTAGCCCGTGAGTATAGAATTAACGGGCGATCTAGCTTAGGTGGCATTAGCGTAGGTGGTGATAACAGGAAACGCTTAACTGCATCAAAAGCTTCATTGCAATCTTCAGTCCAATCAATGCTATAGTCCTTCTTGAGTAAATTGTTGATTGGATGAACGGCGAAGCTTAGATCCGGGATAAATCTCCGGATTGCACCCAGCTTTCCGAGAAATGATCTGATTCCAGATTCACTCGAAGGTGGGACCATTTCGAGGACAGCCCGAATTTTGGTTGGATCAACATCGATCCCTCGTGACGATATGATGTAACCTAGGAGCTTTCCTCCTGTTACACCAAATACGCATTTCTCTGGATTTAGCGTGACTCCGTATTCTATTAGACGTGAAAGAATGATGCGGAGTACTTCGGGATGGTCACAACGCTTCTTGGCCTTAGCCAACAAGTCATCTACGTAGGATTCCATGATTTTATGAATTAAATCGTGAAATATGTATGTCATGGCCCGCTGGTACGTAGCACCGGCGTTCTTGAGACCGAATGGCATAACAGCGTAGCAATAGGTTCCCCAAGGAGTTATAAACGTGGTTTTAGCTTGATCTTGCTCGGATATTCTGATTTGATTGTATCCCGAGAATCCATCCATGAGAGACAAGAGTTCAAAACCAGCTGTTGCATCAACAATAACGTCTATGGATGGTAATGGGAAGTCGTCCTTAGGGCAAGCTTTGTTGATATCTCGAAAATCTATGCAGATGCGTATCTTTCCATTCTTCTTGAGAACGGGAACGATGTTGGATACCCATTGGGAGTAGTCAACTGGCTTGATGAATCCTACCTGAAGGAGTTTTATTACCTCCTCTTTTACCATGAGAGCTACTTTGGGCTTCATGGGTCTTGATTTTTGTTTAATTGGCTTTGCATCTGATCTAGTGACGAGGTTGTGCACCGCAATGTGGGGTGCGACTCCTGTCATCTCTTTGTAATTAAATGCAAATGCCTTTTGATGTTCTTTGAGAACCTGAGTATGTATTTCCACTTCTTCTGGGGTTAATGAAGAACCTAGTTTCAATATTCTTGGTTCATTCTCTGTCCCAATGTTGACATCGATTGTTTCTTCGATTAAAGAGGCGTTACCCTCTTCGAACTCAGGTGGTGCTGGAGGTAAATCTATATCATCCCCATTTTCTATTGCGTATATGCTAGGTTCCCTTTGTGAGGGAAGATCCGTTACGGGATTTCCGAAGTAGGAAGATGAATGCGGAATCAGAGATAAATCTAGCGTGTGATAGGAGAGATGTAGTGCTGCATAGGCATTTAAGTAATCCAAAGTAGCCGCATCATTTCCAACATGGTCTAGGACGGTAGATTCACTTCTGTTTGAAAGAGGATTTGTCATTGTTTTTATCAATGGTTCGTTACGAATGGATACTGTGAAGTGAGTATCTTCTAGCTCATTGTTTGGAGTAAAACGTGATGCTGAGGTTGCTATTGAATCGGCGAGAAGATTTTTTTCTCGCGGGATTGCTTCAATGGATATGAAGTTAAATGCCTTGCTTAAATCTAATACAGCGTTTTTGTAGAGTTGTAAATGTTCGGCTTTAGTTTCATATATTTCAGAAACTTGGTTTGTTACTAATTGCGAGTCTCCGAGGACTCTGATGTTATCAATACCAATTCTTTTGGCTAAGGTAAGGCCAAGGAGGAGGGCTTCGTACTCAGCGCCGTTGTTTGTGCATTCAAAGTTTAACTTAAAAGAGAATGGGAGGACCTTCTCCTCGGGCGAGGTAAGAATTATACCTGCCCCCGCTCCATAACGACATTTAGCTCCATCGAAATGGAGAGTCCAATACTTAGCCGGGAGTATAGATGTTGGGGCATCTGCTGCGTTTGCGCACTCTACTTCTACCATACAGAGATCTTCTGCTGGCAAGGAACCAACACCTAGGGAAAATCCCATGCCTACTGAATCGAATGGTAAGAACATTGGTGAATCTTGTTCTATCAACTCAACGATTTTCGCAGTAGTCCCTAATGATACTGTTTCTTTAGTTTTACCTTTAGGGGTTGGAATTGTTTTGGCTATGCTAGTAGTTTCAAGATCCGTCGTAGGTATCAACTTTTCCTCTGGCTTTGGGTCAGAGGGTTTATTAAGTTGGTTTGTTGGCAGTTCAAATTCTGAGTGCACCCCTGGTCTTTTCTTTAAATCAGCTAGGTGCAAATCGAAAGGTTTTGGATCGCCTTTGGCTACAAATACCTTTCCCAGATGCAAGAATCTTACTTCTTGAAATAGCGTGGAAGGGATTGCCTTCATTCGATGTATCCAAGGTCGGCCGAGGATCATATTATAGTTAGTTTCCCGATCTATAATATAAAATTCAGTCAAGATGGTTTTGGGCCCTAAGGTGACCGGCAGTATTATAGTTCCTATTGAAGTGGCTTTAAGGCTATCATAGCCTCTCAAGGTATTTCGTGTAGTGGAACAGTTCGTTTCTCCATATCCAAGTTTTTGGAGGAAAGAGAAAGGGACTATGTTAACTGCGGCCCCGTCGTCAACCATTGCCCGTTTTACATAGTTATTATAAACCCACACCTGTAAGTGTAAGGCTGGGTCACCTCGGCGTGCGATCTCAGCATCTGTGGGCATTTTACTTATTTCAAAGATGAATTCGACATCCTTGTCCGGCTGCCCCGGAGGGTGGATGTCAAAATCTACGTGATTTACTTGTGTTTCAGGAGGTGGAGTGATGTTAATTAGATGGCCTAGACCTAATGCTTCTAAAAGAGCAGCTCTGTGAGGGGGAGAGTTCTTTAGCAAGTCCAAAAATGAAATGTGTGAAAAGGTCTTTGTTAGGTCACTAATTAAATCATAGGCACCGATGGGTTTTTCAATTATTTGCTGACTCCTATCTGTCTCTGGCAGATGACTTGGGCTCGGTTGAGAGAAATACTCTCGTGTTCTTGTTATAGCTTCGATAGGTAGTTCAGCGTCTAATTCTACCAAACTAACTATCTTAGGTCTTGGTTGAGCTCCCAACTGTGGCGCAACTGACGGATTTAATGAAGTCGAAGCTTCATGATCATTGTTTCCCGTTATTGCACCTTTGTTTGTTCCGGTTGGATTCAGCCTATTGCCATCATGATTTGGGAGCGGATCGTTAAAGATCCTGAGGGGAGCATTCTGAGGGGAAACTGCCCCTGCGAGAGTATTTGGTGATGATGAGACGGGATCTGCCAAGAACAGGTCTGTGAAGAACTGTCTTTGTTCTTCTGGCAAACGTTGCATAAATTTATTGTAGTCACGGCACGTTCTAGTGTCGTGACCATAAATTTTATGGAAACCACAATAAGAATTGGGGTTATAATTCCCGTTTTGTTGGTTTGGTGTGTATTGTGGCCTAAAATTCCGATCAAACTGTTGCCTATTAGGACCAAAGTTTTGGAATTGTTGTTTTTGGTTTTGACTTTGGTTTTGGTAACCAAATGAGTTTTGGCTTGGCCCTTGCATGGGATTTCACCGTTGTTGTTGTTGTTGTTGTTGTTGTTGTGGTTAAAATCCACTGTATTGACTGCTGGGGTAAAGTTGTTGTTTCGCTGGTTGTTTGTTTGTGACGGAGTATTAACGACATTTACCCTCTTGGGCTGGTCGGTTACCCCATCCGTTGTTACCCCACGATTTTTGTTAAGGATTTTGGGTCCTTGATTGACATTTGTGGTAGTTGTAGTATTTTGAGTGGAGGTGATTAACCTCCCATTTGCTCCGTAAGTCTTACGACCACTATCTATTGCTGCTTGATCAATTCGCAGAGCGCTCTCAAGTACCTCATCATAAGTCCTTAGTGGGAACTTCTGGACTTCTTCCTTCACTTCTCTGCTGAGAGAATGAAGGAATAAATCGCATAGTTCCATCTGATCCATGTTTGGAGCACTTGCTGAAGAGTAAAGAACTGTACGCCACCTCTGGATGAAATGGGCGACAGATTCGTTGTGTTCTTGTTTGATATGTAAGAATTCCCTGATTCCTGTTCTCAATAGTTTATTCATGTCAAAGGCTTTGATGAACTCTGACACGAGTTGTTTAAATGAATGTATGGAAGCTTCAGGTATTCTATAATACCAATCGAGAGCGATGCCTTCCAAGGTTTTGGGAAATATTTTAGCAACAACCCCATCCCAAGGGAGTAATTCTCGTATGGCTGTAGCGTAAGCTTTGATATGCGCGTTTGGATCTCCCTCACCCTTGAACTTGGGCAAATCAGGGAGAGGTCTTGGAAGCATGACGCTTCGTATGGTGAAATCTAAGGGTTCCTTTAGATATTCTGAATACGTCCCTATTGCATAGCTTTCGACCATTGATGGTGGTTGCTGAGGGAGCAATGGTGGGATAGGTTGTTGATACGGTGCAGCGTATGCGTTGGCAGGGGCATAGGGAGGTCCCTGCGTTGGAGCAAACATGCCGGGAGAGGAGAACATATCTCCTTGTGGGGATTTAGAGTACATGTTTAAATAGGACGGGGTATTGTCAAGGAATGGGTTGTTTGACACTAGACCTGGAGGAATAGTGTTAGAGATGGTGGGCCTTGTTGGCGTTTGTTGAGGAAATTGAGGAGGCATGCCTAACGTGCCTACTCCTGTGAGGAGATCTACTTGGCCAGAGTGGTATGGAGGATTGGAACTCCCCGTTTGCATGAACGGAGAATTTTGATTTGCTTGAGCAAGTTCTAACCCTCTCACTCTTTCTACTAACGTTGAAATGACTTCATTTGGTGAAGTCACGGTACTTTGCCTGAGCGGCGTTTGTTGTATACCCTGGTGTTGTATAGGCATGTGATAGCCTGTCATGAACTGATTGCTATCTTGCCAAGTTTCTCCAAGAATATTTCCTGTAGAGATATTTTCTTGAAAAGGGGTCTCGGGTTGTACTTGTAAACCTCCTATAGGTGGGTACATACCCCGGGAGCGTTGTTCACTCCTAGGATAAGGTATTGATTGTCCATCGTCTAAGACCAGGTATGGATCTGATTGTCTACTAATATGTGGTCTGAGTAGTATTTGAGGAGACGAACCAGATTCTCCGGTAAACGTCATATTGTTTGAACCTGAAGGCTCTGTTTGTTGGGTTCGAGGGAGTTGATCTAACTCCTCGGTTTGAAGAGACAAACTATATCTGGTTCTTGGGGTTTGAGTTGACAACTGATTAGTTGAATAGTTGTCACCCCATACTGAGAGCGAGGGTGATGATTCCCTATTCTGTTGGGCGTAGTATGCCTCAAGACCCAGGAGGGGTCTGCCGTATGCATCAAATCCCGACATATTCGGGGGGTATATGAATACCCGCAGAATAATGGGAAAGAGCGAAGGTGAAAGAGAGAAGATGAAACTTCTCAAAGAGAAGGTGAAACAATTGTTTGGTTCACGTCGGGTTCACCAATTTTGTACGTCGGAAAAGTGACAGGCGAGCGTGAGAATCTACAAGTGACTCTTCCGCGTACCCGACCTCTCGAGGTCGTGCCGAGACAGCCGGTGGGGGTAGAATATGCAGACAAACTAGTTAGGCAGTCTAATGTCTTCGACACGCACTAATGGTATTTGCGAATCTAAGGCAGAGAAGGCCCTTCTAACTTGGACTGGTGTGATAGATCGATCAGCGAGGATGACTGCTCGAAGGCTCCAATCAATATCGAGCTCTGGCGTGATTCGATCTATGGGTTGCGGGATACGTGGAAAATGACCTGGGATTGTTTCGTGTATATCTCCTGATAAGGTCATATAGTGGATGATGAATACAATTGACTCTACGGACGATTTTCTGGCCTAGTCCAGAATTCCCTAGCTTCGTTAGCCGCTATATCTAGTAAGGACAATTGTTCGATGATGATAGGTGGAAGTGGAGTGGACTGGAATACTAAGGTGCGTAGGCCAGTGTCTATATCTAACTGACTTGTGGATTCGTTGGGTTGTGGGATCTGTGGATCACAACCATAGATTCTTGGTTGTTGCGGTCCTGTTATGGTCATACGCGAGATCAAGTTCTAATCCCTAGTATCCAGTAATCGTACGCCTTTTCAGCTTCTACGTTTAGAACCAACAGTTGTGCGATCTTCTCAGAATACCTTACAGGCGTTCTCGCAACCTGGATTCTTAAGCTGGTATCTATATCTACGAGGGTGTCTCCAGCGTCTGGCTGTGGAACTAAAGGATCACACCTGAATGTTTGTTCTCTTTCGAGCCCTTCTACAGTCATGTGGATATTTTCTAGGGTAATCTGTAGTTTGGCTGACTTGACCAAAACGCATGTGCTTGGTCGTCTTCTATGTTTAATCCTCTTAACTGTGAACTGATCAGTTGTAAATCTGTGGTTGTTCGGAATACTTGTATCCTGAGATTTTGGTCTATGTCAACTATCGCTGTGACGAGGTTTGGTTGAGGCACGATTGGCTCAAATATATATTCCCTGGGCTCTTGAGGTCCCGTGATTGTCATACGAAACAAAATGTAATCTAACTGTAATGAAATAAATTCTAACTACGTGAAATAAATCTAACATATATAACCTTTATCTTTCTAAGAAATATTCTAACAATTCTAAGAAAAACAAACTATTTTAAGCGTATCTAGAAATAATAACTAAACAATAATTTAAAACAGACAAGATAACCGAGTGTGGTTATTTGCCTGTGCGATTTGTAGAATTATTCTAAATAAATAAGATAGCCTGTCTAATCTACCTGCAAGATTCTCGATCCTACCTCAGAAGTGAGGAGTGAATCATAGTTTCTCAGAAACTATCAATCCCCACAGCTTCCCTGGCAATATCGAGAATAGAATGAAATGAAATAAAGCGATTAACTACTCTATTTGATATAAATCTGACTAGAACTTTGAAATTTAAAACCTGGACTCCGCAGAACAGTGGCGAATCCGATGGTGTATGTGATCTCGTCCCCTCAGTATGATCTTCTCATTCTTTCGTGTTCACTTGGATCCAGAAAAGCGTGTAATGCTAGCACCGATAGGAGTAGATTTTGGGACAAGGACAGCTCAGAATGCAGACCGAGAATGCGAGTAGGAGAGGGATAGCGCAAGAGTACAGAGCTTGGCTTATGCGATTCCTAGCGGGATTTTACTGCGAGTCATGCAACGTGAAGCGACCAGAACCTGTGACTATCCTATGCGAAGAGCAAAACCTGCAACTTTAATGGCTTCCTAAGCTATTCCGTTCAAAATAAAGACACTGCTTGCACAAGTTGGATATGTGGCTTACCAACAGCTGAATAAAGCTAACCAGGTATATAATGAATTGAACTAAGAACTCTAAGTCACAGTAAAACAAATCTACAGCAAAGAGGAATTCAGAGGCAAGCTTCTAACCGGATTGGATGGAACAACAACACTGCCTGCACAAGATGGGTCTGTGGCTTACCAACAGCTGAGCAATACTAACCAAGTATGAAATAAACTATGCTATCAATCCTAAGCAAGCTAACCAAAACACTAAAAATCAGAAGACTCTAACAAGGAAAAATGGTGACCAAAACTCCAGCTCAAATTCTTCACACAAACTCAGCTTCAGACCATTTGCATGTACACAAACCATGCATTTATAGGAATTCAAACACCCAAGAATCAAAACCAAATTGAACTCCTAAACAATAAACAAAGGAAAAACACTGTTCCAGGGGACCAAAAACATTAATGCATGCTCAAGTCGGCAAAGAAAAGCTGGTAAATCGTGATATTTCACGCGGGTCGCGTCAAAAGAGCGTTCTGGAAAACGCGCACAGGACCGCCGCTCTGAGCAGGGCGGCGGTTACAGGACCGCCGCCCTGTTCAGGGCGGTTGCAGGGTGGCGGTTTCGTCACTGAAGGTCAAGAAGCCAAAGAAAGAGGGAAAAAAGGGGAAAACAAAGGGCGCGGGGGCAAAGCGAGGCATGCGGGATGTTAACGCATACTCCGAGGGCTTTTCCGGATCCCGAACACCTTGCGAGGAGACCTGTATCATCATTGGGGCACTTGTTACACTGTTCTGGCAGTACAGTACCGTACAATTTTGGGTACGTACAGTGGCCATGCAAGAATAGGAAATATATACCGGACTCCCAACAAAAGCTTCCTTTTTCTTGGCTGGTTCTTAAATTGCTTGAAGGGATCATCAGGAAAAGAGGTCTCCTTCACAGAATCTTTAATAGAGTGCATCATGCTCTCTGGAGGCCTAACGCTAACTTTGTGAAGAGATGACATCTCTAAATCATTTTGAACAATGTCAAAAAGCCCATTGACAAGCCCACTGACATTGGTGGTATTCATTTTTGCGTTCTTTCTTTGTCCAAATCTCAACTACACAAGCTCAGACCTTGATGTGACTCATTGCATGGGTAATCAGAAATGCAGAGAAGTATAGGCTCTTATATTCACTGTGCTCCAATACTTTATTCTTTTCACTCATGAGAAGGCTTTCATCATGTTGGAGCAGTGAAAAATAGAAGCTATTCTGATCTCAAATTCAAATATAGTTCTCACCATTTACCTTTTCTGTCTGGTTCCCACAAGACAAACTGATGGGGGACACGCTAAAATTTCTTGGGTTCAGACAAACCAAGTCATTGCCAGAAACTTTCTTGATTCCATAGTTTTTCCTCTGATATGTGCGGCTGTTAGACTGTAAACCTTGAAGTCCTCCTGCACATAAACGTGGTGATTGGGCTATAAACATTCCCAATTCGGCCTTTTGTGTTACAAATTTTTATTCTGTTGGACTGTCTAGCATTTTTTTTCGGATAGAGAGCTATATTTGTCCATTCTGTTGAACTAAGGTGACCGGGTTAAGAACATAAATTCCTACTCTCGCTCCTATTTCTTCTCCACCTCTATCTCCTACTCCTTATCCATTTTGTTCTGTTGGGGGACAGATGAAGAGGGGACTGGTCAAACCTCCTATTTGCTTGGGTTGGGGAGTAGAAATCATATTTAGTAACTTCAAAGATATGCATCTATTATTTAAATTTCAGTACTTGAATTTTTTTTTAAGACAAATCAAAGAAGTGGCATATTTGAGCTGTCCCTTCAGATCAGCAGCATGGCAGGATTTTCTTTCTAATTTCGTAGAAGAAACCTATCTTTATGTTCTTATCTTATCATCATACATTAAACTTTATCCTTTTCCATAGATAGCCGTCTCTCGTGTCAAGAATCCTCCTTCTAGTGTAGCTTATTGGACTCATTACAAGTCCATCCCTCCTTTGTTGGTCCCCAATCGATGTAAACATTAAAGGGTGCTGGATTATCTTTGGTCCCTCCCACTATGTTTCCTGCAGGCAGATTTTTCTATTGCACCAAATATTCTATAATGCAATGGCTTCCTGGCAGATGAATTCAACACAGGCGACAAGAGCCGCGGTGATGGATTTATAGCGGTGGCTACGATGCTTCTCTGCTTTAGCTTTCTCATCATGTTTACGCTCCCCATGGGGCTCGAGACAGAAGCCATGTAAAGCTTGGAATTCAAAATATTTGTGGTGACGAACGCAGTTAGTTTTTTCTTGTCAATGGGGGTGGTGTTGGTGTTGTTACGAGCTATGGTCATCGAAAATATTACTTACAGTCATATGAATATGAAGAAGGTGATAAATATGTGTAAAAAAGTGGCACACATTGCAATGGTATTTGTTGCCATTGCCTTCATTTGTGCAATGATGGCATTCACCAGGCATCGATATATCAATGTATAAGAAACAAATATACTTACAAGATTAAAGTATATAGTACTTTCCGAGGCACAGCCCAAAGTCTCGTCTCCTTACACTGTACTTTGTCAAATTCTCGTGGGTAATTATATATTTCCTTCCTTCTTTCTTTTTTGGCATGGGTTTGGCTTAGCTCTGTAGTGTACAATAACCTTAGGCTGGAACCCAACTGCAATGAAGTAATGGACTGAAAATCACTTCGAGCATGCTTTGCATCTTAATCAGAGGCTTGGTTTGCATATCTTAAGGCGAAACGCTTATGGAGTGAGTACATTAGTTCTTTAATAGTTAAAAAGATCTTAAATATGGCGATCTTTTACCGAGAGTAGGAAAAATAGTATTTAGAGTATGCACATGGGAAATTTAAGGCACAAAGTCTAACAATTTTTCTATGTATTTTATCCTTGAAAAAGAACTCTTATGTGTCTTCTTGGTTTTCTTCTTTACAAAGAAACGTTGTCAAAAGTCCATAAAATGCTTTTAATACTCTTATTTATACTATCGTGGCTAGATATAAAAATTGGTAACGATTCTCACAACCTAATGTAAATAGAGTTGTTATACTAGCAATTGCATACGAGTTGCAACTTACGCTGGATCCCTGTTCTAAATCTTTCATTTGACAAAAGTTGGTAGGACGCTGAAAAAGGTTGTGGAGTTGTGGAGTTTGCAACATGCTTACAAAACACGATCCAACCTCACACATGCATGTTTTATTTGTTGACAAACATCCATGACATAAATTTGAGGCAATTTCTGAAACAAGATTAGGGCTTCATCAATATGCCCATTCTGAGCATACTCGGTAATCGTTTCCTTCTAATAGACCACATTCTCTTTAGCCATTTTCTCAAAAAGATTATGAGCCCTGTTGAAGCACCCATCTCATGCATACCCAACAATCATAGTTGTCTAGGAGGTGACATCTCAATGATGTATTTTGTTAAACAGTTAGCGTGCCTTATCTACACCACCGCATTTCGAATACATAACCAAAAGAACACTTCCCGTATCGTCATGCCCTGCTACAGATCTGCCAAGTAAATGGATCGATATACTTGTAAACGTAAAACCACATGCCATTTATGGGATTTTAATTGCAATGTGAACCATTGTGTTGTATTCCTATCCCTGGTTTTTCTTCAAACTATTTCAATGCATCCTTACCATTCCCACCCTACACTACAATCATCACTGACCATGAGATTTTTATGCCCCGTTCAAGCATTTAGAAAAGCACTTTGCGAATATCAACCAAAATTTTGCATTAAACATAAATAGGGATTTCCAAACAAATCCCTCAAACACATACTCATCCATGTGGGTATGAATTAGTTTTACTATGATTAAATACTCTCTATTTGTATTTTATACATTTTCCTTAAATGTAACGAAATTTTATTGTATATGGAAAGGACAGTTATGCTATAAAGGGCTTCCAATTTTTATGGTATGATATTCCACACTTTTACTCGATTTTGTTCCTCCTTTTAGCACTAAAATCTATCCAACTCTATTATCGATCGCCACTTCTCAAACGGCCTCAAACAAAATTCCCCCTTCAAAGCTGCAGTAACTCTAAATATTTTCTAGAAACAAGAGGGAATATGGACATTGATTCAGATTAGCATGGCCGCTTGATGTATACATTTAAGTTTATAGTTAACGCTCGCTTTTCATTGCAAGCTTACCATGGAAATAGGCAACAATAATGCTCTTCTCGAAGCCTGACAAAGCTTTCAAAATTTTGGACAATGTCTAGTAGCTATTTTCATATGACAGACCTCTGGGTTTATTGTGACAAATTTAATTTGTTGGTAGCCATTAGAAAGATAAAGTAGATTTTTTTGATCGCTGCCAAAAAGGCCTCAAGAGCTACTATTTGTGTGAATGGAAATGATTCCATCATTTTAAAATCCTCATTTATTTATTAACTAACGGCGTATCCTTGCTACCCCCCTGGAGAAGCAACTACTAGTTATACTACGCAGGTGAATGCTTTCACAAACACTTTCGTATTTTTAATATTCGTGAAATGTTATTTATGCTTGTTAAATCATCACTGGCAGGGGCATACATTGATTTCTTTGCTTTCCCCAACTCCATCGAGACCAACAATGGCATCCAGAAGGAATGTTGCCTGCCTTGAAAATGAAACCCTTGCCAAATTTGTGTTCGAAAAATGGGAAGAAATGGCCGTCAAGGGGACTTTCACCGATCGTTTGAATGCTACTTTCTCCAAGGCCTAAAAAAATCTCTGTGACCACAAGGATCCCATCTTCAACCTCAAAGGAGCCAGCAAAATCAAGTATGTATTCACATTTGATTAATTAACCTTGTTGCCCAGGGTTTAGGGTTTTGCAGTAAGCATAATAATGCACAATATTTTATGAAGTCTGATTATTTAGAAATTCAAAGTCAACTGAATGTGCATATTCGTTTCGATTTTACTTAGTTTCAGGGTTTAGTGTTTTTTTAGGGTACGAGAGTTCTTTACATTTGTATTTCAGGGTAACCTTGGGCTTTGATATGCGATCAAATTCACACGGGATTTACACCAGGTTTTTTTCGTTGAGTTACACTGTGATACCCAACCATCAAGATGTATGCAGTCTTTTACCTAATTTTAACAGTATTACGTGTTTGTGGGGCTATGCTAACCTAATTTTAACAAAATTATGTGTTTGTGGGGCTATGCTATGAAGGCTTCAAATGTAACATATGGTTCCGAACATTTTTTTTAGATCCATCTTGATGGCTGGGTATCACAGTGTAACTCAACGGAAAAAAAAACCTGGTGTAAATCCTATGTGAATTTGATCACATATCAAAGCCCAAGGTTACCCTGAAATGCAAATGTAAAGAACTCTCGTACCCTAAAAAAAACACTAAACCCTGAAACTAAGTAAATAAATCCAAATGAATATGCACATTCACAAATTTGAATAATTAGGCTTTTTGCTGGACATGCATTCCAAAAAGATCCCTCAAAATCTATCTCACATTGGAAAACAAGTCATAGCCGTCGGGAAACATTAAATACAACCAAAAAAACATCATAGCTGCCAGGAAACAGCTGCCGGAAAACATTTAACAGCCACCAGGAAACATCATAACCGCTGGAAAACATTTAACAGCTGCCGGGAAACATCTTAAAAATGAACCTTTGACTTTCGTATTAGCACATTCATTGCACCCCCAAAAGGTGCAAGTGGTAGTATATGTAAGATAAAGTGTAAAGATCTCTTGTCCACACAAAGGGGTTCCCTGGATTTTTTATCATAAAATTATCAATGTTATCTTTTATTTTTATTATTTATTTTTAAAGCTAGTATGGTTTTGTTTAGAGGAGTTGGAAAGTGGATGCTAACGCTACTGAAGCAGTATTTTGAGAGCAACAAGGATGATTCAAGCCAGGAAGTCTTGGAGCCTAGAGGTAAGATTCATCCCAATTTTCTTTGAAGTATTTTCAATTTTATCTAGCGGCGAGAGTCTGAATTCTCTGGGTATTGTATTAATATGCCATTGTGATCTAAATGTTTTCCAATGACAGCCTTGGTATACTTAATTGTTCTTAGTTCAGACCTAAATGTTCGAGCAGATGATCACATGAGTACGATAAATTTTTTTGCTGAGTGATTAGGGGTGAGATTAGGCATTTACTGTTTGCAGGGTATGTATTAAGATTACATTATTAACAAGGATGGGATGATTTCATCTTCAAGTAGGTGTATAACCCAAATTACAGAGATCAGATGGCCTCTGGTAGTTGGTGCTACATCTTTCCTGAAAACTGCTCTGCTGCCTGTCTTTGGATGCGATTGTCCTAATAGGCCGTGGTTAGTGCACAAATCCTAGTTGTCACATATGTGACTTGCAATAACAACGTTCTCTTTTGAGTTCGAAAGAAAGTTTTATGACTAATATTAGGAGACAAAGTTTGCTAAGGTATGTTGAAAATTTGGACAAAAATCAAATCCAGGATCTACTTGTAGACGACGAGCTGCTCTACCATAGAGCTACTCATTCATCTCTTCCTGGGGCTTTTATTATGGGTTCTCAAGCGCATGCCAGCACATCCAATACCCTCTAAGCATTAGTTTGCATTTTGCTTCGACAGTGGGGGACAAGTATGGACTGTGATCGCAACACCTACAATCACCCACCACACTCCCCACCCTAGATTAATCCTTCTTCGATCAAGGGGGCTAGCACGTTCACAAGGCAATTTCTAGCTATGGCTCTAATACCATGTTGAATATATAGGCACACTAGGATTTTAACTTGTGATCTACTTGTGGGAAATTTCGTTCACTATCACCATCTAATGATGGAATTTTCAAGTGTAATTGAGCACTTTTGAGTACCCTACCTTTAGTTATGCATATTTTTGCTTGTAAAACTGGCCGTGAGAGTAGTTGGTTGATAGTATAATGGAGAGTGCCTTGAGGCATTTGGATGACATCTATTCCATTGAGTCTATTGCTATCTCATAGAATGTTTCATCGAGGCTATCTCGTGCTATACGAAGAATATCTTATATTAATGAGATTTTGTGCCATTCACAATCTCCTAAAAGCTTTCTGTCAAGCACCCACCTTTCCTCTCCGTCTTATCGGTTAGAGGAGACATATTTCCCTATGCACTCCTCAACTACCTAATGTTAGATAAGTACCTGAAGACTATCTCCTCCCCAACTCCCTGGGGCTTTTAGCATGGATTATCAAGTGTGGGCAAGCACTTCCAGCATCCTGTTAAGGGCAGTTTGTTATTTGCTTCAACAAAGCGGGGACAAGTATGAATTACAATCTTAACACTATCCTCTAAGCTTCAATCCTTCTTTGAATGAGGGTCATCACAGATCTACAAGGAAAACTCCAGCCATAAAAATGTGGGTGCACTACGATCTGAACCAATGACCTACTTCAGGATAGTGAGCTTTCGCTATCACTGATTGTCTTAACCATCTCAGGATGGGACTTGTATTATGTATTTTAAAGTGTTGGTGAGCGCTTTCAATAATTCCCCACTCCTCTAAAGCCCCTAAGGGATGGACTGCTTCTTGCTACTGCAATGTGTGGGATAAATATGAATTGTGGCATCTGCAACTTAAGTTTGCCGACAATTCTTGGTAAAATAACACCTGTATCATAAACTTGTGGGTTCATCTGTTATGTGGTACCTGTATGTTGGGGGTGATTTTTCAAAACAATATTTTGTAAGAGGTACAAAGATGTTTAGAAGATTTAATATGGCTATTATCTGCTACAAAAAAAATTCATGCACTGACTGTGAACGACATTGGGCTTGACTCAAAAGAGTCTTCAGCATTTGGCCTGTCTCAAAATGTTACACAGGGACGCATCCCATAGATTTTGGTGATGTCCCGGATGTTCCAAACATTTTGGGACTTGGGACTTTGAGGAGGGGACATCCCCTATTTTAAATTTTTAAAACTATTTTGATGTAAATTTACTTTAATTTTTTGTTCTTTTACCAAAAACATTGTATTTGAATCTTGAAAGTACTTTGAAAAGCATTAAAGACAGTTTAAACCCCTAAATTTCATTGAACAAAGTTAAAACATATAAATATTATTTAATAGCCGTCCCATTCCATCCCCAAAATCTAGGATTTTTTTTGCCGTCCCAGAAATGCATGTGATGTATTTTTTGCTCTCAAGGGGTAGGTGATATACTTCGCCGCAGAGGGAGGTAAATAACCGACCAATGAACTTAATCTTAAAGGTGTACGCAATCAGGCTTGTGATTGGGCGAGGGCAATATCCAGGATGAGGAACATTATATCCTAAATTATAATGGGCTATTATGTAATCATATAATGTTCGTAATAAGACTTTCCATTTTATTGCAGGCAGGTCTTATATGTAAACATATATCAGGCAGGTCTTTAATCAATCAATATAAGCACCGGTATTTGCCAATGGCAACTATTGGAAGCATCTTGCAGCCGACGTCCAAGGCAATCTCTCTATTGAGCTTTTACCGTTTGCATGATGAAGTGAATGGTCCTTGGGTTATTTTACTCGCTCGTAACCCCTACGGGCCAGTATCTGCAACTGAGCTTTCAACTTTAATCAATGGATTAGCATATGAGACACTGGCATCCAAACAAAGCAACACATCATAATGCATAGCAGCATGTAAACTACTTCAGTTAGCCAAAGCATGCTGCCATCCTAGGCCTAGATAGGAAGACAATCTCCAAAAATACAAATAATTGACGAGGCATACAAACGGAAGTGCAAAAAATTAACTAGACTATACCCTGGAACTTTTAGGTATTTGTATTTGATATCAAATTTCAAAATTTTGCCATGCAGATTACTACTAGTTTATTTGGCTACATAACTCAATACTGAGTGGAATACAGGGAAATTACCTCTTGAAGGAGTGGAACATTATCTAAAGAAAATATCGGGAAAGAGATTGTGGAGGACGATAAGCAGTTATCAAGGAGATGAGAGAGATCATAAATATTCACATAGGACAGGCCGGAATACAACTGGGGAACACCTGCTGGGAACTATTTTGTTTAGAGCACGACATTCAGCCGGATGGTTTCTTGTCTAGGTAAGGCCTTCTAGTAACCTTTATGAAACACTGTTCAACATTATATACAGAGAACGGTATGGCAATGAATTTATTTCGCTGAACTGGTTTTTAAATGTAGCGATGAGGCAATGAGAGGGATAAACTACGCACATAGCACTTTCTTCAGTGAGACTGGAGCCGGAAAGTATGTTCCCAGAGCTCTGTTTGTTGATCTTGAACCAACAGTCATAGACGAGGTTAGGACGGGCACATATAGGCAACTCTTCCATCCGGACCAACTTATTTCTGGCAAGGAAGATGCAGCTAACAACTTTGCTCGAGGCCATTACAGTGGTCAGATCTCCTATTCTTGACTCTCATAACAGCACATATTTAGGCAGAGTTTTAAAAATTAATGATTTATTGTACCCATCATCTCTTTCTGCTGGGATAATATCAATAGAGTTTTAGCCAGAGAGAGACCTGGTTATGGGATTATTTGAAATTTAGAAAATTGGCTTATTTTATTAATTTGAGCTCGTGAGGCTCAGGCTCAAAATTAACATGTAAATTCCACGAGGGTTATCTTTCAAAAAAGAATTCTCCCCTTTCATTTCAAATCCATCTCACAATGAATCAATTTCTTTGTTGAGAAGCTAGCTCGTTTGTTAAGCAATATATCTTTGTTGAGCAACTAGCTGTTTTATGAAGCAATATTATCCAAGCACATATGCCCTTTCAATCCATTTTTCCACCACTTTGCCTTGCATCTCAGTAAATCCTCTTTGGTTGCCTACAAATTGCATATATGTGGGTGGGAACTGGGTGTTGTCATCTGATCATCTGTTGAGCAAATTTGGCATGAAAGGAAATATATGCCAAGATAGGCACTTGTGGGAGACGGACAAACTTCAAAGTTGTATGAAAGTGAGGATATACTAGATGAATTCTATATTCTATTGTTTGGATGAATTCTTAGGTAGTTTTTGTTCGCTGTTAATCTGATAATGATTTTCTTTTCTGTGCTTGACAGTGGGCAAAGATGTATTAGATATCTGTCTAGATCGAATAAGGAAGCTTTGTGACAATTGCAGCAGTTTGCAAGGATTTTTATTTTTCAACGCTGTTGGAGGAGGTACCGGGTCTGGACTGGGATCTTTACTCTTGGAACGCCTTTCTATTGATTATGGAAGAAAATCAAAGCTGGGATTTACTATATAATCCTTCTCCTCAGGTATGGTTTCAACATCCTTCAAAACCCTCTTACTCCTCATGTTTAACCAAGGATGTTTGGACCTTTAAGTAAACATTATTACTTTCACTAATGAGCATGTTTCTTCCCTCCCTATTAAACAATAAGATACCCTCTTTCTGATATCTCATTAGTTACTCTTTTAGTTTAAGATCATTTTGGAGCTTTTGCCTGATTTAATATTGGATTCTGCATGTATTTTGTTTTGGATACTCCTTGTGGTTTTCTTCTTTTGTATACCTTTGTACAGTTTGCAGAAAAATCCATTCTACCGGCTATGGTTGTTGACATTACATAAAGGGTGATACTATTTCTTAATTTAATACCTTCTACTTTCTGGATTTCAGGTTTCTACTGCTGTTGTTGAACCATATAATAGTGTACTTTCAACGCATTCTCTCTTGGAGCACACAGATGTTGCAGTACTCCTCGACAATGAAGCTATTTATGACATATGCAAGCGGTGTCTAAACATTGAAAGACCTTCATACAAAAAACTTGAATAGACTCGTGTCACAAGTTATATCTTCAATAACATCCTCTTTGAGGTTTCAAGGAGCCTTAAATGTTGATATAACCGAGTTTCAAAGAAACCTTGTTCCCATTCCCTAGAATTCATTTTATGCTTTCGTCATATGCACCAGTAGTATCTAAAGAGAGAGTCTATCATGAAGCCTTGACGGTGAAAGAAATTACAAATTCTGTGTTCGAAGACAATAGCATGATGGCCAAATGCGATCCCAGACGAGGAAAATACATGGCCTGCTGCCTAATGTATAGAGGGGATGTGGTGCCAAAAGATGTTAATTGCAGCAGTTTCATCAATCAAAAAACAAAACGCACTGTGCAATTTGTAGACTGGTAAGATTTTTGCTCCATTTCTCGAGTTTCCCCCCCCATAGTGTGATGACAAAGCAAGAATTCTGAGGCTTTTTTGGCTTCCATAGATAGATGGAGTTCCGTTATCCTTTTTCATATTTTGTTGTATAAGAATATTACAAATAAAGTCTCGAGTGACAAATCCCAGCAAACTTTATTGTGAGAGTCCTTCTGAAATCAGCTGTGTAGAAATAATTTGGTCAATCTTCTTCGTTAATGATGGTTCCTGTAGAGAGACCCAACACGTTCCAGACCAAATTATACCTAGGCAGTTGATTCCCGAAGACAATACAAATAAGCATCTGGCTAAAAGCCCAAGAAAAATTTGAAATAGTCTCCTCATTGAAGAGGCTCTGTTCTTATGCTTATTAAGATACTAAGAAGTGTATAGTGCTTTTAACAGGTGTCCAACAGGTTTCAAATGCGGGATAAACTACCAACCTCCTACAAGTTGTACCTGGAGGAGACTTAGCTAAAGTTCCAAGAGCAGTATGCATGATCAACAACAATTCAGCAGTTGCAGAGGTATTCTCACGTATTGATCATAAATTTGATCTAATGTTTGCAAAGCGTGCTTTCGTGCACTGGTATGTTGGTGAAGGCATGGAAGAAGATGAATTTTTCTGAAGCCAGGGAAGACTTGGCTGCTTTAGAAAGGGACTACGAAGAAGTGGCTGCAGACGATTTAGATGATGAAAAGGAAGAAGATGAAGATTACTGATTCACTGTCCTCATTATTGAGTTGCATTCTTTAGTAACCTTCAACTTACCTCCATGTTGTATGTTTCCATCTCTTGAAGATTTGCATATTTCCTTTCTCCGATTCCTTTCTACTCCAACATTATTTATGTCTTAATATTCAGCTCTAGAAATAATGCGCAAATACAGACTTCAAAACATATAGAATAAGATTGTCCTCAGAAACGGCCATAAAATTGTATGATATCCATGACAGACTCGGCTTTAAACAGCCTACCAAATCAGTGGAGTGGCTTCTGCGACAGGCCCAACTCGCCATTAATGAACTTCCACAGATCTCATATCCGCCATTGGAGCATAAAGACGAATCAGAGCCGGAAGTGGAAGAAAAGAATATGGTGAACAAAAGAGGGGCTGGCCAAGGACCCGTCAGGGAAAGACATAAATGTAGTGGAACAGCACATGAAAAATCTGACTACGCCTTCTACACCATATTTCTTCAATACCCTTTATGATCCATACCGTGATGGGTGTGATTTTGGTCGTGGGTATCCTTTCAGTCTGAGGGAGGGTGTAAACACTGCCATTTCACATGGTCTGTGGCTTAATTTTCCTGACTACGATGCACCCACACAGCTTGTTAAACCATCAGGGTCATTCACATTCACATTCAGACTCGAGGACGTTGAAGAATATAACTCCCTAATATTAACAGGAAAAGTGCATTCAAAACCACAAAGCATGTAAAACCACAAATCATAGAAGCACAAAATAGCATGTAAAAAGAGAAGCACCTCTGAAATCCGTTCGTTGTGCAGCAGAGAACAGCTCAAACCAGGGACCCGAAACCGCTTGGAAACCGCAAAAAAGAACAGGGGGCTATGGCGGGTCATGTGTTTTTGATGAAGGCGGAGCTATGATTTTTCGAACTGGAAACCAATTGACAGCTGCGGGTGATTTGACAGGAGTCGCTGAAATGATAGCCGACAAAGGCTGGCAAAAGCTGCAGTATTCATTAGCTTGTCAGGAGGGGAATGGAGACGGAGTTGACGGAAATGAAAACGGAGCGTGGGCCACCCCCTGCGAACGTCACGTAGACCGCTGTGCCACCTCACTACCCCCTGCGAACTTGCGTGAGGGATAGGGTCCGCGGTTTAGCACTCTGTACTGTGTCCAACACCATTCAATATGAACACACCCCCAAAACAGCACTTGCATAAATAAATAAAAAAGATACCTGGGCAATTCGTGTGAGAGGGCTGCCTGTGGGAATCCTGTTCCTGTACTTACATGTACCCAATACAAAGAAAGCAAGCACAAGTAGTATGCTAATGCTGGACAGCCCAAATCCCCATTGCCATCCCTTGTTTTCCCTTGCACCCACACCACAAATGTAACTGCTAACAGCGAACCCGCACACATACTGAACAAAAACCAGTTAAAGAATTTCGATCTGAGCTTCCTCTCCTTTCCATGATTTTCATCAAATTGGTCGGCACCATGAACAGGCAGGTAGCCCTTCACTCCTCCAACTCCCAGAGCCACAAGATACAAACCAATATACAACATTGCAGCTTCTCCTCCCTCCACCTGCTTACAAATACCAACAACACTAGTTGCTGTGTTGCACGCAGGAGGCTTCAGCGAAGGGTAATGGGCTTGTATTGTCAATATCACCAGGCCCTGCATAAATTTTTCCCACAATTAAGAAACTCAAAAACTAGTTATTACACAGGAAAATTCAGAAATTAACTTACAATTAGCTCTACGAGTGAAAATGTAATCACAGTCCAGTAGGTAGTGATGAATGTATCAGATACAAATCCTCCCAAAAGCGCAAGGAGAAACGACGTTCCCATAAAATTTGTGAGCGTATTCGCAGATTTGGCCAGCGAAAAATGCATGAATCCATAAAAATAGTTTACTAAATTCGTGGCGTTGGCCAGAAATGCCAGATTCTCGAACACCTCAGACACTGCAATTCCTCACATCCAAATCTACTCAATACAGCGATAAATCCAATTCTTACACCAGATTCTTTTGTTTCTTTCAAAATTGAAGCATAACATTTTCACAAAACATACCCAGAACGAATACTGCAGGAAGGATTCCACCATGCTTCGATTTCTCCACCGGCCGTTTCTTCCAGTCGACAAAGCCTTGCAATTTATTTGCTTCTTCTGCTCCAATTTCCTGTAAAATCCATGGAATTTCATCAGTTCAGCTGAAAAATGCTACAAAAATCAAATATAACATTTTGTGCTAAACGTAAAATGTCAGTGTGTCGAACGTAACATAACAATCCACCCTTTATGCCTCTGCCCACCATTGAAAACAGTCCATACTAATTATGCCTCTACCCACAATCCCCTTACAGCAAAAGGGCAAAAATACCACTGTAACACACCCAGTTACACTAATAAATACTTGCCATTATTTGTTGAATTGATAAGCTTCCTTGGTTCCTGACAGAGTAGATTTTACACCGCCTCAAAATCTTTGATGCTCCTTGAAGAGAGTGGAAATTTTTCCAAAAGTCTACAGGCCTAGCTATCAAATATTCCACAGTAACCTGAAAAATGAAAGGAAAAAATATAGAATAGGAAATTGGCGTACGAGTAGGCTATATTTAAGGCAGGATGCCCGGGGCCCTCATTATTAATTTCTCATGGGATTAGGTGCCTTCTCGGTCGTAATAATATAAATTTATTTTGCTCGGCCTGTGAAATGAAAGCGTGTAAAAGTTGCGATCTTTTATTTTCTTTTCAAGAAAAATGGAGCCTTCTGCTAAAGTAGAAGACAATTCCGTAACTCATTCTTACTGCTAAAACGAATCAGTGATTGAAGTCGACAAGGAAGCCAAGTGCAACGCATGAATCTGTTTCCCGTTCAATCAATGGCTGTTCCTGTCTTTCTTCATATGAAGTTAAATCTTCATTTATTCCCACATTGATTGATATGTTTGTTGACGAGAGCATTTTATAATTTAAATACTAGCAATTGCAAATGAGTTGCAAATTACACCGAAGAGGATAACAATGTTTAGTTTTTGGAGTTACAATTTGTGGTGAAATATATGCTTATCTTAAATTGTTTCAAGTTCATATTATGGGCAGGGGGGAGAAATATAGTACAACTACAACATCTGGAAAGAAAAACAATTCTTATTATGCTTTGGTGAAAGTCCACGACCTATTTTGAAGCTCCTTTTTTCTCACAGGATGTGAGCATGTGCTAGAAAAAGATTAGACACATGTTGGTTGTATTAGGTGAAACAATGTCAACATTTGACTAACATTGAAGATTTCACATGCCGTGTGTAAATCTCCCATTGTGAAATGTGTCACTCGCTATTATAAATCATTCAGATTGATCACATTGGTTCCATAATCACCCTCCTCGCCCGTGAACTAACATTTATGAGCTTGGCATAAGATTTAACATTGAATTATATTCACACTTTAGACCAAATCAAGTTTGTTATTAAGGAATGGTGTAGACAACTCTCAATCTCAAACAGACTCTCTTAGCTCTGCATTTTCTAAAATAGCAAACGAGAAAAATCCCTGCACCAACGCCTATTGCTGCCATCAAACATCAAATATACTTAAGTAAAACATGCATACAAAGTTGAAATGCATAAGAAAGTGTGTGGAGTGTAGCTATACCTACCCCTGCTACTCCAACATGGTTGTGATGATCTGTAACAACACCCCTGCTTACTTCATCATCCATATAAAAGAAAAACAAAGATTATAGAGGGAAGAACCTAGAAAGACATACTTAGGGCATGGTCCCATGGAGGGGCTGCAGCTCCTATTTTTTTGCAGCGGAAGGTCACACGATTATTTTTAAAGCCACCTATAGGAATAATAGAATCTAGGCCTAAAATATAGGAGCTCCAGATTTTTTGACCCCATAAACTCAAGAGGTGGCTGGAGAGGGGGGCTAGGAGCTTGCCGCTATAGTTTAGGCTGATTTTTGTCTATGTGGAATATAATATGCATACCCGCCATTATTTTTTGGTGATTTTAGAGGGAACTGTGATTTTATTTACCTACAAATAACCATAAAAATCCAATGGGATCCTATAATATCTCAACCAACGGGTATTCTTGAGGAAACTAATAAAAGAACATGGGACCTTAAAACTACTAAAATGCTCCTAAATTTTTTCAGCAACCCCCGCTCAGATATTTATGGAGCCCCCCTCCATGGAACCATGCTCTTACCGAGTAAGGGAATGAGGGTGATTGGTGTGATCGCAAAGACAAAGAAAAGTGGAAAATTGGGTGTGGTAGCCACAACTCCCTCATCCTTAGCGAAAATTGAGGCAGTGAGTATTAGCCATGATTGGAATCTCATAATTCAAGCGAATCCGTAGAATATATAGTGACATATGATTCACAGGGATAGTAGAAGCAAGATAATGCATGAGTGGGACACTCAACGAACCTCTTGCACAGGTAATTGTTAGTGTCACACATAGACTCAGATAATTGAGGTTGAAGCAGTACAGAGGTGTGGTTGCAATTGAAATAGAGGAAATTTGTTGGTATTTGAAATAAAGAATTTCAGGGATGTGCATCGCAACTGATATTTGCGACGAAATATCTACCAATCGGTATCCTTGATTCAAGTGGGTGTTGTTGCTACACACGAATAACGATCTGTACTCCAAAACTCCCGCATCCATCGTCAATGCCAAATGGGTATTCGATACCCAAATCACCACACCTTTTACACGAGTTGAAGCGGGAATAATCTTATGGAAATTTCGCAACTAATTGAGGAAAGATGATACCAAAGACCCCAATAAAGAAAAGCTGCCAGCAAACAACACAGGCAAGAAGTGAAGTATAATACAGACCTTCGCCTAGTGGACTTGCATTGGCCTCTCTCACAATAGCAGGGATATCCTTGTAGACCACCATGTCTATTGTACACACAACACTTGCACAGACTGACATGACAAGTTGCATCTCCATTACCAGAGTATACGTTATTTGGGGTGAAGTTTCCTTGTAAATAAGCTCAATCAGGGGAAGGATTAATCCATAGAGGCCAACTGCGCTCGTTATGAGGATAAACCCAACAACATAGTGTACACGGATGGCTTCCTCGGGCCTATCACTACTGTTGTTGAAAGAAAGTATACCTGTGCCGAAAGCGAGAAAAATCAGAGCATTGATGGAATAAGGAGTCGACTTCTGACGGACTATTAAATATGCGAATATTGTATTGAATCCCAACTGGGAGGCGAACACCATGGCCAAGGTGGAGAGAGGTAGGTAACGGAGGCACCATGAATACAGGGCATTATATATGCTAAGGAGGATCCCGATTCCAAATGAAGAAGTGAAAATCCTGAGAGTGACATGGACATTCTGAAATGGGCACCCCTGATTTTTGTTGTAGAGTGATGAAATCCAAATGGGCAGAATCAGAAGTGGACACCTTGTTGTCTATAGAAACGCAAGGAGCCATAAGCGAATCCCCTCAGCATGCCTAAAATTGCATTTGGCCAACAGCAGCTCCGCAATGACGCCTATTGATAAGCTTGCGGAGCTCAACAACTAAAGTGTCCATTGCAGTAAGCTTCTCTTCTCCGTTACAGATTTGATGATCCACAAATACCAAATGGGTAATCCAAATTGGCACCCAAACAGGAAAAATAACCATTGAAAAATGAAGGCAGATGTAAGCTCCGATCCGTCGTAAATTGAGTAGTTTGTGAGTGCTGGATAATTTTTTGCCGTCAAAAAACCCAGAAAATTTGAGGGTATATATCGATATCACGGTCAACTTGAAAGTATGAGCGGGGGCGAGCGGTTGCAGGATGGCCTTCGTCCGCGGCAATGGTTCCACGCATTCTACCAAATTTGTAATTATTGGAAATGGAGCTTTTTTAAAATCAGCAACATCAGCCACAATAAGTATCGTTACCAATTGAGGAAATACATTGTCGGAATTATGCAGTCGGGAAAGAGCCCTGTCAGAATTTGACTGCCCGTGTAGAAGCGACACTTTTTTTCGGGCAACAGTCGAAAAGTTAAAATTTAAATAAAACGGCGGTTGATTCATATGCGTGTAGTGTGCGCAGGGGGATTGGTGGGGACGCCGCGGTGGGAAGGTGCAAGTGTAGGGGTCGAATCCGTACTGCGACACCGTCGACTACTTGTGCGTGGTAGGTACGCTTAGGTGCTCGATAGTGGCCAAGACCTTCCTGGATCTGGCTGGACTGATGACCATGATCCACCCGCGGTTGGTCAACTCTTTGCAGTTGCAGTTTCTTTTTCGTTGTGACTGTCTTATTTGTTTTGCCTTGGACTTAGCGTAGTTTGTTCGTGGCTTTAGAGCGTGCTCTCATATCACCTACTTTTTTGTTGAATGCTCAGCGTGCTCTCATATAACTGTGTGTAATGGCAACGTTATCAGTAAATACAGTCCTTTTGGATATTCCTAAGGGAGCCCGCCCTGGTCGTATGCCTGCTTGCTCCAACAAAACCAACAGGGTTTCCTTCCAGACCACACCTAGGGCTAGAGAGAACTTTTTTTCTATTTTCAATTTTCGATTTGAAACTTCAAAGATGGACTACGGGTGAAATTATAATTTTAACTTCATAATTCATGATAACGTTAATATCATCCTCTAGTTTTTTACTATGTTGAGATGAGATTACTATCGTCATCTAG
The DNA here is from genome assembly GCA_019776745.2 of Taxus chinensis. NCBI lineage: Eukaryota > Viridiplantae > Streptophyta > Pinopsida > Cupressales > Taxaceae > Taxus > Taxus chinensis. The sequence continues at coordinate 663,157,038 of CM034150.1, read as the reverse complement.
TTTTTTACTATTTTGAAATAATGTTGTGAGATTGATATGATATCATCACTCTTGACTTTTGTAAATTAGTTGAATGAATACGACTTCTGTAATTGGCCTTCATTTTAAACGGGAACTATCTTTTATATTAAAATAATAAAAGAGAATTACATAGTAAGCGGCTCCTCTGATACTTACAAATTTTTAATTTATCCTCAAACATAAATTTATAGACCATATTTTTGTTCATTTGTGAGTTTACTTTATGGACCATATCTTTTGTTCATTTGCAAATTTATTGTTTTATATGAAAAGTCTACATGAAGATTTTGGTGATATTGAATTTGATTTTCGAATTGTTTTATTGTCATTATTCGCTTTCATTATCAATCTATCGACTTGACCATTGTACCATTTGATATAATTGCTATTAATAAAACTTACAAATATGTCCCCCTAAATAAAGTATAATTTAAGATGATATCAATATCTCCATAGCGAGTAAGTCTAATTATTTATTCAAAAGAGAGGGGAAGGTTTTGACTATGAGACTTTGCAGGGGAGATGGGGATTGGACTCTAGATAGAGAGGTTCGAGGTACTTTGTGGGATTATTGTCCCTCTTTTATAAAATGCTCCCTTCCTTAAACACATCAATTAAAACTGGTCGCAAACATTTTTGTAGGTGTTATAATTTGTCACACTTTTTGCATAGTTTGAGCTCCCATCCACTTTGGGAACGGGGCTTCGTTGGATAATTTCAGCCACGGACAGATGTTTCATCGAACACCATTGATTTACTTTTTTCACTCCCAGCCGTCGGATATTTCTCAATGACTTCCCTGTCACGCCGACCCCAAATCAACCATTGTATACATATATATACTCGTTTCTGTCCCACTTTATTTCTTACCTATCATGTTTGGCGTTGTTTTCTTCTGATTCGGTCATAGCATTGCGTACGATTTGTTAATTGGGTTTTTATTTTGTTTGTTTTGTTAAAGTGATTTCTAGTAAACGGTGGTTGCAGGTATAATCAATGTCTTCTTCCAGCAACATAAACGTTAACTCCATGCACATTCAAACTCGCCCGCGTTATGTCGTCTACAAAAGCTCACCAGCATAACTTGGATACGCCCCCTTCCCAAATATTCCTGGATAGGATGACATGGCCTCCATCGGGGCAGCTGCATCACCTTGGAAATAACCAGTATTGAACGGATTTGTCACTGCTCCAGCCAAAATAGTGGCGATATTGATAATCATTCCATCAATGCCGATGTGGCCATTAAGTGCAATTAGATGTGGGGTTAGAGGGCCGTAAATTGGCTGTTGAAACGGCCATGCGCCCTGACCAGGGAAATAACTTGCCAAGTTACTCACCCACGCCTATAGAAGAAGCTTCTTTCCATTCGCAGAGGAGGGTAAAATATTCGCATGAAACCCGCAAGAACTCATACAAAAGCCTTCGACCGTAATATCCTCTGATGTTGGCATTGTCATTGTCTGGCATGAGGCAGGGATTCTGATTTCACAGCACTTTAAACCAGAATGGTGATGTCAGTCCTCTTTAATGACTTTCCGAGGGAATATGAATTGTATATCTTCTGCTTCCCTAGCGTCGCAATGCTTACAGCTGCCTGATTAGAGGCTACAACTTTGTATTTTCCAGTAATCTTCCACCAGGTGGAAACAGAGGGCTTTTTCGCTACCATTTTGTACAGAGATTAAAATAACCGCAGAAAATAGTTTAAACAATAGTCAAAAAAATTGCGCGTGTCCACAATCGCAGGGTCGCGCATCAAATCGAGTGAAATGGGGCACTTGAAATCATCCAGCGCCTTCAGCAGAGCCATCGGAGAAAGATCACTAAACCCTGAATCTGCTGCCATTGCTTCACAAAAGTGTTACGACTCATCAAAAACATTGTCGGAATTATGCAGCCGGGAAAGAGCCCTGCCGGAATTTGACGCTTTCCAGCAGGGTCATCTTCAAAGGAGACACCTCCGTTGCAAATTACGCCGGAGATAGTAGCAATATTTAATTTATTTGAGTTGTATTTCGGGTTGATATTGAATGAATGTCTATATGCTGTTGCAAAGCTCTTATTTTGTTATTGTCCATATTTTTGTAAGACACAATTATGATAGTCGCCAAAAAAATCACGTTTCATCATTTAGTCAAACACCGGACATTTATCTATTAAATCTTTTGAATCTCAAAAACTTTGAACAAGATATATGACCAATATTATTTTCCAAAAATAAACTATAAAAATTACTTTATGAAGAATAAAATCAAAATCAGAAAACTTTTGAATCTAAATTTTTTTGAACAAGATATATGACCAATATTATTTTCCAAATAGTAAACTATAGAATTTACTTTATGAAGAATAAAATCAAAATCAAATATCTAGGATAGTAAATATCTAGGACTGTAGAAAAATATCTAAAATCTGGCAACCTTTAAAATATCTAAAATCCGACAAGATAGTAAATATTGGAGCCGCCAGAATTTGACACTTTCCAACAAGGGCATCTTCAAAGTAGACGCCTACCGGTGAATTAATATGATGTGTATATGAAATTAAGATATATTTTCTTACAAAAGTATATTTTATAACATCATCCAACTATATCTAAAATTACTCATATAATATTATTAAAATATACTCTCATATATAAAGTGAACTTGTACATTGTAATAATTACAATAACATTACAATTACACTTTCATATACAATTTAGTAATCCCTCTCCATATTCAACTACATTAAAACTATATGTTTATTTAATCCTAACTATCAATATCAACACACATTTTCAATCATTAATATAAACTCTAACTATTTAATTAATATTTTGATGAGAAACCGTTCCATCCCATTCACATGAAATTAAAACTTAACCTATACTCTATTTATTCATCTTCTTAAAAAAATTGAGATTGTGATTTACCATCAAACCTCAATTAGATTTTACCATACTCTTATGTATTTTAAATCACGGATATGTATGCATGGTACCTATAGACTTCAAAATCTCAAAATCCAATAATACTTAACGAGTTTTGAGATTCCTCTGCAATAAAATAATCTTTATATTTCTAAGCATACGTGTCTCTCCCTCGTATGCATAAATATCATTTAATGAACCCATGCAAGCTTTCCATGAATAAAGATTAAAAATAGCAATGTATATTACTTCAAAATGCCATGTACATGATTATATAAGGTAATTCATATTTTATTAAAATGCTAACTAAGTGCTTACGTAAAGCAAATAAGCGTACCGGGAAAGAATGAAAAACCGAACCATTAGATTTGGAAGTTTCTTGAATTCCTTTTCTATCTAATTGGAACCTTGTGCATTTATCTCTTGGTTGGACTTTTTCTCTTTAAAATGTTTTATTATCTAAATGGACATGTGCCAGTGCATCTTTGAATTGTTTTCATGGTTCTGAAAATTCTCATTCGATTCTATCTTCTTCTCATTTTTAACATTTGGAAACGAAATATGATCAATTTATAACGTCTTTTATATATTTTCATAAAACTATCATAGTAGACCTCTGATTCTAGTACTGGAGCATTTATATTATTTTATATTTTTCATAAAAGTTATCTTTGGACCCAAAATTTTAGTATGGGGTATGGTCTAAGTAAATAATTGAATGAAATAATTTTAAGTTATACCTTGTTTATTTAATAAGGGTATTCTTGCTTTTTCTGGTTGAGTATCTTTACATTTTTTTAATTTGTCAATTCAAATAATTTTAATTCAATTTTCAATATTTCCATGTATATTTAAGGTAATTTTAGTGGCTAGTATTCGTCATTTGGTTAAAACTAGTTTTTGATCTTCTTAAAGTGGTAAATTCTATATAAAATTAAATGATCAATAAAGTTAAATTATATACAATTTCCTATATTCATAGTTATACTAGTTTCATATTGCGACATAATTTCCTCATACTCAAGTCATGTATAAGTCCTACTAGCTTGAAAATTATATAAAATATGTTTTAGTTATTTTGAATGATTATATGTGTGTGTGTTTTTTTTTTTTTTTTTGTGTGTGTGTGTACATACATACATACATACATACATACATACATACATACATACATACATGTATGTATACACACACACATACATGTATGTATGTATGTACATACATACACACACACATACATGTATGTATGTATGTACATGTATGTATATACACACACATACATGTATGTATGTATATAAACACACATACATGTATGTATGTATGTATGTATGTATGTATGTATGTATGTATACACACACACACAAAAATATATATATGAATGTATGTATATGCTTTTGATGTTTTGATATGCATCTTTCTTTTTTAGGGTTTTGATATTTTTTTGGGAGTTTTGCATGTGATTCTTTAATTGTAGGTTTACTAGTGCTTCGACGATTATACAACGAAATTCACGTGACAATAAGCGAACACATGCGAACATATTGCGACACCTCGGAGGTGGTTCACAAAGCTTTTCCGCAGACCAGGGCACCCAGAGCGCCCCATGTGCCCCCATCCTTCTCCAAGTGCCCTAGTCTAGTCAAACAGTCCGAATCTATAAATTTTCAGGCTTATATGTGAATTTTTCATCCTTCTATTTAGTCGGTCTCCTTGCGACACAACCGTGCAACCTCGATGAATCAACTAAGGCCCTTCTAACCCTCTTTGTACTTAGGGTTTCATACATTGATTGCTTAGGTTCTTGGGTTACTTTCAACATTGCATTTGTTTGTTTATTTAATGCTCATATAGCATTTAGATTAGGCTAGAATATTCCATTTAGCATAATCATTTGGTGAACCCGAACGATCAAACTCTTTCTTATGAATATGACTTCACCCTATCAAGTCATGACTCAATCATCTTATCATTCTTTCGCACGTACTAAGGTCTTTGGTATAGTTAATATTGTTGTCAATTTCATGCATGTTCATACTCAGAACCCTCCTCACTTCATTACGCCTAGGGTTGATCCTTCTATCAATATAGTAACTACTCGTCACACTCATCCTCTTATGGCTCCACTCGTTTCTATTCCTCCACCTATCACTTCTTCGGCCCCTTCTGTTATTCCTAAGGACTATGACATCATTAAATAACTTAAAAATACACCCTCTAAGATTTCTCTCTGATTTGATGCGTAGTGTACCTAATTGTCATCAAATAATAGAAGCATCCCTTCATTCTATTCATGTAGAAAGTGATAACTCTGTGGTGGCCTTCACAAACCTGATTCAGTCTCTCAAAAATCTACCACGTGTTATAGCATTCACTAATGAGGACACATCACCTTTTTCTAGAGACAATCCATGTGCGCCCTTACTCGTTTCTGCCATTATTATCACTACTTGCATCAAACAAATACTTATTGATAATGGGTTGGTCGTCAACCTATGTGCCCATTCCCTTCTTAAACAATTGGGTATTAACAATAACTTAATTTCTAATAATCATATTCTCAATGGAGGTTATGAATTTACTACTCACACATGTCTAGGGATTATTTTGTTATAGGTCAGGCCTAAGACCATCCTCACCGACTTATATGTTATAGATGCTTCATTTCAATTCAATATATTTCTAGGTAGACTTTGGATCCAAGCAATGCAAATGGTCCCATCTATTGTCCACCAATGCGTCAAATTATCACACGATAGCTATGAACATATTATTGCTGTAAATCCTGAGCCATTCAAATTTTGTTGCACAAACCCTATTACTGTTATGCCCATCCGCCTTCACAACCCATTCCATATAGTGGCATTAACACATATGACATTAGTCAATCTATCGTTTCGTAGTCTTCTTCTACCTCTCCAAGTACTCCTGCTATTTCTACTCACACTACGACGATTATCTCACCCACCATATCTGCTCTGCTGAACACCACTACCCCTCCTATTGAGACACCTCCCACTTCTCCACCTAGTACATCACCACCTAAAAATATACTCGATAAAGCTATACAACATGAAAATACCAACACAGACGATTCTGAGGATTCTGATGACAATGTCGATGATGTCGAACTTAATGATGAAGCATTAGAACAAGTTAATTTTAATCCTATCTATGTCAATGAATCCTATTTCAATGACACATTTGTGTCCGATGGCCTGGGAAAATACAAATTCAAGACCCATCCTTCTATTAATGCTATGATTCTTTATCAGGGGTATGTCAGCACTTTAGATGTTGTTTCGTCTCCTCCTACACTGTCTGCATCTTCACCATCTCCTTTCACATGCACACTATTAATCAACAACTCTTCTTAGTATTACCTTATGGTGGATCGCACTTGTCTAGATTCTATTTGCACCCATGAGGGCTTAACTAGGTTGGGCTTGACACTTAATGGCATTTTACCACCAATTCACTCACCTCACCTTTATCATGGTTATTGTCACATCACGGACGCCTATAGACTTCATGTGCTTTATTTGACAATCTTTGTTGTATGTGCCCCTCACACTTGGGAAATCTTGGCTTGACTATATTGGCATCACTTTAGACTTCGACCACACTTCTTTCACGTTCCCTATGCCATTCAGAAATGTTTCCATTACTAGTAATTCATCTACCACTTATTCTCTAAATCTTTCTCGATGGTACACACAAAATTGTCCACCAGTACCCTTAACTGATAAAGATTATGCAATGAGAGTCTATACTGTATGCTCCAATGGCTCTTTATGTGATCCAGCTCATTCTATTGCTTATCACGTATCCAACGTTGCTCTAGTAGGCTTCAATCTTGATGATGATGACCTTTCAGAAAGTGTTACACAATCATATTCACTACCACACGTTCGGGGGGCATAACACTTATCTCCCCCTTCCTTCAATCAACAACATGAATCACAATCTAACAACCACTCATTACATTCATACTTTGGTACACACTAGCATCGACATTACCCGATGACGCACTCTTGTGCTTTGGTTCACACTCGAATGTTGAGGGCATCCTATACACATGAACCCCACACACTGCATGATAGACACTAAACATTATGATTTACACATCCTCATGTATCATACATCTTTATCTATGCACATCATCTTACATCTTATATCCTACATCTTACACCTTTCATCTATCACGTGTTCATACACAATCTACACCTATATCATCTACACATATTACATTACATACTTTATGTCATACACTACACATTTCATGAAAATCTCTCATCACTACACTATTACACATTTTACACATCTACTTATACGCACTGCACTCACTACCCTATGGCACACTCTAGTTTCAGAGTCCATACTGGACTGTTGAGGGTATACATCTCCAATGGACCACATCACATTCACACATTCACCAGTCAATATTTTCTCATGTGAAATTCATAGAATATTAACATACGTCATAGGCTATATCCACTACAACATATTAGATATTTTACCACAAATTTTCAACAATATTTTTGTGGTTATATAGGATTTCAAAAATTAAAATTGTGGAATTGGAAGTGTAGAAAATCCACATTTTGAAAAATTAGTGTAGTTTTTCCACAATTCATTATAACGTAGATAGTCTACAATTCATAAATATTGTAGCTAACCTCTATTTTTAAAATTGTTCATCGTCCACATTTTGTGATGTTTGTAACATTTCTACAATTTTTGGTTTTGTAAGCATTCCACAATTTTCACCAATATGTAGTTTTTCTATACATTCAATCTTTATAGAAATTCTACAATTTAAAATTTTGTATCTCTCATTAATGTTATATTTGTGGAAATTTCAACAATTTTTTTCTACAATTGTCTTTACCACATAAAGCTTGTAGGTGGAAGCTACAATTTGATTGCCACAATAATTAATTGTGAAATTATCTTTTAAAAAAATGTAGAAAATTTACTATTAACAACTAATTTCAAATTCATTTAAATAATTATTTATATAGATTTTTTACATTTAAAACACATACAAATATATAATTTTATTATTAAATGGGAATATATTTCTAAAAAACAATTTTAATTTTTATATATTATTCCAATAATATATTATAAAGAAATGTTTACTATTTATATTATATGATCTAAATAAAAAAATTTAACAATCTAAATATTTTGTTCCCCTCAATTCATCGCAATCCATGATGAACTGAGGTAAAGTTATGAAGTTACATAAGTTGTCCATAAGCCCAAAAAAGGGTAAAATAGTCTTATTTGCAAATATACAAAACCTCCCTTGTGTCATGTATAATGATCATATCTAATGAAATAGAATTCAAGGAATAGGAAAGTTAAATAATAATTAGAAAAGGATTCTTCTCAAATCTACCAAACTCAGGTTTTTGGTATAATTTATCAATTCTCTTGAAAATACATCTATTTTATTGCTTGTAAAGGCAAGATCATACGTTGAGCACAGTGAGAACTCATTCACGCAATCTTTTAACGAGATCCAAATATTCAATCATTACATAGCTCTGATATTTTCATTCCAAAAAGATAAAAATAATAAGAGATTATATCTAATGTGTTTTACTACACGACATCACTTTAGGATATGTTCAATTCAACCACACAAAAATTATTTAAAATTTAAAACAAAATAAAGTAGAAAACATGCTAATTGTAGACAACTACACGGTTCCTTTCCTTTAATGAGCAAAATCACTTTAAAATAGTATGAAGTAAAATAGGTCACTTGAGGATTCGAGATAACTTTACAAAAAAACTAGTCTTCATGAGAATACTACCGAGGAAAAATATAATGGGTAACTAAATTAAACATCAATTCAATGGTGGTTGTGGTGAGAAATGATCCAGTATCATGAATAGAAAAGAGGATCCTGACTATTTTAAAGACATCCTTAACTTAAGATATTTTTTCACCACCATACAGTATATTCCCATTATAAATCCTTTTTCATAATTTAAGAAACGAGAAAAAATAATCAAAGAAAAATAACAAAGAAATATGAGATGATATTAGATACTTCTAGCAATACCTGCAAAAACAAATTCAATACTATGGATCTCCATAGAATGAATATAAATATGCACATTCATAATTATTCTGTGTAACCTGAATACTTCTTCACAGAGTAGGTAAGACATTTTAAAAAATTCCTATTATTATAGAGCTTCGAGATATTCATGAACCGTGAAAAAGGCATTATGTAGCTATAAAATTTCCTCACTCGCCACGTCAACATAAAAAATTAGTTAGCTTCCATTTAAGTCGGAAACTCTTAATGTAAACATTTATTTATGCACACCACGTGTTCTCATTGCATGCTGGTCATAATGTTACCTAATTGAGTAATTCAAAATTACAGCCACCTGGAGCTACATAGGTCATTTCATAATTATAGCCATTTTGTAAAGCCACTAATTTAGGAAACTTTTATGGCATATATATATCTTAAGGTAGATTTACTAAATTCTTATAAAAAGTTTTGTCTCCTGATGAATGTGGGTATTATTAATTTAATAATAAAAACTATTTTAAAGGATTATTTTAATAATATGTTTTAAAGACTTACATTAAATTTAATATTTTACTATAAAGTTGGCAATGTAATATTTTCATGGTAATTTAATAATTAATTTTTATTATAAATATTTTTTAAAAATTGTAATCCCTTATAGATCAACAAATATTTAATATTTGGTATTTCAATATCATATGGAAAATTATATTATATAATTAATATATATTAAAAATTATATGACATTTTCACTTTAATATAATTGTATATTAGTCATATAAATGAGTTCTTAAAATAAATTATAATAATCATATATTTTTATATAATTAGATTTACCAATATTCTAACTTAAACATTCTATAATTTTTCACCAAATTTGTAAGAAAAAAAAAATTAAATAATGTGGCATTTTGAAATTATTGATTGTGGAATTTTAAAATTAATAGAAATTCATATTTGTCTTTTAAAAATAGTTTGATGAGTGAATTTTATGATACATTTTTAAATTTATTTTTTAAAAATTGTGGATTTTCTATGTAAAAGGGTTCTATAGTTGAGAATTGTTATCATTATATATAAATTGTGGAACATCCACAATACCTAAAAAATTAATAAATGAAATTTTCATAGAAATACCATGATTATTTTATGATTCTTCCAAACTGTGAAAATTTCATGGAATAATTGTGGTAAAAATAGGTTGTAGTGAATCTGGCATGTAACACTTATCTTTTAATATAATATACTTTCAATCCGTGTATTTTATGATTCTTCCAAACTGTGAAAATTTCATGGAATAATTGTGGAAAAAAAAGTTGTAGTGAATCTGGCATGTAACACTTATCTTATAATATAATATACTTTCAATTTGTGTATGTTGTATAAGATTTATAGTCAACTATATATTTTTTAAATTATGTAATGCATAATTTAATGTGGCAAATTTATATTATTATAATTTTATATCAATATTCTTAAATTGTGTGTGTGTGTGTGTGTGTGTGTGTGTGTGTGTGTGTTTGGTGTAATGTGACATTTACATACTATATATTAGTCTTCTTAAATATAAAAAAAGTTAAATTGTTTAATGTGGAATTGACACAATATTATTATTTACTATCAAACTTCTTAAAATATGTCACAAACTTGGAAGTGTGGTGGGTAATATTTATAGTAAATTATAATATTATTTTTTTTAAATGTGGAATTTCTACAATCAAGTTTTGAAAATGTGAGTTCTCTAAAAATTATTAACAATATAAATTTAGTATAGAAAAACTACAATAATTTAAAACTAATAACTAGATTATCATAGATATGCCACAAATATTCCACAATTATGCTAAGTTGTGGAAAATTTGTAGAATAATTGTGGTAAAAAATGTTGTTTTGTTGTAGTGATCATCACTTATTCTAGCATCATCATCACTTATTATTCTCATCATTTAGTGATATACATTATAGGCTAAATCATCACTTCTTCTCGCATCCTTAGTGGCATACACCATAGGCTACATCATCACTTATTCTAGCATCCTTTAGTGATATACGGTATAGGCTAAATCATCACTCCTTCAATCATCTTGTTGTGATATATGATTAGGCTACATCATCACACACAATTCATCTTTACGTCACATATCATCACTACACATTTATCACACCACACTACACACAACACATAGTTCAAACTATTTCCTGGTGATGCATGCTCATTTACAGTTCATTCTTTATCTATTTGGTGACTTTCTATAAGGTTGTTGCAATAGTATTCTTTCCTTTAAATCTTATGATTTTCACATAGAGGCACATTCTACAACTTGAGTAGCATAAATTCATGTAATAGTATGTGTGAACCTTGATAATACATATAAGCTAATTATATTTGATCGTTCACTACAAGTTATAAATGATAACATGTTTGAGGTCTTGAAAAAATGACACTTACACCTCACATATTATAAAATAGATTTGAAAATATATTGCACTCTTAATAATGTTTTAATTCCAATTACATATATCACATTCCATTTCTAAAGATTTTTCACGAAATATTCATTCCATTAATTTATTTTGTGCCATTGAGCCTCATGCATGCAATTTGCTTGCAATTGCTACTAAATAATTAATAGAAAACTAATTAGGCGACTGAGTCTTATATCTGTACCACAACGACCACAGAAGGTAATGAACAAAATTGAGAGCACCGAGAGCACAGAGGAGCCAGTAGAATCGATCCAGGTGATTTCTGTTGAGATTATTCCCTGATAACCATCCCACGTCATCCCCAACACGCCTCGTTACGCTATTCACGAGGGAAACAAGTATTGAACTGAGGAAGTAACCCATCGAGATTGACGTCCATGAAAGAGCCGTGGCCAACGATCTCATTCTTGAAGGCGCCTGCGTGTAGAAAAATTCCATCAGCCCCACCAATGCAAACATGTCCGCAAGTCCAAGAGCAAAATACTGCAATCCCACCCACAAGAATGTTATTGGCAGAGGCAGAGGAGAATCTATGAGACCGTGTTCTTTTGCAACAGATTTTCTTTTAACTTCGACCACTGCGGCCACCGCCATTGACAGTACGGACAATAAAAGCCCCACACCAACTCTCTGCAAGTGAGTAATGCCCGTCTCTCTGCCAGTTATGCGGCGGGCGAATGGGACGAAGAAGAGATCATAGAGAGGAATAAGAATCATCATGCTTATCACTGGAATTGAAGGCAGGGAAGCTGCAGGGACTAGAAAACCTTTAATTTTTCTGTCCATGGTTGTAGCCTGTCTTACAGAGAAGGTCTGCAACTGGGCAATGCAGCAATTCATCATAATTGTGCTGGCGAAAATGGGCAGCACTCTCACCATTATTTTCACGTCTTCCACCTGTGTTACAGGACACAGTCGCCAAGGACTTTCCTGCCCATTTGCACATACCATTTTGGGATCCCTTATTGATGCCTTGTCCAGAAATCTGCCCAACAAATTAAGACAGACCATGATGTATATATCCAGTCTACATGCATTGTTATGGGTAACAACCGAATACATTTATTGATAACATTAAATATCTAAATTGAATTTACATAGATTGAGCATACGTCCAAAACATACATACATACCGGAACTGTGGTGTTCGAGGAGTCACGTTGCCATTTTCTTTGTCACTGCCATAATTTGTATCATCTGTGCTCACTTGGTTCCCTATTCTCCGCTTCCTCACAGCAGCCACAATTACCTGAATAAGCATGAACGTAAATTACTGGTGTGTTGGTATTTACATTAAAACATATGCAAAAATACATAACAACCTTCAATCATAGAGACCACAAAATAATACACCTACATACCTACAAGATCCGATCTCCGACTTGCCAATCCTATTTTTGTCATTCAAATGAAAACATTATTGTTTCCAGATGCAATGCAGGTTAAGTGAATCATTGATGATACATTTTCCATCTTAATTGAAAAAGTTTCGAGTGAGCATATACATTTTGACATAAATCTCAGGCGGTTATCTACAAGTAGACTTTAAATTTGACTGTCATTTATTTTTATCAAACAATTTTTAAGTGAGTAAGTTTTTAATATTATTTTTAAAAATATTTAAAATAATATTATTAATAAATTATCATTCTGATTTATACTAAAGAAAATGTAAATCCTAACAAAGAAGTAGATTGGATTACTATGGGGAAGAAGAAGAAAGGGAAAATTGAAAAAGATCCCCTTAAAATGTATGTAAGATCTCATGGGAAAGTCTTTGAGATGAGTTGAAAGCTTTGTTGTATTTATGTTTTTGTTTGGTTATTTGTTGGGTTTTGCTTTTGTGGTTTCTCTATACAGATGGTAGGGGCAGCTTCTCTTGATCATCATTATTTTATCTGTATCTCCATTGCTAACATCTTGTTACGGGGTATGAGTCTCCTCGACCCATATTATTTACCATGATAAAAAAATATTGTCAATAGTTGTTTGGTCCATTGGTGAAGTTGTTAGGATTTGGTAATATGAAACCTATTTATAAAGGTGAGATAGGTATGGCAACAATTTTGTCCATATTAAAAAATTCTTTGGTTAAAATTATAAAAATTAATTTATGGGCTGAACAATTCAACTTTCTTAATTTCAGTAAGTAATGGCAAGCTCCTCATATAAACACTAAAATATAAACAATGACAATTAAACAACAAACTCTGAAGTCAAAACTAAGCAGTGTTAAGAAAAAGCCATATTGCATAATGGAAAGACAGTTGGCGAGTTAGGGTTGATTTGCTCTCTTAACCCATGAACTGTTTAGCACTCTGTACTGTGTCCAACACCATTCAATATGAACACACCCAAAACAGCACTTGCATAAATAAATAAAAAAGATACCTGGGCAATTCGTGTGAGAGGGCTGCCTGTGGGAATCCTGTTCCTGTACTTACATGTACCCAATACAAAGAAAGCAAGCACAAGTAGTATGCTAATGCTGGACAGCCCAAATCCCCATTGCCATCCCTTGTTTTCTTGCACCCACACCACAAATGTAACTGCTAACAGCGAACCCGCACACATACTGAACAAAAACCAGTTAAAGAATTTCGATCTGAGCTTCCTCTCCTTTCCATGATTTTCATCAAATTGGTCGGCACCATGAACAGGCAGGTAGCCCTTCACTCCTCCAACTCCCAGAGCCACAAGATACAAACCAATATACAACATTGCAGCTTTCTCCTCCCTCCACCTGCTTACAAATACCAACAACACTAGTTGCTGTGTTGCACGCAGGAGGCTTCAGCGAAGGGTAATGGGCTTGTATTGTCAATATCACCAGGCCCTGCATAAATTTTTCCCACAATTAAGAAACTCAAAAAACTAGTTATTACACAGGAAAATTCAGAAAATTAACTTACAATTAGCTCTACGAGTGAAAATGTAATCACAGTCCAGTAGGTAGTGATGAATGTATCAGATACAAATCCTCCCAAAAGCGCAAGGAGAAACGACGTTCCCATAAAATTTGTGAGCGTATTCGCAGATTTGGCCAGCGAAAAATGCATGAATCCATAAAAATAGTTTACTAAATTCGTGGCGTTGGCCAGAAATGCCAGATTCTCGAACACCTCAGACACTGCAATTCCTCACATCCAAATCTACTCAATACAGCGATAAATCCAATTCTTACACCAGATTCTTTTGTTTCTTTCAAAATTGAAGCATAACATTTTCACAAAACATACCCAGAACGAATACTGCAGGAAGGATTCCACCATGCTTCGATTTCTCCACCGGCCGTTTCTTCCAGTCGACAAAGCCTTGCAATTTATTTGCTTCTTCTGCTCCAATTTCCTGTAAAATCCATGGAATTTCATCAGTTCAGCTGAAAAATGCTACAAAAATCAAATATAACATTTTGTGCTAAACGTAAAATGTCAGTGTGTCGAACGTAACATAACAATCCACCCTTTATGCCTCTGCCCACCATTGAAAACAGTCCATACTAATTATGCCTCTACCCACAATCCCCTTACAGCAAAAGGGCAAAAATACCACTGTAACACACCCAGTTACACTAATAAATACTTGCCATTATTTGTTGAATTGATAAGCTTCCTTGGTTCCTGACAGAGTAGATTTTACACCGCCTCAAAATCTTTGATGCTCCTTGAAGAGAGTGGAAATTTTTCCAAAAGTCTACAGGCCTAGCTATCAAATATTCCACAGTAACCTGAAAAATGAAAGGAAAAAATATAGAATAGGAAATTGGCGTACGAGTAGGCTATATTTAAGGCAGGATGCCTGGGGCCCTCATTATTAATTTCTCATGGGATTAGGTGCCTTCTCGGTCGTAATAATATAAATTTATTTTGCTCGGCCTGTGAAATGAAAGCGTGTAAAAGTTGCGATCTTTTATTTTCTTTTCAAGAAAAATGGAGCCTTCTGCTAAAGTAGAAGACAATTCCGTAACTCATTCTTACTGTTAAAACGAATCAGTGATTGAAGTCGACAAGGAAGCCAAGTGCAACGCATGAATCTGTTTCCCGTTCAATCAATGGCTGTTCCTGTCTTTCTTCATATGAAGTTAAATCTTCATTTATTCCCACATTGATTGATATGCTTTGTTGACGAGAGCATTTTATAATTTAAATACTAGCAATTGCAAATGAGTTGCAAATTACACCGGAGAGGATAACAATGTTTAGTTTTCGGAGTTACAATTTGTGGTGAAATATATGCTTTCTTAAATTGTTTCAAGTTCATATTATGGGCAGGGGGGAGAAATATAGGGGAGAGGACCCCATGATTGTGCAGGACCAATTCACTATTGGTTGTTGAAAAAATGACTAATAGTTGTTCACTATTTGATTAATGACACTTTTTAAGAGCCAATGACAATGTGACACATAGGGCGCTCGGTCATTGGTACCTCTTTCAAATGCTTTATATTATTTTTTTTCATTTTAAATCAATTCAAAAACTACTTTTCCCTCCAAATTAACACGCGAAACGAAAATGCTGATGTGGCATGATGATACGCTATACGATGATATAATTTTTTTATGTTGACGAGACCCCTACATATATCTACGTGCCCCTAAAGTTAGGGGTGCACGGTTATGGGGTCCTCTCCCCTAGTACAACTACAACATCTGGAAAGAAAAACAATTCTTTTTATGCTTTGGTGAAAGTCCGCGACCTATTTTGAAGCTCCTTTTTTCTCACAGGATGTGAGCATGTGCTAGAAAAAGATTAGACACATGTTGGTTGTATTAGGTGAAACAATATCAACATTTGACTAACATTGAAGATTTCACATGCCGTGTGTAAATCTCCCATTGTGAAATGTGTCACTCGCTATTATAAATCATTCAGAGTGATCACATTGGTTCCATAATCACCCTCCTCGCCTGTGAACTAACATTTATGAGCTTGGCATAAGATTTAACATTGAATTATATTCACACTTTAGACCAAATCAAGTTTGTTATTAAGGAATGGTGTAGACAACTCTCAATCTCAAACAGACTCTCTTAGCTCTGCATTTTCTAAAATAGCAAGCGAGAAAAATCCCTGCACCAACACCTATTGTTGCCATCAAACATCAAATATACTTAAGTAAAACATGCATACAAAGTTGAAATGCATAAGAAAGTGTGTGGCGTGTAGCTTACCTACCCCTGCTACTCCAACATGGTTGTGATGATCTGTAACAACACCCTGCTTACTTCATCATCCATATAAAAGAAAAACAAAGATTATAGAGGGAAGAACCTAGAAAGACATACTTATGGCATGGTCCCATGGAGGGGTTGGAGCTCCTATTTTTTTGCAGCGGAAGGTCACACAATTATTTTTAAAGCCACCTATAGGAATAATATAATCTAGGCCTAAAAATAAGATCAGCTCCAGATTTTTTGACCCCTAAATTCAAGAGGTGGCTGGAGAGGGGGGCTAGGAGCTTGCCGCTATAGTTTAGGCTGATTTTTTTCTATGTGGAATATAATATGCATACCCACCATTATTTTTTGGTGATTTTAGAGGGAACTGTGATTTTATTTACCTACAAATAACCATAAAAATCCAATGGGATCCTATAATATCTCCTAATAAAATCCAACAGGTATTCTTGAGGAAACTAATAAAAGAACATGGGACCTTAAAACTACTAAAATGCTCCTAAATTTTTTCAGCAACCCCCGCTCAGATATTTATGAAGCCCCCCTCCATGGGACCGTGCTCTTACCAAGTAAGGGTGAGATTGGTGGGATCGCAAAGACAAAGAAAAGTGGAAAATTGGGTGTGGTAGCCACAACTCCCTCATCCTTAACGACAATTGAGGCAGTGAGTATTAGCCATGATAGGAATCTCATAATTCAAGCGAATCCGTAGAATATATAGCGACATATGATTCACAGTTTTCAAGCATGAATCTCAACTAATATAAAGTCCATGGATAGTAGAAGCAAGATAATGCATGAGTGGGACAATCAATGAACCTCTTGCACAGGATATTGTTAGTGTCACACATAGACTCAGATAATTGAAGTTGAAGCAGTACAAAGGTGTGGTTGCAATTGAAATAGAGGAAATTTGTTGGTATTTGAAATAAAGAATTTCAGGTCATGTGCATCGTAGATGATATTTGCGACGGCATATGTACCAATCGGTATCCTTGATTTAAGTGGGTGTTGTTGCTACACACGAATAACGATTTTTACTCCAAACTCCCACATCCATCATCAATGCCAAATGGGTATTTGATGCCCAAATCACCACACCTTCTTTTACACGAGTTGAAGCGGGATTAATCTTATGGACATTTCGCAACCAATTGAGGGAAGATGATACCAAAGACCCAAATAAAGAAAAGCTTCCAGAAAACAACACAGGCAAGAAGTTAAGTATAATACAGACCTTCGTCCAGTGGACTTGCGTTGGCCTCTCTCACAATAGCAAGGATATCCTTGTAGACCACCATGTCTATTGTACACACAACAATTGCACATACTGACATGATAAGTTGCATCTCTATTACCAGAGTATACGTTATTTGGGGTGAAGTTTCCCTGTAAATAAGCTCGATCAGGGGAAGGATTAATCCATAGATGCCAGTTGCGCTCGTTGTGAGGATAAACCTAACAAAATAGTGTACACGGATGACTTCCTCGAGCCTATCACTACTGTCGTTGAAAGAAAGTATACCTCTGCTGAAAGTGAGAAAAAGCAGAGCATTGATGGAATAAGGAGTCGACTTCTGACGGACTATCAAATATGTGAATATTGTATTAAATCCTAGCTGGGAGGCGAACACCATGGCCGAGGTGGAGAGAGGTAGGTAACAGAGGCACCATGAATACAGGGCATTATATATGCTAAGGAGGATCCCGATTCCAAATGAAGAAGTGAAAAGCCTGAGAGTGACATGGACATTCTGAAATGGACACCCCTGATTTTTGTTGTAGAGTGATGAAATCCAAATGGGCAGAATCAGAAGTGGACACCCTGTCCTCTATAGAAACGCAAGGAGCCATAAGTGAATCCCCTCAGCAGGCCTAAAATTGCATTTGGCCAACAGCGGCCCCGCAGTGACGCCTATTGATAAGCTTGCGGAGTTCAACAACTAAAGCGTCCATTGCAGTAAGCTTCTCTTCTCCGTTACAGATTTGATACTCCACAAATACCAAATGGGTGATCCAAATTGGCACCCAAACACGTAAAATAACCATTGAAAAATGAAGGCAGATGTAAGCCCCGATCCGTCGTAAATCGAGCAGTTTGTGAGTGCTGGATAATTTTTTGCCGTCAAAAAAGCCAGAAAATTTGAGGGTATATATCGATATCACAGTCAACTTGAAAGTATGCGCGGGGGCGAGCGGTTGCAAGATGGCCTTCGTCCGCGGCAATGGTTCCACGCATTCTACCAAATCTGTAATTATTGGAAATGGAGCTTTTTAAAAATCAGCAACATCACCCACAATAAGTATCGTTACCAATTGAGGAAATACATTGTTGGAATTATGCAGCCGGGAAAGAGCCTTGCCGGAATTTGACGTTTTCCAGCAGGGCACTCTTCCTTTGCCCAATATATTTAAAGTAATATGCTCTTTCATGTTTTTTTGCACAATTTCTTCTTCCACACAAATACTTTTTAGAAAACAAGTGCAAGTGGAAAGAGGAATGATGCATTTATACACAAATTCCCACCTCCACTTACAATTTTCCCTTTTGCCTTTCCCCTACTGCCCAAAAAAGTGATACCATCATCATATCCCTACTTTCTAAAAGCCAGTTTTTAAAAAGTCCTCCCTGTACACCCCACAATTCACTTCCCACAAAACATACATACAAAAAGTTTTAATAAATTTAATGAATAAAAATGCCAAAAACGGGACGACAAAAAATGTTTTGTGAAAAAAAATAAAATTTGCAACACTAACGCAACATAGTAATTGTATTTGCTGTAGTGGAAGAAATAATGGAGTGCAAAACGGAAGCAAGAGAGTCCCTCCTCTGCAAGATTTTGAAAAGAGACCTCGCCTTCCTCTTTGCACGAGGTGTGCCCGCTGTAAGCAACGTATACATTGACGGCACCAGCGACGGAATGCTCACCACTTCGTTCACAATATCATTGCCCCCGTTCCGACAAAGTGCCACCAGAACGGCTATTGCATTTTCTTTCGCTCTTGAAGAAGCGGCACATCTTAAGAGGCTAACCAACACTAGAATCACACAGGTTTTCTGTATTTTGACCAACCCTTCCACTCTACTCGCTAGAACGGCCAGCACGGCGAGGGCGTCGTCCGTTAACGACGGCCTCTCGTCCGTCAGGAGCATCACCGACAATGGAACAACGCCCGCCGCCAACGTTTTGACATCGTTGCCGAGGTAGATTGAAAGGTTGAAGAGCGCAATGGCGGCGTCACGTTTGCCCCGCGCGCTGCCCTTCCGCATCAAATCCACCAGGGTGGGTATGGCATCGGCCTTTTCCCCGATCATTCACTTGTAATCATCTATGACTGACTGACTGACTGAACAGAGTGGCGGCAACGTTTTCATGGGATTCCATGCCTCACCCGTCTTTCAGAACCCGTATAATCATATTCGTGTGCAAAAGTTTTTGCCCTGATTTAGGACACGTAGAGTGTCCTTCCTTGATCTATCTCGTGATCGAAACACGATCATAGGTCAGACCTATGGCCACAATCGCAGGGTCGCACATCAAATCGAGTGAAATGGGGCACTTGAAATCATCCGGCACTTGAATATTTTCCGTTGAACTCGCCTCTGAAAACCCCACCCCCTGTTGCTCGTCCTTATCGTAGCACTCCTCCGCGACGCCAAAGAGAACACACTTACAATAACGCACCAGCCCGATTAAGCTATTAATCAAACAAAGTGATTGTGATTAGAAATGCTTTACCTGTGCTCCCCATAAATACAAAGCAAATCCGATTGTATTTGAGGTTGTGTGAAAGGTTTTCAGATATGATAAAATTCATATTATCATGCATTCGCTTTGATAATAGCTAGAGCGTCCACCAAGATTACATTAAGATATAAGACCATCAATTATTGGCAGAGAGGGTTGTAGTTTAAGACAGGCCGCCATGTTGATACCTGCAAGGAATTGAGATTCTTTGAGACATATTACCAGAGACAGCAGATGCCCAATTTCTCTGGAATGAAAGATGAATGATATCACGCAAGAGGATTTGCACATCCATTATCTTTATATTCAACAAAAACTTGTATCAGTTCGAATTAGCATGAGAATGAGGGAGAAATTACAATTACAGTGCATTTTTCTGGGGATGGTAGTAAATTTTCTTGGCGTTTTGGGTAGCGGTTGCAATAGGACCTGTGGATCGAGAACAGTGAAATATCCTTTTGGGTTCAGCGTCGAGTGTCCCTACAGACTGGATACCCATTGTTCTCCAAGTGAGGATGTATATCTGAAGGGGTACAAGGTTACAGATATCACAAATGAGACTGTAATCATCAATCCATGGAGTCACCATGAGAATAGTAGCAACCTCGTATGCTTTTAGGAATTGGGTATTCTCGACGAACAGCCCGGCCCTGCGTGACTGCTTGTGCAGCAGCTCCAGTGTCCACCTGCTCTCTGACCTCATCGGTGACGTCCATGAGCTTAAGCGGCAGCACGTTCAAGGCTGTAGCCATGTCCTGTGTCAACTGGTGAAATTGCACAGACATGGCCTCCGTCTGCATCAGCAGCCAAACGCTACTCGCACTATTCCATTCCTCCATAGCACGCTTCGTTCGCTGGAACATAATGTGCATTCCCCTGAGGCAGAGCAGGGCCGAAGGAGGAAGCGCTATAATCGCGGGGTTGTCTCTAATCTCTTCAAATAGAAGACAAAGTACTTTAATCCGCCGCGTGATGGCACTGGAGTTTCGCTTCTGGAAGGCTTTGGGCTTCGCACAAACACAAATTTCATTGCCCAAATCAAGCAGCGCTTTCAGCAGAGCCATCGGAGAAAGATCACTAAAGCCTGAATCAGCTGCCATTGCCTCACAAAAGTGTTACGACTCATCAAAAACATTGTCGGAATTATGCAGCCGGGAAAGAGCCCTGCCGAAATTTGACGTTTTCCAGCAGGGCTCTCTTCAAAGGAGACACCTCCGGTGTAATTAATTTAAAAGGGTTATTTTTCTATATTGTAATTGATTTTCTGCCTATCTACAGTTTTCATTTAATTGTTTTTTATTGGGCAATTTTCTCCTTTTATTAAAATCTTCTTTTTTTTACCATCTATTTTTCCCTTAAATCTTTTTAGGTCATTTTTCTATCTTTTTAAAAAACATTTATAAAGTTATTTTGACACTAAAAGTGATCTAAACTATATTTATTCATATATATTTTACACAATTAATATAACTAGCAATTGCAAATGAGTTGCAAATTATGCCGGAGATAGTAGCAATATTTAATTTATTTGAGTTGTATTTCGGGTTGATATTGAATGAATGTCTATATGCTGTTGCAAAGCTCTTATTTTGTTATTGTCCATATTTTTGTAAGACACAATTATGATAGTCGCCAAAAAAAATCACGTTTCATCATTTAGTCAAACACCGGACATTTATCTATTAAATCTTTTGAATCTCAAAAACTTTGAACAAGATATATGACCAATATTATTTTCCAAAAAATAAACTATAAAAATTACTTTATGAAGAATAAAATCAAAATCAGAAAACTTTTGAATCTAAATTTTTTTGAACAAGATATATGACCAATATTATTTTCCAAATAGTAAACTATAGAATTTACTTTATGAAGAATAAAATCAAAATCAAATATCTAGGATAGTAAATATCTAGGACTGTAGAAAAATATCTAAAATCCGGCAACCTTTAAAATATCTCAAATCCGACAAGATAGTAAATATTGGAGCCGCCGGAATTTGACACTTTCCAACAAGGGCATCTTCAAAGTAGACGCCTACCGGTGAATTAATATGATGTGTATATGAAATTAAGATATATTTTCTTACAAAAGTATATTTTATAACATCATCCAACTATATCTAAAATTACTCATATAATATTATTAAAATATACTCTCATATATAAAGTGAACTTGTACATTGTAATAATTACAATAACATTACAATTACACTTTCATATACAATTTAGTAATCCCTCTCCATATTCAACTACATTAAAACTATATGTTTATTTAATCCTAACTATCAATATCAACACACATTTTCAATCATTAATATAAACTCTAACTATTTAATTAATATTTTGATGAGAAACCGTTCCATCCCATTCACATGAAATTAAAACTTAACCTATACTCTATTTATTCATCTTCTTAAAAAAATTGAGATTGTGATTTACCATCAAACCTCAATTAGATTTTACCATACTCTTATGTATTTTAAATCACGGATATGTATGCATGGTACCTATAGACTTCAAAATCTCAAAATCCAATAATACTTAACGAGTTTTGAGATTCCTCTGCAATAAAATAATCTTTATATTTCTAAGCATACGTGTCTCTCCCTCGTATGCATAAATATCATTTAATGAACCCATGCAAGCTTTCCATGAATAAAGATTAAAAATAGCAATGTATATTACTTCAAAATGCCATGTACATGATTATATAAGGTAATTCATATTTTATTAAAATGCTAACTAAGTGCTTACGTAAAGCAAATAAGCGTACCGGGAAAGAATGAAAAACCGAACCATTAGATTTGGAAGTTTCTTGAATTCCTTTTCTATCTAATTGGAACCTTGTGCATTTATCTCTTGGTTGGACTTTTTCTCTTTAAAATGTTTTATTATCTAAATGGACATGTGCCAGTGCATCTTTGAATTGTTTTCATGGTTCTGAAAATTCTCATTCGATTCTATCTTCTTCTCATTTTTAACATTTGGAAACGAAATATGATCAATTTATAACGTCTTTTATATATTTTCATAAAACTATCATAGTAGACCTCTGATTCTAGTACTGGAGCATTTATATTATTTTATATTTTTCATAAAAGTTATCTTTGGACCCAAAATTTTAGTATGGGGTATGGTCTAAGTAAATAATTGAATGAAATAATTTTAAGTTATACCTTGTTTATTTAACAAGGGTATTCTTGCTTTTTCTGGTTGAGTATCTTTACATTTTTTTAATTTGTCAATTCAAATAATTTTAATTCAATTTTCAATATTTCCATGTATATTTAAGGTAATTTTAGTGGCTAGTATTCGTCATTTGGTTAAAACTAGTTTTTGATCTTCTTAAAGTGGTAACTTCTATATAAAAATTAAATGATCAATAAAGTTAAATTATATACAATTTCCTATATTCATAGTTATACTAGTTTCATATTGCGACATAATTTCCTCATACTCAAGTCATGTATAAGTCCTACTAGCTTGAAAATTATATAAAATATGTTTTAGTTATTTTGAATGATTATATGTGTGTGTGTTTTTTTTTTTTTTTTTGTGTGTGTGTGTACATACATACATACATACATACATACATACATACATACATACATACATACATGTATGTATACACACACACATACATGTATGTATGTATGTACATACATACACACACACATACATGTATGTATGTATGTACATGTATGTATATACACACACATACATGTATGTATGTATATAAACACACATACATGTATGTATGTATGTATGTATGTATGTATGTATGTATACACACACACACAAAAATATATATATGAATGTATGTATATGCTTTTGATGTTTTGATATGCATCTTTCTTTTTTAGGGTTTTGATATTTTTTTGGGAGTTTTGCATGTGATTCTTTAATTGTAGGTTTACTAGTGCTTCGACGATTATACAACGAAATTCACGTGACAATAAGCGAACACATGCAAACATATTGCGACACCTCGGAGGTGGTTCACAAAGCTTTTCCGCAGACCAGGGCACCCAGAGCGCCCCATGTGCCCCCATCCTTCTCCAAGTGCCCTAGTCTAGTCAAACAGTCCAAATCTATAAATTTTCAGGCTTATATGTGAATTTTTCATCCTTCTATTTAGTCGGTCTCCTTGCGACACAACAGTGCAACCTCGATGAATCAACTAAGGCCCTTCTAACCCTCTTTGTACTTAGGGTTTCATACATTGATTGCTTAGGTTCTTGGGTTACTTTCAACATTGCATTTATTTGTTTATTTAATGCTCATATAGCATTTAGATTAGGCTAGAATATTCCATTTTAGCATAATCATTTGGTGAACCCGAACGATCAAACTCTTTCTTATGAATATGACTTCACCCTATCAAGCCATGACTCAATAATCTTATCGTTCTTTCACACGTACTAAGGTCATTGGTATAGTTAATATTGTTGTCAATTTCATGCATGTTCATAGTCAGAACCCTCCTCACTTCATTACGCCTAGGGTTGATCCTTCTATCAATATAGTAACTACTCGTCACACTCATCCTCTTATGGCTCCACTCGTTTCTATTCCTCCACCTATCACTTCTTCGGCCCCTTCTGTTATTCCTAAAGACTATGACATCATTAAATAACTTAAAAATAAACCCTCTAAGATTTCTCTCTGATTTGATGTGTAGTGTACCTAATTGTCATCAAATAATAGAAGCATCCCTTCATTCTATTCATGTAGAAAGTGATAACTCTGCGGTGGCCTTCAAAAACCTGATTCAGTCTCTCAAAAATCTACCACGTGTTATAGCATTCACTAATGAGGACACATCACCTTTTTCTAGAGACAATCCATGTGCGCCCCTTACTCGTTTCTGCCATTATTATCACTACTTGCATCAAACAAGTACTTATTGATAATGGGTTGGTCATCAACCTATGTGCCCATTCCCTTCTTAAACACTTGGGTATTAACAATAACTTAATTTCTAATAATCATATTCTCAATGGAGGTTATGAATTTACTACTCACACATGTCTAGGGATTATTTTTGTTACAGGTGAGGCCTAAGACCATCCTCACCGACTTATATGTTATAGATGCTTCATTTCAATTCAATATATTTCTAGGTAGACTTTGGATCCAAGCAATGCAAATGGTCCCATCTATTGTCCACCAATGCGTCAAATTATCACACGATAGCTATGAACATATTATTGCTGTAAATCCCGAGCCATTCAAATTTTGTCGCACAAACCCTATTACTGTTATGCCCATCCGCCTTCACAACCCATTCCATATAGTGGCATTAACACATATGACATTATTCAATCTATCGTTTCGTAGTCTTCTTCTACCTCTCCAAGTACTCCTGCTATTTCTACTCACACTACGACGATTATCTCACCCACCATATCTGCTCTGCTGAACACCACTACCCCTCCTATTGAGACACCTCCCACTTCTCCACCTAGTACATCACCACCTAAAAATATACTCAATAAAGCTATACAACATGAAAATACCAACACAGACGATTATGAGGATTCTGATGACAATGTCGATGATGTCGAACTTAATGATGAAGCATTAGAACAAGTTAATTTCAATCCTATCGATTTCAATGAATCCTATTTCAATGACACATTTTTGTCCGATGGCCTGGGAAAATACAAATTCAAGACCCCATCCTTCTATTAATGCTATGATTCTTTATCAGGGGTATGTCAACACTTTAGATTTTGTTTGCTCTCCTCCTACACTGTCTGCATCTTCACCATCTCCTTTCACATGCACACTGTTAATCAACAACTCTTCTTAGTATTACCTTATGGTGGATCACACTTGTCTAGATTCTATTGGCACCCATGAGGGCTTAACTAGGTTGGGCTTGACACTTAATGACATTTTACCACCAATTCACTCACCTCACCTTTATCATGGTTATTGTCACATCACGGCCGCCTATAGACTTCATGTGCTTTATTTGACAATCTTTGTTGTATGTGCCCCTCACACTTGGGAAATCTTGGCTTGACTATATTGGCAGCACTTTAGACTTGGACCACACTTCTTTCACATTCCCTATGCCATTCAGAAATGTTTCCATTACTAGTAATTCATCTGCCACTTATTCTCTAAATCTTTCTCGATGGTACACACAAAATTGTCCACCAGTACCCTTAACTGATAAAGATTATGCAATGAGAGTCTATACCGTATGCTCCAATGGCTCTTTATGTGATCCAACTCATTCTATTGCTTATCACGTATCCAACGTTGCTCTAGTAGGCTTCAATCTTGATGACGATGACCTTTCAGAAAGTGTTACACAATCATATTCACTACCACACGTTCAGGGGGCATAACACTTATCTCCCCCTTCCTTCAATCAACAACATGAATCACAATCTAACAACCACTCATTACATTCATACTTTGGGTACACACTAGCATCGACATTACCCGATGACGCACTCTTGTGCTTTGGTTCACACTCGAATGTTGAGGGCATCCTATACACATGAACCCCACACACTGCATGATAGACACTAAACATTATGCTTTACACATCCTCATGTATCATACATCTTTATCTACGCACATCATCTTACATCTTATATCCTACATCTTACACCTTTCATCTATCATGTGTTCATACACAATCTACACCTATATCATCTACACATATTACATTACATACTTTACGTCATACACTACACATTTCATGAAAATCTCTCATCACTACACTATTACACATTTTACACATCTACTTATACGCACTGCACTCACTACCCTATGACACACTCTAGTCTCAGAGTCCATACTGGACTGTTGAGGGTATACATCTCCAATGGACCACATCACATTCACACATTCACCAGTCAATATTTTCTCATGTGAAATTCATAGAATATTAACATACGTCATATGCTATATCATCACTTATTCTAGCATCATCATCACTTATTATTCTCATCATTTAGTGATATACATTATAGGCTAAATCATCACTTCTTCTCGCATCCTTAGTGGCATACACCATAGGCTACATCATCACTTATTCTAGCATCCTTTAGTGATATACGGTATAGGCTAAATCATCACTCCTTCAATCATCTTGTTGTGATATATGATTAGGCTACATCATCACACACAATTCATCTTTACGTCACATATCATCACTACACATTTATCACACCACACTACACACAACACATAGTTCAAACTATTTCCTGGTGATGCATGCTCATTTACAGTTCATTCTTTATCTATTTGGTGACTTTCTATAAGGTTGTTGCAATAGTATTCTTTCCTTTAAATCTTATGATTTTCACATAGAGGCACATTCTACAACTTGAGTAGCATAAATTCATGTAATAGTATGTGTGAACCTTGATAATACATATAAGCTAATTATATTTGATCGTTCACTACAAATTATAAATGATAACATGTTTGAGGTCTTGAAAAAATGACACTTACACCTCACATATTATAAAATAGATTTGAAAATATATTGCACTCTTAATAATGTTTTAATTCCAATTACATATATCACATTCCATTTCTAAAGATTTTTCACGAAATATTCATTCCATTAATTTATTTTGTGCCATTGAGCCTCATGCATGCAATTTGCTTGCAATTGCTACTAAATAATTAATAGAAAACTAATTAGGCGACTGAGTCTTATATCTGTACCACAACGACCACAGAAGGTAATGAACAAAATTGAGAGCACCGAGAGCACAGAGGAGCCAGTAGAATCGATCCAGGTGATTTCTGTTGAGATTATTCCCTGATAACCATCCCACGTCATCCCCAACACGCCTCGTTACGCTATTCACGAGGGAAACAAGTATTGAACTGAGGAAGTAACCCATCGAGATTGACGTCCATGAAAGAGCCGTGGCCAACGATCTCATTCTTGAAGGCGCCTGCGTGT
Source organism: Taxus chinensis (assembly GCA_019776745.2). Taxonomy (NCBI): domain Eukaryota; kingdom Viridiplantae; phylum Streptophyta; class Pinopsida; order Cupressales; family Taxaceae; genus Taxus; species Taxus chinensis. The sequence continues at coordinate 663,128,684 of CM034150.1, read as the reverse complement.
AGAAAAATTCCATCAGCCCCACCAATGCAAACATGTCCGCAAGTCCAAGAGCAAAATACTGCAATCCCACCCACAAGAACGTTATTGGCAGAGGCAGAGGAGAATCTATGAGACCGTGTTCTTTTGCAACAGATTTTCTTTTAACTTCGACCACTGCGGCCACCGCCATTGACAGTACGGACAATAAAAGCCCCACACCAACTCTCTGCAAGTGAGTAATGCCCGTCTCTCTGCCAGTTATGCGGCGGGCGAATGGGACGAAGAAGAGATCATAGAGAGGAATAAGAATCATCATGCTTATCACTGGAATTGAAGGCAGGGAAGCTGCAGGGACTAGAAAACCTTTAATTTTTCTGTCCATGGTTGTAGCCTGTCTTACAGAGAAGGTCTGCAACTGGGCAATGCAGCAATTCATCATAATTGTGCTGGCGAAAATGGGCAGCACTCTCACCATTATTTTCACATCTTCCACCTGTGTTACAGGACACAGTCGCCAAGGACTTTCCTGCCCATTTGCACATACCATTTTGGGATCCCTTATTGATGCCTTGTCCAGAAATCTGCCCAACAAATTAAGACAGACCATGATGTATATATCCAGTCTACATGCATTTTTATGGGTAACAACCGAATACATTTATTGATAACATTAAATATCTAAATTGAATTTACATAGATTGAGTATACGTCCAAAACATACATACATACCGGAACTGTGGTGTTCGAGGAGTCACGTTGCCATTTTCTTTGTCACTGCCATAATTTGTATCATCTGTGCTCACTTGGTTCCCTATTCTCCGCTTCCTCACAGCAGCCACAATTACCTGAATAAGCATGAACGTAAATTACTGGTGTGTTGGTATTTACATTAAAACATATGCAAAAATACATAACAACCTTCAATCATAGAGACCACAAAATAATACACCTACATACCTACAAGATCCGATCTCCGACTTGCCAATCCTATTTTTGTCATTCAAATGAATACATTATTGTTTCCAGATGCAATGCAGGTTAAGTGAATCATTGATGATACATTTTCCATGTTAATTGAAAAAGTTTCGATTGAGCATATACATTTTGACATAAATCTCAGGCGGTTATCTACAAGTAGACTTTAAATTTGACTGTCATTTATTTTTATCAAACAATTTTTAAGTGAGTAAGTTTTTAATATTATTTTTAAAAATATTTAAAATAATATTATTAATAAATTATCATTCTGATTTATACTAAAGAAAATGTAAATCCGAACAAAGAAGTAGATTGGATTACTATGGGGAAGAAGAAGAAAGGGAAAATTGAAAAAGATCCCCTTAAAATGTATGTAAGATCTCATGGGAAAGAGTCTTTGAGATGAGTTGAAAGCTTTGTTGTATTTATGTTTTTGTTTGGTTATTTGTTGGGTTGTGCTTCTGTGGTTTCTCTATACAGATGCTAGGGGCAGCTTCTCTTGATCATCATTATTTTATCTGTATCTCCATTGCTAACATCTTGATTCGGGGTATGAGTCTCCTCGACCCATATTATTTACAATGATAAAAAAATATTGTCAATAGTTATTTGGTCCATTGGCGAAGTTGTTAGGATTTGGTAATATGAAGCCTATTTATAAAGGTGAGATAGGTATGGCAACAATTTTATCCATATTGAAAAATTCTTTGGTTAAAATAAAATTAATTTATGGGCTGAACAATTCAACTTTCTTAAATTTCAGTAAGTAATGGCAAGCTCCTTATATAAACACTAAAATATAAACCAATGACAATTAAACAACAAACTCTGAAGTCAAAACTAAGCAGTGTTAAGAAAAAGCCATATTGCATAATGGAAAGACAATTGGCGAGTTAGGGTTGAGTTGCTCTTAACCCATGAACTGTTTAGCACTTTGTACTGTGTCCAACACCATTCAATATGAACACACCCAAAACAGCACTTGCATAAATAAATAAAAAAGATACCTGGGCAATTCGTGTGAGAGGGCTGCCTGTGGGAATCCTGTTCCTGTACTTACATGTGCCCAATACAAAGAAAGCAAGCACAAGTAGTATGCTAATGCTGGACAGCCCAAATCCCAATTGCCATCCCTTGTTTTCTTGCACCCACACCACAAATGTAACTGCTAACAGCGAACCCGCACACATACTGAACAAAAACCAGTTAAAGAATTTCGATCTGAGCTTCCTCTCCTTTCCATGATTTTCATCAAATTGGTCGGCACCATGAACAGGCAGGGAGCCCTTCACTCCTCCAACTCCCAGAGCCACAAGATACAAACCAATATACAACATTGCAGCTTCTCCTCCCTCCACCTGCTTACAAATACCAACAACACTAGTTGCTGTGTTGCACGCAGGAGGCTTCAGCGAAGGGTAATGGGCTTGTATTGTCAATATCACCAGGCCCTGCATAAATTTTTCCCACAATTAAGAAACTCAAAAACTAGTTATTACACAGGAAAATTCAGAAATTAACTTACAATTAGCTCTACGAGTGCAAATGTAATCACAGTCCAGTAGGTAGTGATGAATGTATCAGATACAAATCCTCCCAAAAGCGCAAGGAGAAACGACGTTCCCATAAAATTTGTGAGCGTATTCGCAGATTTGGCCAGCGAAAAATGCATGAATCCATAAAAATAGTTTACTAAATTCGTGGCGTTGGCCAGAAATGCCAGATTCTCGAACACCTCAGACACTGCAATTCCTCACATCCAAATCTACTCAATACAGCGATAAATCCAATTCTTACACCAGATTCTTTTGTTTCTTTCAAAATTGAAGCATAACATTTTCACAAAACATACCCAGAACGAATACTGCAGGAAGGATTCCAGCATGCTTGGATTTCTCCACCGGCCGTTTCTTCCAGTCGACAAAGCCTTGCAATTTATTTGCTTCTTCTGCTCCAATTTCCTGTAAAATCCATGGAATTTGATCAGTTCAGCTGAAAAATGCTACAAAAATCAAATATAACATTTTGTGCTGAACGTAAAATGTCAGTGTGTCGAACGTAACATAACAATCCACCCTTTATGCCTCTACCCACCATTGAAAACAGGCCATACTGATTATGCCTCTACCCACAATCCCCTTACAGCAAAAGGGCAAAAATACTACTGTAACACACCCAGTTACACTAACAAATACTTGCCATTATTTGTTGAATTGATAAGCTTCCTTGGTTCCTGATAGAGTAGATTTTACACCGCCTCAAAAACTTTTGTCCTTCTTGAAGAGACTAGTGGAATTTTTTTCAAAAGTCTATAGGCCTAGCTATCAAATATTCCACAGTCACCAGCAAAATGAAAGGAAAAAATATAGTATAGGAAATTGGCGTACAAGTAGGCTATATTTAAGGCAGGATGCCCGGGGCCCTCATTATTAATTTCTCAGCCAAGGGACATTACGGCTTGGCTTTTATCTTCATGGGATTGGCTGCCTCCTCGGTCGTAATAATTTCAATTTATTTTGCTCGGCCTGTGAAATGAAAGCGTGTAAAAGTTGCGATCTTTTATTTTCTTTTCAAGAAAAATGGAGCCTTCTGCTAAAGTAGAAGACAATTACGTAACTCATTCTTACTGTTAAAACGAATCAGTCATTGAAGTTGACAAGGAAGCCAAGTGCAACGCATGAATCTGTTTCCCGTTCAATCAATGGCTGTTCCTGTCTTTCTTGATTGATATGTTTGTTGACGAGAGCATTTTATAATTTATATAATCCTAAAACTATATGTTTATTTAATCCTAACTATCGATATGAACACACATTTTCAATCATTAATATAAACTCTATATATTTATTTAATATTTTGATGAGAAACCCTTCCATCCCATTCACATGAAAATAAAACTTAACCTATACTCTATTTATTCATCTTCTTAAAAAAATTCAGATTGTGATTTACCATTAAACCTCAATTAGATTTTACCATATTCTTTATGTATTTTAAATCACGGATATGTATGCATGTTATGGACTTCAAAATCTCCAAATCCAATAATACTTTACGAGTTTTGAGATTCCTCTGCAATAAAATAATCTTTATATTTCTAAGCATACGTGTCTCTCCCTCGTATGCATAAATATCATTTAATGAACCCATGCAAGCTTTCCATGTATAAAGATTAAAAATAGCAATGTATATTTCTTCAAAATGCCATGTACATGATTATATAAGGCAATTCATACTTAATTAAAATGCTACCTAAGTGCTTACGTAAAGCAAATAAGCGTACCGGGAAAGAATGAAAAACCGAACCATTAGATTTGGAAGTTTCTTGAATTCCTTTTCTATCTAATTGGAACCTTGTGCATTTTCCTCTTGGTTGGACTTTTTATCTTTAAAATGTTTTATTATCTAAATGGACATATGCCACTGCATCTTTGAATTGTTTTTATGGTTATGAAAATTCTCATTCGATTCTATCTTCTTCTCATTTTTAACATTTGGAAACGAAATATAATCAATTTATAACGTCTTTTATGTATTTTATATATTTTCATAAAACTATCATAGTAGACCTCTGATTTTGGTAATGGAGTATTTATATTATTTTATATTTTTCATAAAAGCCATCTTTGGACCCAAAATTTTAGTATGGGGTATGGTCTAAGTAAATAATTGAATGAGATAATTTTAAGTTATACCTTGTTAATAACAAGGATACTCTTGTTTTTTCTGGTTGAGTATCTTTACATTTTTTTAATTTGTCAATTCAAATAATTTTAATGCAATTTTCAATATTTCTATGTATATTTAGGGTAATTTTAGTGGCTAGTATTCGTCATTTGGTTAAAACTAGTTTTTGATCTTCTTAAAGTGGCTAATTCTATATAAAAATTAAATGATCAATAAAGTTAAATTGCATACAATTTCCTATATTCATACTTATACTAGTTTCATATTGCGACATAATTTCCTCATACTTGAGTCATGTATAAGTCTTACTAGCTTAAAAATTATATGAAATGTGTATTAGTTATTTTGAATGATTGTGTGTGTGTGTGAACTGTGTGTGTGTGTGTGTGTGTGTGTGCAGGAAGTTGATGGACAAATATAGGGTCATCCGTGGACGTCATATTGCAAAAAATTTTAATGAAATCTCAACATGTAAATTTACGTGTTGTAGGGATATTAGCCCACAATTTTTTCCACAATATCTTTGTGGGTAATACACGAGGCAATATTGACTCAACCCACAAAAATATTGTGAAAAAATTATAATTAAAAATTCAAATTAAGAATTGTGACTTTACCACAAATATTAAATATGAATAGTAGTCATTTTATTACAATGGAATCAGCTAGTTTTGTGACTCTTCAAATGTTAAATACTAATTTTATTTAAAAAAAAACTGTTAGTTAAATAAATGTTAATGCAAAGATTATTTTTAAATAAAAAATAAAAAATTCAAATATTATTTAAATTTTTAATTTCCTATATTCATACTTATACTAGTTTCATATTGCTTACATAATTTCCTCATGACTTGAGTCATGGTATAAGTCTTACTAGCTTAAAAACTTATAAGATGAAATGTGTATTCCGTTTGCCCGCATTTTGGATGACCAATGAAATCTGTGTGTTTTTGTGTGTGTGTTTCCTTGTGTGTGAAACATGTAGCATGTAGTTGATGGACTAATCTTAGGGTCATCCGTGTTTTATTTTGTACGTCATATTTTTTAGCAATAGTTTTTTTAATGAAATCTCAACTTGTCCGTGAAAGTGATTATTAGCAATACACGGACTCAAAATATTTAGAAAACGGAGCGCTTTTTGTTTATAACTATATCAAATAGTAGCATTCGGAATCAGCTAGTTTCTTATAATATATATATATATATATATATATATATATATATAATTTGTCCACGCTTAAAGTGTAATGTTTGGGATGATATAATTTTTATCACATTTTAATAAGTGAAACAAAAGTTACAGTCTTAAACATAGACATGAACATTCATGGGGTTCATCTATAATTCACAAAATTAATTCTATTTTAAAAAAAAAACGGATAAGTTTAGCTATATTAATCATCAACATTTATTTCACAATACACTTAAAATTATTATATGACTTGGTTTTTTTTTTAAAAAACTTGTAAGATTGTAGTCCGTTTGCCCGCATTTTGGATGACCAAATCTTGTTTTTTTTTTTTTCCTTTGGTGAAACATTAGATGTAGTTTTCTATCTTGGGATGGGTTTTATTTTGTATTTTTTTTAGCAATAGTTTTTTTAATGATTTTTTCCGTGAAAGTGATCTGAAAATATTTAGAAAACGGAGCGCTTTTTGTTTTCCCGCCATAACTATATCAAAAAATATCGAAATCAAATATATATATATATATATATATATATATATATATATATATATAATTTGTCCACGCTTGGGATGATATAATTTTTATCACATTTTAATAAGTGAAACAAAAGTTACAGTCTTAAACATAGACATGAACATTCATGGGAAAAAATGTCTTAAAGACCTATTTTTATTAAAAAATTATAAAATGATATTTATCTTATTCTATTAACTTTAAAATTAATATTTCTACGAAGCTAACAGTCTCCCCTACGCGATGACACCATTTTTGTGAAATGTTTTTAGTTTTTAGCATGGTTCAAGTCTTTGGAAGAGTAAATTTGAGGTTTTTTGACCTTTTACACTTCATAATGACCTTCTATAGCTTTGGTTGGGGAAAAACAAATATTTCCTGAGGCTTAGGTTCGGCAGATAGATCCGCAATCGTAGTTTATAAAGCGCAATCGTGATTTTTTAACGTAAACCGCAAGTGCACTTTATAAACCGTGATTATGGTTCATAAATCATATTTACACACATCCCAATGTCTGAATTACTATGTGATTTTTACTCTCTGACCTTACCATACAAATTGCTACAAAATTATGTCTTTTTCTACATGTTTTTCTTATCGCTGGAAGTAAAACATCATGGGAGATAAGAAACGAAGTAAAAAAGGAAGCCATTAAGTAAAAAAACACCAAGCGAATTAGAGGCCAAAAAATTTTAAAATGTTGAGCGAATGTGGAATCTTTGTGAATCAAGAAAAGGTTCATTTTCAACCCCAACTATTGTAAGCAATGAAGAACCAGGGAATGTTTCTACTGTCAATGTTGAAGTTGAATTAAATACTCATGATGAAGATGTTTTTACTGTCAATGTTGAAGAAGAATTAAATACTCATAATGTAGAAAACGTTGAAATTGAAGGAGACAATGAAAATGTGAATAAGGAAATTCATGTTGAAACTATAGACAGACAAAATTTGACAAAAACACCTCCTAGGATTTTACGTAAGAAACCTAATTTTTTATTGAAATTGATGAAAACATTTTGAAACCAATGTTTGACAAACTTTCTGAACGACAAATTAGAAGAAAAACCACTGAAATTTGGGATAATAATTTTAAAATTTTAAATGATTCCCAAAAATGTCAGTTGTTGGTTAGTTTGATGAAATTGATTAAAATGAGACCTACATTAAACACCTTAGGATTGACAACATCTAATATACGTGGTCAAACCTCTAGAATTGTTGAAAACCTTCATGATGCATATCACACTGTTGGTGTCAAGAGACGCACTAGGGATAGTAATATTGTGCGTCGTGTACTTGCTACTAGTGTTGTAAGTGAATCAATAAAAAATAACGTTTGATTACGCAAACAAGTCAAATGTTGCAAGTTAATCGAAAAACTCTAATGAAAGCAATTAAAAGACGTAATATCCTTCAATCACTCAATAACGCCGATTTTTGAGCATTTTCTGCTAGAGCACCGCGTAAGGACAAAAATAATTCTAATGCTATAAGAGAAGTTATTAATTTTTGGCATGATAAAAATAGAGTTTCACCTAATACAAGAGATGTTATAAAACAGAGAGTTGGTTCTACTAATCGTGAACCACATCCAAAGCATTTCTTAGATATGACTCAAACTCAATTTTTTCATAAGTTTGAACAAGAGAATCTGGAAATTAAAATTATTCAATGTTTTTTTGAAATGTTGAAACCATTCTATGTGAAAATCAACCACACTCGCACCACTTGTTGTAGGCAACATGTTGAATTTGTGATGTATTATGCTAATTTTTTATGTATTCGTTCTATTTTTCATTTTAAAACTATGTTATCAGAATGTGGTGTTCAAGTTCCATTAATATCTTCCAGGGATTTCATTCCTACTATATTTTGTGAAAAAAAAGTTGGACGGTTTTTTTATAGTCAGGATTGTTTAGATGGAAGTTGTAGTACATGCGGCGGATTACCTAAATTAGAAAGTTGCATCAATGAGCAAATTGAAAGTACAACATGACATAATTTAGTTGAGTGTGATAAATATAAATCAGTTGCATACCAGTTGAAAGATGGAAAAGAGTCTAAACGGTGTGAGCTAGTTACAGAACAAATGTCTGTTTTCTAATTTTTGAGAAAATTTAAGGATGAAATTTTTATGAGTATGTTAGGCATACACATAGAGCTCGATGGTTGGAAGAACAGTTCAAGCTATGCAAGGACACATTTCCTATTGGTACTATTGTTTCAGTGGTCGATTTTGTAGAGAATTACACATTGCAACCACAAATGGAGGTTCAATCACAATATTACAACTCAATACAAGTTGCCATATTTGTGCATATAGTATTTCTACATTCTCCTGACAGTACAGAGAATGATAATTTTTTTTAAAGAGAGTACCACTTTTATATCAGTGATGATTGTACTCATTCTACTAAATTTGTGCAAGGGTGTTTCCAGTTATTTTATGGAAACTTATCTGATAGGGACATTCACTTCAAACAACATTATATATGGTCAAATAATTACACGTCTCAGTTTAAGAATGCACGAATGTTTTATTGGATGAGCAGAATGCACGTCAAGATGGGTGTGCAACATATTTAGAGTTTCACTGATGCTGGACATGGAAAAGGAGATCATGACAGTGCAAGGGGCATGTGTGAAAAGAGCTCTTGCAAGAAAAGAGTTGAAGTACAAAGATGGTGCTAAATTAAAAGATGCAAACAACATAGTGGAATGGCGTATTGACAACATGGTTCGAGGTTCTCAAGAAAATTCCACAGTTCATAAATATTTTTGGTTGATAGAGGAACAACAAATTGCTAACTACAAGGATTGTATGACACTCACTGGGTCCAGTGATATGCACTCATTTTGTAGCTCAGACGCTACTTCATGGGCCGTATGGACAAGAAATTTGACATGTTTTTATACATCTTGTATCAAATTTTTCACTGTTGAGTGTGATTCACAAGAATGGGTGGATGGATGGATTTGTAGGCCTCTATCTCTGCTTCCTAGTTATCAACCTCTACAAGCATTACGACTTATTTCTGTAGATGAATTTGCAACATCCAAGGACTTTGACGAAAGTTTGATTTTGGTGCGACAAGGTATTTATGGTTATTTATTTAATTTTTGTATTGAGTTATGTCCATTGAAATTTTAATATGTAATTTAAATTTGAGTTGTTCAACCTTTTTTTTGTAGGACATGTGTTTGTAGTTATTGCGACAGAAGACAACGAAGAAGGAACATACTATTTCTTATGTTGTTGCATCGAGGAAAGAAAGAAGTTGACTTCTCCTATTATAGATGGCGAAGATATTGAGTATCCTACAGGGTCAGTGGTAGTTACTGGAACTTGTCTTCGACGATATCCATTAAAAAACTCCTCTGTTTGGGTGTTTGAAGACTTTGAAACGCACAGGAAAATACTCTTATATTCGCATCTAGTTCTAGCAATAAATATTCAGCTGTATAGATATCGAGGAAGGCCTAATAACAAGATTCTTTGGAAGGTTCGAGAGTCAGATCATGAAGCAATCTTGTCTGCTATTCAAAGTAGATCTGATCCTGATGGTTCATTGGAATGAATTTATAATGCTTATGTCTGGTATATATAATTTCTTTGATATATATAAATTTGTTAGATCTAGATTTAAGTTCATATATTTTATTTTAAATTTATGTATTTTGTATATATCTACTATATGGTTTTGATTTGAAACTTAAATTTCTTTGACTAACACTTTTATGTTCAAGTTTGTGGTGCCAGAAAAGCTTCCACCTTCACGTGGTTAGCATTGTTAGTAGAGAATTTTAAATTTTCGAAGCTAAGAGAAGCTTTCATTGTTTGAAAAAGTTGTAAATTTTGAAAAAATTGTAAATTTTGAAAAAATTGTAAATTTTGAAAATGACTCCTCCCCAAGTGTTTACAAGACCATACCTACGTGTGTGCACAATCGGTTTGGTGCCACGACCCACCATTTGCAAAATATAGTGTTTGACAACCTTACACTGGCTCAAACTGCACTATTTCATGCGCATTTGCAAACAATAGGGCAGCGAGAGCACTGATATGAGAAGGAAAAAACTAAGAGAGGCTATTATAGAGGGTCCCTACGCCGAGGAGTTCAGATTAGACGAGATGTCTCTAGGTGCCACGGAGTCTGAATAGTCACCCGTCGAAGTCCAACGATATTCCACCCGTCAAGGTAATTTTGATAGGGACTATGCATCAAATTCTTTAAGTAGCCTGGAAGCAATTATACCTTGATTCGCACAGGCAAAAAACCACCTCGTGTAGCATTCACTGGGGTCCACCTCGGACGTGTCTTTCTAACTCTCATGTCCAAGAGTGAAACGACCCAGCAAGTTTTTAAAATATAGCGTTTGACAACGTTACACTGGCTTAAACTGTGAAAATTTCACGCGTTTGCAGAAATAGGGCAACGAGAGCACCGATATGAGACCAGGAAAAATCATGAGAGAGACTATGGCTAGAGGGTCCCTAGTCCTCGCAGGTTTCAGATCGGGACATGAGATGACATCTAGGTGCCACGAATCGGCCGAGTAGGCACGCCAGGCGAAGTCTGCAACAGCAAAGGGGTCATCCGGGACGCTTACGGGACTACGCCCAAATGAAGTAGTCTGGAAGTGTCAAAATTTCCCCCCCAGGGTAAATTTCGATAACATGCATCAGAGTTTTGCAGTTTCAGGCAAGTAGGTTGATCCAGGAAAAATTGTGAAAATCGGCTAAGTCCTAGTCCTAGGAGCAATTGGGACATTTGGGACGTCAAGGCGCGGATCGGCCGAAAAGCCTCCAGGCGGCCCAAATAGCAACAGGGACAAATGGGACAAAAAGACCCGAACCGGCCGGATCGGCCGAAATGAGCACAAACAGTCTGAAACAAAGTGGGACAAATGGGACAAAAAGACCCGAACCGGCCGGATCGGCCGAAATGAGCACAAACAGTCCGAAACAAAGTGGGACAAATGGGACAAAAAGACCCGAACCGGCTGGATCGGCCGAAATGAGCACAAACAGTCCGAAACAAAGTGGGACAAATGGGACAAAAAGACGAAGGAGCCGAAAGGGGCGAGAACAAGCCAGATCACGACACGTGTCACAAGGAGAAAAAGGTCAAAAAGTCAAAGGGTGAAGTCTCGAGCACTGACCCGAACCAATAAAATTGCGCCACGTGTCCCAGCTAGGGCCCACAAGGAAATTTCAAAAGAAAGCCCACCGAGAGGTGGAGGAGAGAGAGTTGCTCAGCGAATCAGAGCCTGCCACGTGTCGTCCAGGTGGCGAAGCGCGGGAAAATATTTCAAAATCCGTCTTGGTCTGTTCCGTGCCCTAAATCTTCAGATTGTCATATCTTTTGATCCAGAGCTCGGATTTGCACGTTCCTTATATCAACGGAAAGCTTGTGAGATTCTCTACACGATTCCAGGGTCAATCTTGCATTTTGGTTCAGTTTGGAGAGAGAAAATCAAGAAACACCTCTGGCACGAAATAACAAGCAGAAGTAATGCTTCAACAAACAACTTTAATGCAGCAGACAGTTCGCCGCTTCTGTTAGGCAGCCCGCCGTTTTGCCAGGATCCGCCACTTCTGCCATGATGAGATGAATTGAATGCAACCTGGAGGTGGTTGGGGTAGATTTGGCTTTCCCTTCTCTCTTTCCTCTCTCATTCTTTCTATATATTGAAAAGAGGAGCTTCTGTTCAAAGGTCGAACATTTTTCTGTTTTGCCTCTCCCTTCTTCTCCTCAGGTGAATTTGTGGAGTTCGAACCTCTCATTTGAACTGTAATACTATTCTACCTCATGGCATTCTGTAGTGTATTGTATCAATCTTTGGAGCAAATAATGCATGTCTGTGGATGATTCTCAGCCCTCTCTGTGTTCTTTTTGCATCCTCCTGGTCTTTCACTGCAGGTTTTGTCATCTGTGCATGATCTTATATCACATTCAAATGGTCTGTGTTTACTGGAAAAATAGGTGTTCTTCATTCCTCGGTGCATCACCTCTATTAGCTTAGATTTATTTTTATGCATCTTCTTACCTTGTCTCCTTGGCAGATTAGATTAGGTTTTGAGAAAACCCTCTGCATATTTCGTGTGCATCTGAACAGAGGAATAGGAACCAGCCTTCTCTGGAGAATCCTTTCTCATTTTTTCAAGTCCCACACTTGGAGAAAGGATTCAATGTTATGCAATCACACTGGATGCCAAGTGATCAACCTAGAAACTTGATCTGCATCCAGGGGTGCTGTGATTTTGCATCAACAGTTTTGGCACGCCCGGTGGGACCTAGAGGTCTCATTTTTATTGCAGCAAAGTTGATATGCATCTGCTGCAATTTTCTTGCTTGAAAAGAGCTATTATTCACATATCTGGTGACTCCAAAAGGAAGATCAACTGGTTTCAGCAGCGCAGGCCTGAAAGCTTATGAGAAGAATCACAAGGTCAAGAGTTGGAGAAGAAGAAGTGCTGTTTGAATACCTGCAATTATCTCCAAGAAGAAGGCAAAGAGGAAGAAGGATTCAAAGGTCTCCATCTCCACCAAACAGAACTCTCTCAACTCCTCCACCTGCTCGGCCTTTCATTCAGTATTCAAGAGTCCTTCGACCAATCAGAATGGCGCAACCAGCAAATCCCTTTGTCAATTTCACTGGCAGCAGCCCACTTGCCCTCAATGCACAGAATCCAGTTCCAATTGCAGCGTTGAAGAACATTCCATTTTTTACTGGAGAAAATCATACCACTCCTGGTGATCATGTCAAAGACATTGCTAACATCTGTGCAATCCATGAGATAAATGAAATGGATGTGGCTGTCAAACTGCTGGCATCATCATTCAAAGGGAAGGCATTGCAATGGTTCAGAAGCCTTGAAGCTGGTTCTATCACAAATTGGAATCAGTTGTGCATAGTTCTCCATGAGCAGTTTGGAGAGAAGGGAGACAACTTGTCTCTTCTAGAACAATTGACAACTATCAAGAGAGCCCCCAACGAGCAGCTGACTGACTTCAACTTCAGATTTCAAAGGTCTTGGGATAGGATTCCAGTGGCAGTCAGGCCAACAGCAGAAGGTGCTTTTCTCTACTATCTTAAAGCTTTGAATTCTGATATTTCTATGTTAATTCAATCAATGGGAGGCACAACCTTACCTGCTGCTTATAGCATTGCCATTAGAGCCGAAAACTGTCTTATTCAAGCTGGTAAACTGGCTCCTAGGCCTCCAATGCCATTATATCCAAGTTTAGAGAGCCCAAGTGCTAGTCAAGCACCTGTCTTAGCTCCTATTCCCACTCCTAGAAATCAGAGTTCAAATGAAGCCTCCACTTCATCTCCAAGTGCCCCAAATGAGCTTCAAGAGGTCATGAAGCAATTGCAAAATCTAGGCAATGAGCTGGTCACACTCAAGAGACAGCAAGCTCAAGGTTTTAGACCTTCATATCAGCCTCAAGCTCAACCTAATAGGCAGCCATATCAGCCTCAAAGGCCACCTAATTCAGCTGCAAATCAGAATCAAGCAAGGCCTCCTGCCAATAGACCATTCCAGCCCTATAATCCAAATGCCATATCTGCCTCTAAGGCATTAGTACCAGCACAAAACAACATTGCCCAGGAGTATGATTGGTGTTTTCCATGTAATGAGCCTCATAATCAATCCATGTGCTTCAATGGTGCTTTGACTCAAGCTTTAATGGTAACAACTACTGGTGTGGAGGGTGAGAACAGTCAAGAAAACAGCCAACAACAAGAAACATTCCAACAGCAATCAGCCCCAAATGACACCACATTGGTAAATTGGCAAGCAGAGGATTTTTGTGGCATGAACCAGGCAGTTTCTCAAGGTGTTGCAGCAAACACAAGGTCAAAAAGGAGAAATTTGGGTGAAGAGCAGCCATTAGCCCCAGCCAATCCACAACCTTCCATGGCTCCACAAATGATTGGCAGGCAAAGTCCCGTTTCAAATGCACAAGGGCAGCCAAGAACAGCCCCTAGGCCAACTCAAATGCCAGCTGTTGCTGCCCACATACAAGGAGTAAATGTGCAAACCAAGGGACAGCAGAGAGATCCTTCATCACCATTCAGTATCATTGATCAGATGAAGAAGACAAACGTCAATATATCTATGTGGGAATCCCTATCCATCCCAGGCCAAAGAGATCTGCTGCAAGCTGCCATGAAGGACTGGCCAGCTTCGAATCAGCAGATGCAAGACAAAGTGCTCACAAATGCTGCCCAGCCTGAAGGAAATCATGGAGCACAACAAGGTAGAATGCTGAAGCCTCCCCCTTTTTATGTTTCGTTAATCATTGGAAATCAGCTAGTGCATAATTGCATGATAGATTCCGGGGCAAGTAGCTCAGTAATGCCTAAACAGATAGCTGATCAGTTAGGGCTCCAGTATGAAATAACATCTAAGGGAGTAGTGCAGCTGGATGGGACAGCAATAGCAACAGTTGGAGTGATTAGAAATTTGAGTCTTACCTTGCATGCATGTCCAAATGTTGTTGTCTTACAAGATATATCAGTCATAGACCTTCCACCACTCTTTGCCCTATGTTTATCAAGGGACTTCACTGCCAAGATTGGGGGATATTTGTCCGCTGATTGGTCACACATGCTATTCAGAACAAGGTATGGAACTAAGGCTACAATTAGGTCAGAACCTATTGCAAACTTCCACATTGAGCCCTATACTCCAAGTCAGATTAATGCCAATTGCTCAGCATTTGATCAAGAAGATCACCCAAACACGGATGAAACTGACACTAAAGTTGGAAACATCCCAGATCTAACTCTTGATGAATGGGCAAACAAGGTACATGCTTTTGATCCTTATCAAGGAATAGAAGAATCTGAGCTAGGAGTCTATTGTATACACGAAGAAAGTCAACCTATTCCTAGCATCACCAAGCCAAACCACAAGGATGACAATGAGGTGTGGCAGCTTTTTTTTGATGGATCAAGGAGTAGACAAGGTGCAGGAGGTGGAGCCGTGCTTATTTCACCTCAAGGAGTAAAGTATTATTCAGCTTTTAGATTTCAATTTGCATGCTCCAATAATACTGCTGAATATGAAGCCTTGGTGCAAGGGATGCATTGGGCAATCAAGAGAAAAATAAAGAACTTGCAAGTTTTTGGGGACAGTGAATTGATTGTAAATCAAGTCAAGGGACAGCATGCTGCCAAAAATGATCTACTCAGATGCTACAAGAACAGGGTGTGGGACCTCATGGAAGATTTTGAGGGTTTCGGCATCAAAGCCATCCCTAGGAAAGAGAATCAAGCTGCTGACAGGCTTGCAGCAGTAGGGGCAGCCTTTGACATTGTAGAAAACATTCAACAAGATAAGGTACAGCCAAACATCCACGTGATTGTGAGGCCTTCAGTGCCGGATAACAATGTCAGTTGGCAGGTATTTGAGAATGACCAGCAAATCATCCACTTCTTGCAAGAAGAAGCTGAGTTCTCAGCTAAGAATCAAGAGAAGTTGGAACAACAATATGGTGACCAAGTGATACAGCTGAGAACTGACAAGCTGCCCAAAGGACTTATCACTTTGGAGTCCATTTTTAACCCCAATGATCAGTTTAGAAAGGAAAAAGCAAACATTCAGGTCAAGAGAGAAGATTCGGTATCCATCTTGGTAGAAGAGAACAAGCCATTGCAAATTGGAAAGATGACAACTGAGCAAGAAAGGTGTGAGTTCATACAGCTATGTCAAGAATTCCCTGACGTGTTTGCTTGGAGCTATGAAGACTTGAAAGGTTTCAATCCCAACTTAGCTCAGCATACCATCGAATTGGATCCAAATACTAAGCCTGTCAGGCAGAAACAGAGACCAGTCAATCCACACATGGAGCCTCTCATGAGGAAAGAATTGGACAAGCTGATTGAATCAAGAATCATATTCCCAATCAAGCATTCTAGTTGGGTTGCCAACTTAGTTCCAGTCAGAAAGAAGAGTGGAGAGATCAGACTGTGTGTTGACTTCAGAGATTTGAATAGAGCCTCTCTCAAGGACCATTATCCACTCCCTTCCATGGAGCAAATATTGCAGGTCGTAGCTGGTTCAGAAAGGTTTTCACTACTTGATGGTTACTCAGGCTTCAATCAGATTATGGTGAAGGAGGAAGACCAGTTCAAGACAGCCTTCACAACCAAATGGGGCACATATGCTTACAAGAAGATGCCATTTGGACTGTCGAACGCCGGAGCAACATTCCAGCGAGCTATGGATATGGCATTCAAAGGCTTGATCAACAAGATAGTGCTGGTATACCTAGATGATATTACTGTCTTCTCCAAGAATGCAGCAGACCATTTCTTTCACCTCAGGCAAGTGTTTCAGAGGTGTAGAAAGTTCGGAGTGTCTTTGAATCCTAAGAAGTGCATCTTTCTTGCACATGAAGGGAAGCTCCTTGGCCATATTGTCTCCAAGGAAGGATTAGCAATTGATCCAGAGAGGGTTGAAGCCATAAGAGCTCTGCCATTGCCTAGCCACAAGAAAGCCCTTCAGAGTTTCCTGGGAAGGATAAACTTTGTTCAGAGGTTTGTCCCAGATTTTGCAGCCCTTGTTAAGCCCATCACCAAAATGTTAAGGAAAAGCATGGCTTTCAAATGGACGGCAGAAGGCAAGGAGAGTTTTGAAGCAATCAAAGAAGCCATCTCCCAAGCACCCACTCTCATCAACCCAGACTTTTCCAAGGATTTCATCCTCTATGCATTTGGAGGTGATGACACTATTTCTGCCATTCTGGTACAGCAGAACAAAGATAATGATGAACAGCCGATTGCCTTCTTCAGCCAGAGCCTAGGTGACTGCGAAGTGAGGTACTCTTTTATTGAAAAGCATGTGCTTGCAGTAATCAGAAGCTTGAAGAAATTCAAGCATTTAGTCTCAAACAACAAGGTCCAGTTGCTAGTCTCACATGCTGGGGTTAAGGATTTCCTCCTCAACAAGGATTTGAATGAGAAAAGGGCAGGATGGATCACCCATGTCATGGAGTATGACATTGAGATCAAGATCACCAAGCTGGTAAGAGGCAAAGGTTTGTGTGAGCAGCTTGCTTCCAAACAACCAAACAACCCAGAAGATGAAGAAGACGCTGTCCTGCTATTACAAGATGATCAAAAACAGGAAAATGATGATGTGTCCACTCCTTGTTGGACTCAGAATATGATACATTTCCTACAGACGGGCATGTGCCCTCCAGAAATGAGCAAAGCAAAAAGAAGGTACTTCAGATTACAAGCAGTTCCATATGTGCTTGTTGATGGTGTTTTGTTTAAAAAAGACATCAACGGTGTTCTATTAAGATGCATTGGGACAGGTCAGGTTGAGAGGATCTTACACGAGTTCCATGACGGGGAGGCAGGAGGCCATTTCACCCCACGAGTAACAGCTCTCAAAATCATGAAAGCTGGTTACTATTGGCCTACTGTATTCAATGATTGCTACTCATGGGTTAAGAAATGCGAGAAATGTGCATTATTCACAGGGAAAGGAAGATTAGCAGCACTGCCCCTTCGTCCAATTTCAGTAGATCATCCATTCATGCAATGGGGATTGGACTTCATTGGAGTCATCAATCCCAATTCGAGTCAAGGCCACAAGTGGATTCTTACAGCGACAGACTATTTCACCAAGTGGACCGAAGCAGTAGCGCTCAAAGAGGCAAGTGAGTCTAACATACTAGATTTTTATGAAGAAATAGTAACCAGGTTCGGTGTGCCGGTCACCATCATATCAGATAATGCATTAGCATTCATAGGTTCAAAAATTACAGAATGGGCTGTCAAGAATGGAATCTATTTGAGCACCTCTTCAAATTATTACCCGCAGGGTAATGGACAGGCAGAGTCCACAAACAAGAATTTGCTAAAAATCATCAGAAGGACTCTGGATGAAAATCAAAGAACATGGCATACAAGGCTAAAATCAGCGTTATGGGCTGACAGGATAACACCAAAGAGGTCTACAGGTAATTCTCCCTACAAGTTGGTCTATGGGAAGGAGGCAATATTGCCTATATCATTAGAATTGCCAGCCTTGGAGCTCATGAAGCAGTTTGAGTTATCTGAGTTCGAACCAATGGAAGTCAGGTATGCAGAATTGATGGAATTAGAAGAAATCAGAGAACAGGCAGTTCAGACGATTGAAAAGGATCAGGCCTTAGTAAAAAGATGGTTTGATAAGAGAGCAAGAGCAAGGACCTTCCAGGAAGGGGACCTAGTTCTGAAATGGGATGCAGATCGGGAAAAACCAGGAAGGCATTCCAAGTTTGATGCCATCTGGAGTGGTCCCTACATGGTCACGGGATGCAAAAATAGTAATGCCTTCCAATTGTCTGCATTGGACGGAAAGGAACTTCCGATTCCGGTTAACGGAATCTATCTTAAACATTGCTACTAAAAAAGAAAAGGTTTGCCCTTGTAAATATTAGTTTAGATTTTTCTTAATTCCTCTAAGTGCGTATGCACATTGTCCTGTGGTAGTTAGGTTTCTATTTCCCTAAGTGCTTTGGCACAGGTTTTGCTGCTCTCAGGTTGTTTTTTACAGTTCAGAGTGTCGCTGGAGAAGAAGTTGCAGTATCAAGCTCGTTTCAGGTTATTGCTTATAACTCCATGCCCAATGGATCGCTAAAAGGCCACTGATCTTCTACCTAGCAGGCAGGTGACCCCGCTGAGTCGTCAAAACTGTTGTCAAAATTTCCCCCCCAGGGTAAATTTCGATAACATGCATCAGAGTTTTGCAGTTTCAGGCAAGTAGGTTGATCCAGGAAAAATTGTGAAAATCGGCTAAGTCCTAGTCCTAGGAGCAATTGGGACATTTGGGACGTCAAGGCGTGGATCGGCCGAAAAGCCTCCAGGCGGCCCAAATAGCAATAGGGACAAATGGGACAAAAAGACCCGAACCGGCCGGATCGGCCGAAATGAGCACAAACAGTCCGAAACAAAGTGGGACAAATGGGACAAAAAGACCCGAACCGGCCGGATCGGCCGAAATGAGCACAAACAGTCAAAAATGGGACAAAAAGAACCGGCTGGATCGGCCGAAATGAGCACAAACAGTCCGGTGGGACAAATGGGACAAAAAGACCCGAAACCGGCCGGATCGGCCGAAATGAGCACAAACAGTCCGAAACAAAGTGGGACAAATGGGACAAAAAGACGCGAAGGAGCCGAAAGGGGCGAGAACCAGCCAGATCACGACACGTGTCACAAGGAGAAAAAGGTCAAAAAGTCAAAGGGCGAGTCTCGAGCACTGACCCGAACCAATAAAATTGCGCCACGTGTCCCAGCTAGGGCCCACAAGGAAATTTCAAAAGAAAGCCCACCGAGAGGTGGAGGAGAGAGAGTTGCTCAGCGAATCAGAGCCTGCCACGTGTCGTCCAGGTGGCGAAGCGCGGGAAAATATTTCAAAATCCGTCTTGGTCTGTTTCGTGCCCTAAATCTTCAGATTGTCATATCTTTTGATCCAGAGCTCGGATTTGCACGTTCCTTATATCAACGGAAAGCTTGTGAGATTCTCTACATGATTCCAGGGTCAATCTTGCATTTTGGTTCAGTTTGGAGAGAGAAAATCAAGAAACGCCTCTGGCATGAAATAACAAGCAGAAGTAATGCTTCAACAAACAACTTTAATGCAGCAGACAGTTCACCGCTTCTGTTAGGCAGCCCGCCGTTTTGCCAGGATCCGCTGCTTCTGCCATGATGAGATGAATTGAATGCAACCTGGAGGTGGTTGGGGTAGATTTGGTTTTCCCTTCTCTCTTTCCTCTCTCATTCTTTCTATATATTGTAAAGAGGAGCTTCTGTTCAAAGGTCGAACATTTTTCTGTTTTGCCTCTCCCTTCTTCTCCTCAGGCGAATTTGTGGAGTTCGAACCTCTCATTTGAACTGTAATACTATTCTGCCTCATGGCATTCTGTAGTGTATTGTATCAATCTTTGGAGCAAATAATGCATGTCTGTGGATGATTCTCAGCCCTCTCTGTGTTCTTTTTGCATCCTCCTGGTCTTTCACTGCAGGTTTTGTCATCTGTGCATGATCTTATATCACATTCAAATGGTCTGTGTTTACTGGAAAAATAGGTGTTCTTCATTCCTCGGTGCATCACCTCTATTAGCTTAGATTTATTTTTATGCATCTTCTTACCTTGTCTCCTTGGCAGATTAGATTAGGTTTTGAGAAAACCCTCTGCATATTTCGTGTGCATCTGAACAGAGGAATAGGAACCAGCCTTCTCTGGAGAATCCTTTCTCATTTTTTCAAGTCCCACACTTGGAGAAAGGATTCAATGTTATGCAATCACACTGGATGCCAAGTGATCAACCTAGAAACTTGATCTGCATCCTAGGGGTGCTTGTGATTTTGCATCAACAGAAGTTGAACGATATTTTGGTCTTAGGGCTCTTAAGGGACAACGCCCGAACGAAGTAGCCCGAAAGCAACGACCTTGTCGTGCACCAAGACATCACCTCCTCTAGCATTCACCTGGCCATCCGAACGTGTCGGCACAGTCGGTTTGGTGCCACGACCCACTGTTTGCAAAATATAGCATTTGACAAGCTTACGCTAGCTCCAACTACACTATTTCACGCGTTTGCAAACAATAGGGCAATGAGAGCACCAATCTGGGAAGGAAAAAACCAAGAAATGATATTGTAGAGGGTCCCTACGCTGAGGTGTCAGATCAAATTAGGCATCTCTAGGTGCCATGGAGTCCAAGTAGTCACTCGTCGAAGTTGAACGATATTTTGGTCTCAGGGCTCTTAAGGGACTACGCCCAAACGAAGTAGCCCGGAAGCAACGACCTTGTCATGCACCAAAACACCACCTCCTCTGGCATTCACCTGGTCACTCGGACGTGTTGGCACATTCGGTTGGGTGCCATGACCCACCGTTTGTAAAATATAGCGTTTGACATCCTTACACTGGCTCCAACTGCACTATTTTACGCGTTTGCAAACAATAGGGCATCAAGAGCAGCGATATGAGAAGGAAAAAATTGAGAGATGCTATTTTAGAGGGTCCCTATGCCAAGGTTTTGGGTCAGACAAGGCATCTCTAGGTGCCACGGAGTCCGAGTAGTCACCTGTCGAAGTTGAATGATATTTCGGTCTCAGGGCTCTTAAGGGACTACGCCCAAATGAAGTAGCCCGGAAGCAATGACCTTGTCGCGCACCAAAAAACCACCTCCTATAGCATTTAACTAGCCACCCAGAAATTTCAATGCAATCGATTCAGTGCCACGACCCACCGTTTGTAAAATATAGTGTTTAACAACCTTACATTGGCTCAAACTGCACTATTTCACGTGTTTGCAAACAATAGGGCAGCGAGAGCACTGATATGAGAAGGAAACATTTGAGAGAGGCTATTATAGAGGGTCTCTACACTGAGGTGTCAAATCAGACAAGACACCTCTAGGTTCCATGAAGTATGAGTAGTCACTCGTCGAAGTTGAATGATATTTTGGTCTCAGGGCTCTTGAGGGACTAAGCTCGAACAAAGTAGCCCGGAAGCAACGACCTTGTTGCGCACCAAAAAACTACCTCCTCTAGTGTTCACTTGGCCATCCAGATGTGTCAGTGAAGTTGGTTCAGTGCCATGACCCACCGTTTGTAAAATATAGCGTTTGACAAGCTTACACTGGCTCCAACTGCACTACTTCGCGCGTTTGCAAAGAATAGGGCAGCGAGAGCACCGATTTGGTAAGGAAAAAACTGAGAGAGGCATTTGTAGAGGGTCCCTACACTGAGGTTTCATATTAGATGAGGCATCTCTAGGTGCCACAGAGTCTGAGTAGTCACCCGTCGAAGCTAAACAATATTTTAGTCTCAGTACTCTTAAGAGACTACGCTCGAACGAAGTAGCCCAGAAGCAACGACCTTGTCGCGCACTGAAAAACCACCTCTTATAGCATTCACTTGGCCACCCGGACGTGATGGCGTAGTCGGTTCGGTGCCACGACCCACCGTTTGTAAAATATAGCATTTGACAAGCTTACACTTGCTCCAATTGCACTATTTCATGTGTTTACAAACAATAGGGCAACGAGAGCACCGATCTGGGAAGGAAAAAACAAAGAGAGGCTGTTGTAGAGGGTCCCTATGCTAAGGTTTTAGATCATACGATGAATCTTTAGGTGCCACGGTGTTTGAGTAGTCACTTATCGAAGTTGAACGATGTTTTGGTCTCAAGGCTCTTAAGGGGCTATGCCCAAATGAAGTAGCCTGGAAGCAATGACCTTGTCACACACCGAAAAACCACCACCTCTAGCATTCACCTAGCCACCCAAACATGTAGGCGCATTCGGTTGGGTGCCACGACCTATCGTTAGTAAAATATAGCTTTTGACAACCTTATACTGGCTCCAACTGCACTATTTTGCGTGTTTGCAAACAATAGGGCATTGAGAGCACCGATATGAGAAGGAAAAAACTGAAAGAGGCTATTGTAGGGGGTCCCTACACTGATGTGTTGGATCAGATGAGGCATCTCTAGGTGCCACAGAGTCTGAGTAGTCACATGTCGAAGTTGAATGATATTTTGGTCTCAGGGCTCTTAAGGGACTACACCCGAACGAAGTAGCCCGAAAGCAACGACCTTCTCGCGCACTGAAACACCAGCTCCTCTAGTGTTCACCTAGCCACTTGGACGTGTCAGCGCAGTCAGTTCGGTGCCACGACCCACTGTTTGAAAAATATAGCATTTGACAACCTTACACTGGCTTGAACTGCACTATTTCGCGCATTTGCAAACTATAGGGCAGCGAGAGCACCAATTTGGGAAGGAAAAAACCGAGAGAGGCTATTGTAGAGGGTCCCTACGCAAAGGTGTTGGATTAGACGAGGCATCTCTAGGTGCCACGGAGTTTGAATAGTCAACCCGTCGAAGTTGAACGATATTTTGGTCTCAGGGCTCTTAAGGGACTACGCCCGAACGAAGTAGTCCGAAAGCAACGATCTTGTCACGCACTGAAAAACCACATCCTCTAGTGTTCACCTAGCCACCTGGACTTGTTGGCATAGTCGGGTTGGTGCCACGACCTATCATTTGCAAAATATAGCATTTGACAACCTTACACTAGCTCGAACTGCACTATTTTCCGCGTTTACAAACAATAGGGCAGCGAGAGTACCGATCTGGAAAGGAAAAAAGTGAGAGAGGTTATTATAGGGGGTTCCTACACTAAGGTTTCAGATTAGACGAGGTGTCTCTAGGTGCCACAGAGTCTGAGTAGTCACCTATTGAAGTTGAATGATATTTTGTTCTCAGGGCTCTTAAGGGGACTACGCCCAAACGAAGTAGCCCGGGAAGCAACGACACTTGTCGCATGCACCGAAACACTACCTCCTCTAGCATTCACTTGGCCACTCAGACATGTCGACACATTCAGATTTGGTGCCACGACTCACCGTTTGTAGAATATAGTGTTTGACAACCTTACACTGGCTCGAAATGCACTATTTCACATGTTTGTAAACAATAGGGCAGCGAGAGCACCGATATGGGAAGGAAAAAACTGAGAGAGGATATTGTAGAGGGTCCCTATTCTGAGGTGTTGGATTAGACGAGGCATCTCTAGGTTCCACGGAGTCCGAGTAGTCACCCATCGAAGTTGAACGATATTTTGGTCTCAGGGCTCTTAAGGGACTACGCCCGAACGAAGTAGCCTCGGAAGCAACGACCTTGTCGCGCACCAAAAAACCACCTCCTCTAGCATTCACCTAGCCACCCAAATGTGTCAGTGCATGTTTCGGTTGGGTGCCACGACCGACCGTTTGCAAAATATAGCGTTTGACAACCTTACACTGGCTCCAACTGCACTATTTCACGCGTTTGCAAACAATAGGGCAGCGAGAGAGCACCGATATGAGAAGGAAATAACCTAGAGAGGATATTGTAGAGGGTCCCTACATTGAGGTGTCAGATTAGACAAAGTGAATCTCTAGGTGCCACAGAGTCCGAGTAGTCACCTGTCGAAGTTGAACGATATTTTGGTCTCAGGGCTCTTAAGGGACTACGCCCGAACGAAGTAGCCTGGAAGCAACGACCTTGTCGCGCACCAAAACAACACCTCCTCTAGCATTCACCTGGCCACCCAGATGTGTCGAAACATTTGGTTTGGTGCCACGACGTCCTGAGGCATGACTTCTCACTCCTCGCCTCCGTTCATTTCCTAGGACTCAAAACATTCAATGTCACTTGTTTACCTTCCATCTCTCTTGTTCTCTTTGGACTTGCCTCTTTCCTCTTAGGTGCTTCATCACTATCCTTGCTTTTCTCTCTTTGAGCTATGTTGTTGTGGTGATCTCTCTCCATCCTCTGCTGCCCCAGCTATGTGCTTACATGCTCATTATGTTTGCATTGTAATATGGTCATGCTCTTGGCTACCTTGAAACTTTTTACATACTTTTCATCCCTTAATGGGTATCTAATACCCTAATTATCATGCTTTGAAGATTCACAAGAATAAAGCATTCCCTTTTTATTCTAATAGTGGATTAAGTATTTGAATATAGATCAATAATACTAAATGGAGTTGAAATTAAATGAGCCATAATTGCTAGTGAAGCAAGAACTAGTGAAAAGTGGTGAGTAAAGGTAAGTCATGTTAAAGGAATGAAATGCATTTATTCATTGTTTCTAATAGTATGGTGAGAATGTGAACATATGAATAAGATTATCAATAAAATGCTAAGGCAAGTAGCTTCAAGTTTGCATATTTGGATGGAATTTTAGAAGGAGAGTGAAGTGGCCAATCAAGTCACTTATGAAGCATGCTAAAAGAAGTGAAGGAAACAAATAAGTGAGAGCCTATGAAGGAATAAGAGGAAAATAGTTTCCATGCACGAGAAACATGAAGAAGAGATTTAAGAATTCTCATAATGGAGAACATAGCATGAAAGAAGAATAATGGAGGAGAAAGGAAGTGCAAAATGAAATTCTTAGAGAATAAATAGGTACAAGATTCTTGTACAACATTTAGGTTCTTCATTGAGGCTTTCACATCTCAGTTTGTAGAGGTTTCCCTTTCATCTTCAAAGGTCATCAATCATGTGGAGGAAATGACACCTAATGAATATGAAATGACAAGAGTCTCTCTATGGCAAACCACTCATGAGGGTGATGCTCACCTTTTCAAGGATTCTTCATCACAGATCACTACACAGAATTAGGAGTATAAGTAAATCATCAAACAATTAAGGGAACATGTGAGGACCTTTTATTCATAAGTGCAATCATTTATTGCATGAGATTAATCATCTCTGCCTCAAATTGAAGCAATGTCTCCCATCTAAAACTTCAACCCCCCAGTCCATCAAGCAAGATCAAGCATTCATACTGCAAAGAAGGACATGTGACCATTGGGTGAGCATGATCCTTGAAAAAGGGAATGATCTATTTCCTGAGATTATCTCTTTGTTTAGATTGTTCTTGGTCATATATTTGAAAATCAATAGGAATAGAGTTGAGATCAAGAAAGAGAAATTCCATTGGGAAAATAATCTTCATTCATGAGCTCAGGTGCAAATTGAGTGAGATGAATAATTTTGATTCTCATTCCTTGGTTCTTGGTCAGCTAGGAATAGGTGTGTTTTCATCTGACTCAGAGAACTTGTATGACATTTTGTCCCATACCATCACCTAGAGGTTTGATGCTCTAAAAGAAGCCATTTCTGATTTTGAATCCCATGAGGAGAATGTATCAAATTTTTTGGAAGATCTTGGCACAAGAATGCATGAGCTTGGTACTCCTCTCAGGGAGAATAATTCCATGAAGAATCTT
The DNA here is from genome assembly GCA_019776745.2 of Taxus chinensis. Taxonomy (NCBI): domain Eukaryota; kingdom Viridiplantae; phylum Streptophyta; class Pinopsida; order Cupressales; family Taxaceae; genus Taxus; species Taxus chinensis. The sequence goes on along the minus strand of CM034150.1, from coordinate 663,102,532 downwards.
CAGGATTCATTTCAAGAATTGGTTCAGGAAAATATTTGTGACCCTTTCCTTCAATAGTGATACTTTAGAAGCCCTTGTAGAGATCATAGGTTATATCTCTAATCCTATGAAGAGTTATGAAAAATATTTTAGTCAATGTGGAAATATCAATGCCATTCCTGAGAATTGACTCAACACATTGGAGCATGTGAACATATTTGAAGATGAGAAAGTTTCATTTGTAGTTTCCATATTCAACAAGATGGTCTATGGAAAAGCCTCATCATTCAAGATCTTCTGCGGAGGAAGACATGAGTTGATTCTTCATTAGAGGAGGATTCTTCATGATGGGTGGAACCTAAGAATACTAATAAGGGCTTACTGTCAAATTTTTACCCTTTTCAAAGGGACGTGGGGGACATCAGAATGCACCACCACATGAAATCTCTCCCTTTCATCACTTAAGGCTTGTAACATTCTCACTAGGTATGATTCCTCAGCACCCCAACTTGATTATGTTGCCCCCCTATCATGAATAATTAACCCCTTCACACATTATCACCCCTTTAAGTCCCTTTTTCCCTTAATAAATGTGGTAAGGGAAATGGGGAAAACCAAAACCCATTTAGAAACTTTTAACCCTACCCTGTCATGCCATGTAACTCGGGTTAATCCAGAATGGTCAAGGATGAGTTAGAAGGTGAGTTAGCTAGGTTAATGTTAAGAGGTGAGTATAAACAAATACTTAGCCATTTTTTTAATCCCTTTTTAATATTTCCTTTTCCTTCATTGCTGCTAGTATTTAGTTATGCTACTAAATTTTCTAGAAACCCTATTGCAAAAATCACATTTTTGCTCATATCTCATTCATTTTTGCTCCATTTCCCCTGCAATTTTTTCCCGTAACTTCTACTCATGAACTCCTTGAAGATGATCTAAAAATATTTTCCATTGGTACCCTAAATTTTTATAGCATCCCATTTAAAATTTCAGAGAAAAAACTTGCCTTTTTAGATCCTTGCAATTTTGGAGATCAAAAACACTTGAAATTTGAAGCAAGAAACCATATGAAAATACCTTTAATCTAATGAAAAAATTTCATCTCAATCCAAATACAAGAAGACATGATTATATTTATTATTAAATTGGCATATGAGCCTTACTAAAAATAATAAGTTTTGATAACAAAGAAAAAAATTTGAAACCTCTGTGTAATCTTCAATTCTAGAAATATGAAAATTGTAAAACTTGAAAATTGGGAAAATTGTAAAATCTTCAATGTTTGCACCATAAGTAACGTTATATTCATATAGTTCAAGATGAACTCTACCTCGCTTATTTCTATCAATGTTCACATTAGTTGATATGCAACAGATGAGTGTTAGCTTTAAAAAAAAAAGTAATTGTACGTATTGCCCTTTTGTAGTTCACCTAGTGTGGTTTTGCTTAATGGAATAGGTTTGCTTAACAATTGTACCATGTAGTGCTCCGGGACATTGTTTTTTAATTTTAAATCAAACATACATATCTAGAAATAATAAATGGTTATGAAAACATACATAGAAGGATATCATACATGCAATGAAATCGAATCAAACATATAGTTCAGTAATATCGTTATGAAAGCCAACACACATGGATATATAAGAATCAAACAAAGTGTGCTCTAGACACACGTATCTGAAAATATGTAAGTTCATAACATGTGTACATCTCGAATTAAGTGTGTCATAATGTATATAGGAACACATGCGGTCAAAAGGCTATATATATACAATGGACTATATGAAGAAACATGTTCACTAGGACCAGATGGCCCATATATATATATATATGTATATATATATCTATGTACATCCAGGTGGACTATGAATCTACTCATGAAACATCTTCCCTCTCTTTGCCCTGCTAGAAGTAGCACGTCCACGACCTGGGGATGTAGTGGAGGGAGATGCCACTACGGATTTCATCCATGTGGTCCTAGGCATCTCTAAGTAGGCCTGCAACCTAACCTGCACATTCATAAACAACAAGTTTTTAACACCCAAAATTTTAAAATACATTCAAAATTTAGAAACTTGTACAATTTAGTTAAAATGCATGTGAAATCTTACCGCAATGTCATGATCCCTATCAATTTGTTGTTGACGCATCGTAGGGACAACAATAGACTCACGAGGGGTAAGCTACATACAAATAATTAATTTTCAAATTAAATATTTCACATACATACAAAATTTGATATTGTAGAGTTTAAGTAATAAGAAATAATGAACCTCCAAAATTTAACAAATTTGAAAAATTGTACCTCAGTTAGTGGATCTGAAGATGCTATGGCAGTATCTACAGCAGTCTCCACAGTCTGCATATATGGAGGAGTCTCTCTGGCAGTCATAAGCTATACAAAAAACATGTACAAATCAATATTAAAATCTACATGACTGTGCACCACATAACAGAGGTCCAAAGCATGTAATCCATGTGAACTTCCACAATTAGAAACAAAGTGTAAAGAGAAACTAACCTGCGTAAAACTCATGTGAGGCATGCTAGTAGCCTTAGTTCCCAGAGCAGATGATGACCCGCTAGGCTCCTGTGTATAAAAGACAAACATATTAATATGTACAACATACACGTGAAACATTATAATAATAATCTAGTGCAATCAAATGAAATTAAAAATGTAAGTTTGTACAACTTGAAACTTACATTTGAAACATGCCCAGCTGCAGTAGCTAGCATGTCGACGCCGAATGTTTCCTTCACCGGCTCTTGCTATTTAAAATAAAATAAAAAATTAGTTTTTTACATGTATGTACATGACGTACAATCAAATACATATATATTAAAATCTCAAACATGTGAATTAAACTATTGTATATATATATATATATATATATATATATATTTATATATATATAATTTATATTTATTTGAAATTTACCTGTGAAAGACCAATATCAGTGGCACCAGTTCCAAAAACATCCCCCAACATCTCATCTATAGAAAAGAAATCCTGTGAACCAGCAAATGATGTCTCTGCCCACAGTGCATATGGCACCACATGATCCATAGTGGTGATGTGCACTAGAACTGGCGCCTCCACCAACATCACTAGATGCAATCTGGTCACTATGCTGGGTCAGAGTGTCAGTGAGCTCCCTCAATGCATGCAGTGTGTCAATCTCCACAACCTCCTTCATTGTAGGAGGGATAACTGAAGGCAGTGGGGGTTTTGGGGCATGGGGGATCCTTGGTTGACCTATGCGTGCACCAGGTCTACTCTGTGCAGAGCCACCTCCTTGACCAAAAAAGTCAGAAAAGTCAAAATAATTTCGGGACCTCATTAAGCACGAACTTGCAATATAATTTCTTCAAAAAATAAAGAGGAACCTCATTGTTGTTGCATGGTGGATAATAAAAAACCATCCACCATCGGTCCCAAAAAATTGTTTTTGATTCGGTCATCGTGGCACCAATGGATTGGGAACCATTTGTAAGTAACTGCCGGAGGTGGGCATTGGTTCTCGGGTCAGTAAATAATGCACAAATGAGGTCTTTTCCATTTTTTTTGTCTTTTACGGCCACATGGGATAATTTATCTACATACCACCACCTACAATCACCTCTAAAGGTATTCCATCTATGTATTTGGTTGGTTGCAGAGTCGAACTTCGCCAATCAATGTTTGTAATGTGTTGGCTAAAGTCATGCAGGATGGATTTGTGGCATGATTTTGTCTTATAGTCTGAATAAGGTTCTCAATGACAATTTTATTTTCTCATATTCTTCCAATGATATTATCTTGTGTTCCTGCTGGTTCAGTGGGGACAGAAGGAGCCACAGGAGGCGGATCTATGTTTGGAGGAGGGTTTTGAGGAATGTTCGGAGGGTTTTGAGGAATGTTTTGACGGTTTACACATGATTTCGAGCTTGCTGACCAACTGACAAAACAAGAAAATTGTATACATAAACAAACATTTCAAAAAACCCATGAAAATGCAAAAAAAATAACCTAAAATGCAAAAAAAAAACTAAAATGCAAAAAAAATGATTAAAATCGGGGGCTTACCTCCTCGTCTTGGCAGCATGGTTGAATCTATCATGATCCAGAAGTCTGATGAGCAATTTTGAGGTGGTATTCAAAGCTCGAGTGAAAAACATCTAGGAGAAATCATGGTTTGAAATGAAAAATTGGGGAAAATAAGGACTCACGGGACTGCTAATTTTTGTCTCAGAGTTTCGCGATCGCGATTTATAACCACGTGCTCGCTGTTCTAAACCATGATCGTGGTTTTAGGTTCGGTAATTGCCGAACCTGAAATTTAGGAACCCACGATCACGGTTCCTGAATTTTGGGTTTTTATGTCCACGGAATTGTCCACCAACTTCGTGCACTTACCCATATGTACATACATACATACATACATACATGTATGTATATATATATGTATGTATATACACACATACACACACATAACAATATATGTATGTATATGGTTTTGATGTTTTGATATGCATCTTTCTTTTTTAGGGTTTTGACATTTTTTTTGGGGTTTTGCATGTGATTCTTTCATTGTAGGTTTACTAGTGCTTCGACGATTATACAACAAAAATCATGTGACAATAAGTGAACACATGCAAACATGTTGCAACACCTCGGAGGGTGGTTTACAAAGCTTTTCCATCGAACAAGGCACCCAAATCTCAGACAAGAGCACCCCATGTGCCCCCATCCTTCTCCAAGTGCCCTAGTCTAGTCAAACAGTCCAAATCTATAATTTTTCAGGCTTCTATGTGAATTTTTCATCCTTTTGTTTAGTCGGTCTCCATTGTGACACAACCGTCCAGCCTCGATGAATCAGCTAAGACCCTTCTAACCCTCTTTTTACTTAGGGTTTCATACATTGATTGCTTAGGTTTTTGGGTTACTTTCAACATTGCATTTATTTGTTTATTTAATGCTCATATAGCATTTAGATTAGGCTAGAATATTCCATTTTAGCATAATCATTTTGGTGAACCCGAATGATCAAACTCTTTCTTATGAATATGACTTCACCCTATTGAAAGTCATGACTTAGTCATCTTATCTTTCTTTTGCACGTACTAAGATCTCTGGTATAGTTAATATTGTTGTCAATTTCATGCATGTTCATACTCAGAACCCAACTCACTTCATTACGCCTAGGGTTATCCTTCTATCAATATAGTAACTACTCGTCGCACTCATCCTCTTATGGCTCCACTCGTTTCTATTCCTCCACCTATCAGTTCTTCGGCCCCTTTTGTTATTCCTAAGGACTATGACATCATTAAACAACTTAAAAAAGCACCCTCTAAGATTTCTCTCTGACTTGATGCGTAGTGTACCTAATTTTCATCAAATAATAGAAGCATCCCTTCATTCTATTCATGTAGAAAGTGATAACTTTGTGGTGGCCTTCAAAAACCTGATTCAATCTCTCAAAAATCTACCACGTGTTATAACATTCACTAATGAGGACACATCACCTTTTTCTAGAGACAATCCATGTGCACCCTTACTCGTTTTTGCCATTATTATCACTACTTGCATCAAACAAGTACTTATAGATAATGGGTTGGTCGTCAACCTATGTGCCCATTCCCTTCTTAAACAATTGGGTATTAACAATAACTTAATTTCTAATAATCATATTCTCCTTGGAGGTTATGAATTTACTACTCACACATGTCTAGGGATTATTTTGTTACAGGTCAGGCCTAAGACCATCCTCACCGACTTATATGTTATAGATGCTTCATTTCAATTCAATCTATTTCTAGGTAGACCTTGGATCCAAGCAATGCAAATGGTCCCATCTATTGTCCACCAAAGCGTCAATATTATTACACGATAGCTATGAACATATTATTGCTGTAAATCCTGAGCCATTCAAATTTTGTCGCATAGACCCTATTACTGTTATGCCCATCTGCCTTCACAACCCATTCCATATAGTGGCATTAACACATATGACATTAGTCAATCTAGCGTTTCGTAGTCTTCTTCTACCTCTCCAAGCACTCCTGCTATTTCTACTTACACTACGGACGATTATCTCACCCACCCATATCTGCTCTGCTGAATACCACCAGGGTTCATTTTAAGACACCCCTATAAAATTGAAGGTGGAAAATACCTGGCGAATATCCCCCGTAACCAGTTTCAAGCGAAAGGCGAATTTGACAGTATTCAAAAACAAAATTTTTACCTGGTTTTTCAAGGCTCCATTAGTGACGTGCGACAACAGTAAATCAGTAATGACACACGTCATTGGCGAGACAATAGCCCCTGATGACGTGCGACGCTGGAGTGACACTAGATCAGTAATGACGCGCGTCCAGTTGATTCTCAATTGACGCGCGACATTGTCCTCTATTGACGCGCGACACAGTCACAAAATGACGCGCGACATTGTCCTCGTATTGACGCGCGACATTGTCCTCTATTGACGCGCGACATTGTCCTCTATTGACGCGCGACATTGTCCCCTATTGACGCGCGACATTGTCCTCTATTGGACGCGCGACATTGTCCTCTATTGACGCGCGACATTGTCCTCTATTGACGTGCGACATTGTCCTCTATTGACGCTGCGACACTGTAGACAAATGACGTGTGACACTGTCTTCTATTGACGCGCGACACAGTAATCAAATGACGCGCGACACTGTAATCAAATGACGCGCGACACTGTAAACAAATGACGCACGACACAGCCTTCTATTGACGCACGACAGTGCTTTCTATTGACGCGCGACACTGCCCTCCTATTGACGCGCGTCATTTGAAGCAAATGACGCACATCAATAGGGGACAGTGACGCCCTATTTAGGTTATAAATACCCTTATGCCGCTCATTTTCTCGTTTTTGTTTTCCCCGTTCTTGAATTTTTGCAGGTCTAAATCTTTGACAAAGACGCAATTACAGCTATAATGTCGACTTCACATGCTTCCCAATTGCAAGTTCAGCAAGAAAATGAAGAGAATCCAAGTCAATCGATTTCCAAGATAACCTACAGGAATCCCTTATGCCCTCACATCCATACGGCTTTAAAGATGTCTTCAGAATATCAAGCTATAATGGAGGAGTGTGGATTTACAGGGCTCGTTAATATGCCCCATTTCGAAACAGATCCAGATATTTTGAATTACCTTCTGTCATGCTACAATTCAGAGGACGGTATATTTTATGTGACTCTGAACGATGGCCAAATGTTCCAATTCACTATTGAAACCGAATGACATACATCGGTTTACGGGCCTTCCTATCAGAAATTTACCAACTGTTACAACCAAGGCAACACTCGTGGAAGAAAACAAGAAATTTCTCGAATCAACGTACGGTTTCCATGTTGATTGTAAGTATAATTCGTTTTGATTCAAATTTTTTATTCTGTTTTTTATTCTGATACAATTTGCTGTTTTTTATAGTAATTTTCACTGTTTCGCATTTGCAGCCCATGTCAATAAATCCCGGCGTGGTGTAGATACACAATCAATTGCACACCACTTTCTTGCTGCACTTATTGCATTTTTTCAAGCCAGAATTGTTATGCAGGGTCGCCAAACAGATATACCAAATTGGGCCATTGCATACATTTGTGCCACTATCTCAAAACAAAAATTCGATTGGTGCACATTTCTATCCAAAAAAATAAGAGCTGAAATATCAAATTCAAAAATCTCAGAAAAACCTTTCATTTATTCAACAAACTATCTCCTCGGCTTCTACTATGAGGCACTTTTTAATTTAAAAGCTAAAGAAATTCCTACTTGCTCTGATGAGGCTTTGAAGAAATTCTCAATTCCATTTGCAGAACAACAGGTATAAACTATTTAGTTTGTAATTGTATTACAATTTTCTTCATTACAGTGCACAGTTATTAAAACTTAAATTTTAATGTTATGCAGAGAAGATATCTTGAAGCCATTCCCCGAAAAAAAAAGATGTCGAGAGGAAGAGGCCAACTACACGCGGAGGCTTCGGGGGACTCCCAATCTGAAATGGAAGCTCACTCCTCTCCAAACCCTCAACAGTTTGAACTCGTTAAACGCCAGAGAAGTAATACATTCTCATATATTAATTACAAATTCCAAACTTGCAGATTTATTTTTCAATTTAAATTTTAACAAAATGAATTGACAACATTTAATATTGATGAATAGCAGGGACTATGGAACCTTCTTCCCCAACTCACTCCGTACAGTCGCATGCATTGATATCTTCTGAACAGCCACTGAGTACAACTCCTACAAGGCCACCCGTAGCACCGAAAAAAAATACCCCTCGACAACAAGGTACAACTTTTCTATACAACGTTTAATTTCGTAGTTTTGACTTTATGAATTGTTTTAATATTTTTCATTTTTTCTTGTACTTTTCAGCACATGTCAGTCATGATCAAACCACGGCACCGACACCCACTCAACCATTAATTTTTAAAATGCCAACCAGAGGAACAGTAAAAAAGAACATTGGTAAACGCATGCCTTTTGCTCCGGCCCCTAGTGGGACACTAAACCTTGACTCCTCGTTTCGAATTCCAACTCTCTCACTTGGTGGCTTGCCCAGCGCAACGGGCATATCTGTTTTGAACAATATAAATTTAGATGAAGATTATTTGGGCATTGATAGCAATGACCCAACTGGTTTTTTCGATACCCCCGCGAGATGATTCAAGGCCAGCAGGTATACTTCAAATTTCAATTTTAATATGCTTTACAATTTTTAATTACATTCTGATTTAAATTTATTTATCTAAATCTTGATTTATTTTTTCAAAAACAGGATCAGCCCACCCAAAGACAGAAACAAGGAGCAGTTGATCTTTGTCATGGTGAAAGCCCCCACACTTCTCCAGCAAGATCGTCTGCATCAGATTCAGATAGTGAAGAGTTTCCACCTTTTCCTTTGGAGAACTTAATTGGTAATGATTGTCAATCCCATGTCAGTGAGTTTATTATTCCTCAAATCCAACAGCTTATAGAATGGGAGAGAAGGGCTAAAGTTCTTATCAATGAGATTATTAGTCGTTATGAAAATTATTGGCAACGGGATAGTTTATACGCTGCAGTCCAGAATCAACCTGCGAAGATGGATTCCTTACTTACCCAAGTAAAATGTGGGACTGTCACGTTTAACAACGACTATAAAGATGGCATTTTAGATAAGGCACTAAACAAATTTGGAAAATATTAGTGCCGAGGCCCAGGCATATTTTAACAAATGGTCAAAGGACAAGGATTTGGTATCAATCGCAAATGCCGAAAGAGATAGAGCGGTTGTAAGTACTATTACATTCAAACAATCATTTTTGTTAATTTGAAATTTTGAATTTACATTAATATTTTGAATTGACGTTACTCTTTTTGTGCAGTTGAAATATGAAAATTTGAAGAGTCAGGCGAAGGTTTTGCAAGTTCACTTGGAAACAGCAAAGAACAGCTTATCCGCAGCAAAAAATTTGAAGCAAAATATTGTTTTGGTTAACAAACAAAACAATACACTAAAGCGGATAATTAAAGAGCATGGTCTCGACCCTGACATCTTGTTCAAAGCCAAAGCAGCTGCTGATCCAAATTTGCTGTCGCATGGAGATGCAACAAATCAAGAAGAAAGAATTATAAAAAATCTGGACAGTGCTGCAGAAGATCTTATAAGTTCAGGAGTTATTTCTGGTGTTGGGGAAAGAGGTGCAGCCAGAGTGGAAGAAGCCGTTGGGGAAGAGAGCAGAGCAGAGTTTTCTAAAGAAAAAGACGGTTCTGAAAATTAGAAACTTTTATTATTGACTAAACTTTAAATATTGAATTTGAAAACTTCAACTATTGTGTTTGTACTATGCTATTTGAATTTAATTATATGGTGATTAGATGGTTATTATCATGAATTATATGTATGTTTCTTGTTTACTTGCATTGTCATGAATAGTATGTGTACGTAGATGATGAATGATGACAATTGATAATCAATGATAGATGATGATGAAAGACGATGATCAATTTAATGTGTATAATGTAAAATTTAGTGCCTAAATATCTTGTGGGACTTTAATTATCTTGAAAATTATGTCGTGGGACTTTAATTGTATCTGTGGGGTTATACTGTCTATGAAAGTAGACTTAAGGTCTATAGTTGGTAAAAGGTGGATAGGTTAAGAATCTGTGTTGTACTATGATTTTTCAACGTGTTGAGGACTTCAAAGTGTGTTTGGATTTTATGAATGACCTTTATTCAGTCTAAAATAAAGATATCCAAGTCAATGATGCTAAGGTCTAGCAATCTGTCCTGTTATCTAGTTGGTAAAGCTCATCCTTGTTAAGGAATTCATGAATTGAATATTGGATTGTCAAGTGCAAGTTACTCTGTCAGTGCTTCAAGCTGACTCAGTCCTAGTTGGTGATGAAAATTATCAGTGCTTCATGATGTACAAAGTGAAAGAATTTCATCAAGGAGATTTATAATTCTCTAAAAGTGGTATAAGACCATGTCAAGGTGTTGATTCATCAATGTCTTGTAGTTCTAAAAGGTGACATATTAAGAGGACCTTGTTTTATGCCTTAAGAAATGTTTTCACATCTTTGAGAAAAGCTCAAGGTCTGTCAAGACCCAAATGTCATGCTATATGTCATTATGTGGTCTATCATGGTGTTGAGACAAGAATGTATTGCTACTACAAGAAGATGTATTGTGTAATAGAGGTTATAATTCTGATTCATGCTCAAAGTTGGGAAAAATGAGTATCTACAAATGTTATAAAGTTGAGAAATCTCATATTGATGTTACCTTGTCATAAGATTTGTGCATAGTAAGGAAGAGTATAACACATTGTTTCTATATGTCATTATGTGGTCTATCATGGTGTTGAGACAAGAATGTATTGCTACTACAAGAAGATGTATTGTGTAATAGAGGTTATACTTCTGATTCATGCTCAAAGTAGGGAAAAATGAGTATCTACAAATGTTATAAAGTTGAGAAATCTCATATTGATGTTACCTTGTCATAAGATTTGTGCATAGTAAGGAAGAGTATAACACATTGTTTCTTAAAGGATTCTTAGAGGTCAATGCAAGGTTTGACAGTGGCTCCAGGAATGCGTTGATTCAAATGCTTATCTATCTTTGCAACTTTGTTTGGTCAGGTTATCTAAGATGGGCTTTGTAACTTTGTTTGACCTGATGAGTGCAGTGGAAAAGTTTAAAAAAAAAAAAGATCTTAAGAAAACTGATGGAACCAAGAAGGGGAAATTAATTGATGTTCCCAAACTTGATGCAAATCAAGCAGGAGGGAAGAATTCTGATCAATGTACTTTAATATTAACGGAGGGTGACTCAGCCAAGGCTCTTGCAGTCGCTGTAAGTGTTTGTGGCTTGAATCAGGGAAATGTGAATATTGAATTTGGTAGTATTGTGACATGTTTCGACATCACTTTCCAATTTAATTTTTTGTTATTTTAGTTATCTTTATCCTATCAGGTGGCAGGAATATCTATTTTTTGGGAAGCTACCACTCACCAACAAATGGAGAATAAAGAGATAGTAAATAGAAAAAAAAATCCTTGGTCTACAGGAAGATAAAATATATGACAGCATTAAATATATGGCCATCTGATGATAATGACAGACCAGGTACATGATCTTTGTATAGCGCTGTTTAGTTTCTGTAAATGTTCCCCCCTGTATATTTGGTTGTGTTTCGAGACTTTTTATATTTGTTTTCTAAGCCTCCAGATGTTATGTATCTCCATGTCTAATGTCGGCACATGTTGATGTAGGCAACTCACAAAAATGGAAATGTGTTATCTTTCTACACAATTCCTGAGTATGAAGCTTGGAGAGAATCATTGAGTGGATCGATAACCGGCTGGACCATATAGTACAAAGTAATGCTAGTTTGTTTCCTCTTTATATGTTTTCGAGTTCTGGTTTTGTTCACTTGCTGATTAGGTATCACTTGTTGCTTGGACCATACAGGCCCCAGGGTTTGGGCACAAGTACCTCTAAAGAGGGCAAGGAGTATTTCATAGATCTGGACAAGCACAAAAAAGATTTTGTGTGGGTTGATGAGAAAGATGGAGATGCTTCCTCATATCAATCAGCTTATAGAATGGGACAGAAGGGCTAAAGGTTCTAATCAATGAAAATTATTGGCAACAGGATAGTTTATACGCTGCAGCTGATCCAAATTTGCTGTCGCATGGAGATTTCTGGTGTTGGGGAAAGAGGTTCAGCCACAGTGGAAGAAGCCGTTGGGAAATAGTGCAGAGGAGTAGAATTGAATAAAGAAAAAGAGGGTTTTGAAAACTAGAAACTTTTATTATTGAGGAAACTTTAAATATTGAATTTGAAAACTTCTACTATTGAGTATGTACTATGGTATTTGAATTTAATTATATGGATTTACATACAATCTTTAATTTTAATTGCATTAGATGGTGATTATCATGAATTATATGTATGTTTCTTGTTTATTTGCATTGTCATGAATTGTATGTGGACGTAGATGATGAATGATGATAATTGATAATTAATGATAGATGATGATAATGAGGATATGATAATGATATGGTGATGATATGATATATATGGATGATGAGGAATTTTATGTGGACTTATATTTAAAATCGTATAATGTATTGTTTATCCCAAATTTTATGTGAATTTTATGTGGACTTGTATTTAAAAATAAATTAAATATAATTCTAAGAAATCAAGAAAGAATCATCACTGGTAAGGTAAATTAATCATAATTGCAAATATGTTAGGGTTTAGCTTACCTCTTGCGTATTAGATTGCTGTGAAATCATCAAGGGTAACGTGCTAGATCTTTGTTTCACATGACATTGTAGATGGAGGGGTGAGTTGCTTGACATTGTCAGTCCTGAGAAGTGCCAGCAACATCTTAAAATATATAGACCAACAATATCTTTTAAATAAATGTAAATATAAAGAATTAGACTTGTAATGTCTTTAATGATAACAAGAGCTGAAAAAATGTAAGGTAACAAACAATAAGATTATGTTGAAGAAGATACCTATTTAAAATTGAAATCATCACCCACTGGTAATGTGCTAGATCTTTGTCTTAAAAAATTCAACACAAAAAATTGATTAGTAGATAGATGGGTGAGTTGCCTGACATTGTCAGTCCCGAGAAGTAACAGCTTCCTCGGATGGATGTCAACCCACGTTTTCAAAAAATAAATAGCTTTTTGTATTTAACTAAATGTAAATACATACACCTGTAACATCTTTAATAATAACCAGAGCTGAAAAAATGAATAGTAACAAACAATAAGATTAAGGGGAAAAAGATACCTGCTTAAAGTTGAAATCATCACTGCCACTGGTAATGATATAGATCTTTGTTTTAAAAAAATCCAACACGAGAAATGGATTAGTAGATAGATGGGTGAATTGCCTGACATTTTTAGTATATAAAGATAAAAGATAGATAAAGAAGATACCTACTTAAAGTTGAAACAATCCATTATCAATAGCTTCATCAAAGTCGATGTTGTCTTCTGTAGAATGTGACGAAGAGCCAATTACACTCTCAAGGTTGGGAATATTTGTACTTGTAGCTGTATTATTTACACCTCTTTTTTCGCAAAGGGAATTCCAGTGAGCAATTTGCTCTGTCAAAAAATGAATAGTAACAAACAATAAGATTAAGGGGAAAAAGATACCTGCTTAAAGTTGAAATCATCACTGCCACTGGTAATGCGCTAGATCTGTGTTTTAAAAAAATCCAACATGAGAAATGGATTAGTAGATAGATGGGTGAATTGCCTGACATTTTTAGTATATAGACCTGTAACATCTTTAATGATAAAGATAAAAGATAGATAAAGAAGATACCTACTTAAAGTTGAAACAATCCATTATCAATAGCTTCATCAAAGTCGATGTTGTCTTCTGTAGAATGTGACGAAGAGCCAATTACACTCTCAAGGTTGGGAATATTTGTACTTGTAGCTGTATTATTTACACCTCTTCTTTCGCAAAGGGAATTCCAGTGCGCAATTGCTCTGTCAAACGGAAAGGTTTCGAGGGAGTATCGTGAAACGTAACACCTCATGCAACTTTCCAGATTTTTATCCAACCTGTTTCTCAGTTTTGATTTTATAAATGACAATGCACTGAAAACTCTTTCATCCTCCACAGACCCCAAAATCATTGTCTGGCATAACTCATATAGTCTGAAATACTCACTGATATCTTCTTGTAAGATAGAACTTTGATAGATTCCTCTCCACAGCCTTGTAATAGCACCACTTTCAGAAGGTTGATCTAAATTCTTATATTGGTTCCTCATTGTTGTTGCAAAATTGGTTGACTGAAACTTTAATAAATCGGCATTCAGTATACCTTTGATTTCCGTACCCTTGAGCTCTGACGTCTTTGTAAATTGTTCCATTATTGTACCCATTGATTTATGGAAATGCTTACTGACAAAGTCTGCACGGCCACCTTCTGTATTCCAAAAATTCGGATTCATCACACCCATGGCTTCCAGAATTTTATCTTTACAGAAACGTTCCCTAATTTCTGATGACAAGGTTTCTGAAATTTTTTTTAAGCTTTATTCTTGTTTCAACTATCACAGACTCAAACAAATTACGTGTCACAGGAACATCTTCTCGTTCCGATCCTGTAATATCTTGACGTCTTTGCAAAATGTGCATAGGTATTTCCCTCCCATTAACAGAGATGCATAGGTGATCGTGGATATTAAATCTCAAAAAGGTGTTAGGATTTTTAAGATCTAATAAATCTCTCCAATTTTCAAAAACAGGTGCATCAAAACTATCCTGGGAACAGTACAATATATCAAGACTTTGACATACCATTTTCCTCATCCGTATAAAATCCACAATATAGATCAATCTGCCCTGTGCATGCTTCATCAGTGTATTGATCTCCTTTAACATTGGAAGAATACCAACCAATGTAAGCAAAGTCTCCAAATCAGTTAAGCGGAACAACAGGTCCCCCTTGCCCTATCAACTTCATGACGGTATTTGTGCATGAAACCAACCAATGAAGGATACTCCTCACGAACTCTGCATGCTGGTTCATACAAAGAGATCCATCTAGTCTCCACATCCTTCAGAAGTTTTTTGCCGTCTGTAATTCCAATTGCAAATTTTTGGAACTCGAGAAAACACTTTGGGCTGCTTGACATATAGGCATGAAGTTCTCTTATGAGGTCTTCTAATTTAGCAACATTTTCGTGGTTGCTTACCATTTTATACGCTAAATTCATTCTGTGAGCCATACAGTGAATTGGTAGCATATATGGGGCCACTGTTGTTTGTAATCTAACACATAGCCCTGTTCGGTGACCCTGCATGACAGATGCACCATCTGCTCCAACGCATACCAACTTCGTAGCAATTTCATAATCAGTCATACCAGCAACATCTTTCAAATGAGAAACAACTATTTTATATAGGTTTTCAGCATTGCAGTTTTCAACCATTTTCATAACACCCAACAGATGAGGAGTCCTTATATGATTTTCTAAAGTATATATGTGGATACATACCCATGCGGTGTTGTCGACTGCTGTCACTTCATCAATTGAAAGAGAGATAAAGTTTGCTTTTTTTACATTCTCTTTCAAATCTTCCTTCTCTATCATCGAGAGGCATTTTGCCATTTCCCATCCACTACTCTCAGACCAATGAGACTGAGGTACATTCAGCATTCCGTTAAATTGATACAAAACTTTGAAATCAAGGAAATCTGACATCGCCCTTCCTTTTTTAAGTATTTGAAAAAGAGTAGAGAATTGTATGAATTTTGCATGTAGATTTGTTTCTTTCATCTTACCAATATGCGATGTGATTGTTCCTCCCTTTTCCAACAGATGTCTGTGTTTTTTCTGCTCTGCCTCATATTCCGCTGCGTATCTGACATGCATGCACTCCTTTTCAGTTTTCCACCTATGTGTTTTGATTTTCTGGCCATCCGCCCCTGTTACAGTTAAATATTGTTTTCCACAATGTTTTTCTATAGTGTCCAGCTTCAGTTGCATTTTTTGTTGCTTTCCCAATTTCCACGTACATATTTTACATGTACATTCACATGGGATTTCTTCAGAATTAGATGATTGTACAGGTTCAATAAATGGAAATTTAGCTGCCCAATCAAACTTGTATGTCCTGCCAATGGTCCACATATTCTTGTTCGTTTTCAATGCTTTACTTTTTTGAGTAGAATTTTGAGCAATATCGCAATCACCTGGTTTCCTCTTTCTTGGACCAGAGTTTGATATTGATTTCTGTCTTCCATTTTGCTGAGTGTTTGTATCTGTGATATCTAGCTGCACTTCTGGTTGCACCCCAACAGGAACAATATCTTCAAGATCTGGCATATTATCGTAGGTTTCATTTGTTTGACTGTGATACTGTGCAGAATGCATGTCCACCTCAATAATACCTTCCACACAGTCAGTATTCTGATTCTTTTTGGTGGCATCTATATGATTGGTATTTACATTATCTGTATCCGCAGAGTTTCCAAAATACTTGAAGAGTGATTTCTGAGATTTCTTACTTACTTTTAGGTTATTCGTATTCTTTGAGCTGGCACCTTCCATTATTCTGAAAATAGTCCTGCGTCAGCAAAAGAAACCAAGAAGCGACTCTGTCCAGTCTTTGAGGTCTTGTCAGCGGGTGAACTGTCTGATGTCCGCGCGTCAACACTACCCAAGTCGCGCATCAACACAACCTCTGTCGCGCGTCAACCCTTCCTCTGTCGCGTGTCACTTCTTAGCCCAAGTCGCGCGTCAGTATAGCTCTTGTCGTGCATCAATACAGCTCTTGTCGCGCATCAGTACAGCTCTTGTCGTGCGTCAGTACAGCTCTTGTCGCGCGTCAATATTGCCCATGTCACGCGTCAACACTGCATTTGTCGCGTGTCAACAATCACAGGATAACTGTAATATGAATCTCTGGTGCTCAAGGGTATGCGAGTTCAAATTTCACAGTATTGGTAATTTGGTAAGCTACTTGAGGTATACTACCCCGCCGAATCACATAGGTTTTTATAGGAGATGTTTTCAAATGAAGGCGAAGCCGACCCCCCCCCCAAAAAATATATACTTTATATTTAAGAGCGAACAGGACACCGACCCACTCCCGAATAATTCGCCTTTTTCAAATTTTTCCCTAAAATGAAATTTTCGCCATATTACGAATATTCGCCGCTAAAATTATCCCTGAATACCACTACCCCCCACCTATTGAGACACCTCCCACTCCTCCACCCTAGTACATCACCTCCTAAAAATATAATCGATAAAGCTATACAACATGAAAATACCAACACAGACGATTCTGAGGATTCCGATGACAATGTCGATGATGTCAAACTTAATGATGAAGCATTAGAACAAGTTAATTTTAATCCTATCGACGTCAATGAATCTTATTTCAATGACACATTTGTGTCCGATGGCCTGGGAAAATACAAATTCAAGACCCATCCTTCTACTAATGCTATGATTCTTTATCAGGGGTATGTCAACACTTTAGATGTTGTTTCATCTCCTCCTACACTGTGATCTGCATCTTCACCGTTTCCTTTCACATGCACACTGTTAATCAACAACTCTTCTTAGCATTACCTTATGGTGGATCGCACTTGTCTAGATTATATTTGCACCCATGAGGGCTTAACTAGGTTGGGCTTGACACTTAATGGCACTTTACCACCAATTCACTCACCTCACCTTTATCATGGTTATTGTCACATCACGACCGCCTATAGACTTCATGTGCTTTATTTGACAATCTTTGTTGTATGTGCCCCTCACACTTGGGGAATCTTGGCTTGACTATATTGGCAACACTTTAGACTTCGACCACACTTCTTTCACGTTCCCTATGCCATTCAGAAATGTTTCCATTACTAGTAATTCATCTGCCACTTATTCTCTAAATCTTTCTTGATGGTACACACAAAATTGTCCATCATTACCCTTAACTGATAAAGATTATGCAATGAGAGTCTATACCTTATGCTCCAATGGCTCTTTATACGATCCACCTCATTCTATTTCTTATCACGTATCCAACGTTGCTCCAGTAGGCTTTAATCTTGATGATGATGACCTTTCAGAAAGTGTTACACAATCATATTCACTACCACACGTTCGGGGGGCATAACGCTTATCTCCCCCTTCCTTCAATCAACAACATGAATCACAATCTAACAACCACTCATTACATTCATACTTTGGTACACACTAGCATCGACATTACCCGATGACGCACTCTTGTGCTTTGGTTCACACTCAAATGTTTAGGGCATCCTATACACATGAACCTCACACACTGCATGATAGACACTAAACATTATGCTTTACACATCCTCATGTATCATACATCTTTATCTATGCACATCATCTTACATCTTATATCCTACATCTTACACCTTTCATCTATCACGTGTCATACACAATCTAGATCTATATAATCTACACATATTACATTACATACTTTACGTCCTACACTACACATTTCATGGAAAGCTCTCATCACTACACTATTACACATTTACACATCTACTTATACGCACTGCACTCACTACCCTATGACACACTCTAGTCTCAGAGTCCATACTGGACTGTTGAGGGTATACATCTCCAATGGACCACATCACATTCACACATTCACCAGTCAATATTTTCTCATGTGAAATTCATACAATATTAATATACGTCATAGGCTATATCATCACTTATTCTAGCATCATCATCACTTATTATTCTCATCATTTAGTGACATACATTATAGGCTAAATCATCACTTCTTCTCGCATCCTTAGTGGCATACACCATAGGCTACATCATCACTTATTCTAGCATCCTTTAGTGATATACGGTATAGGCTAAATCATCACTCCTTCAATCATCTTGTTGTGATATATGCTTAGGCTACATCATCACACACAATTCATCTTTACGTCGTATATCGTCACTACACATTCATCACACCACACTAACACAACACATAGTTCAAACTATTTCCTGGTGACGCATGCTCATTTACAGTTCATTCTTTATCTATTTGGTGACTTTCTATAAGGTTGTTGCAATAGTATTCTTTCCTTCAATTCTTATGATTTTCACATAGAGGAACATTCTACAACATGAGTAGCATAAATTCATGTAATAGTATGTGTGAACCTTGATAATACATATAAGCTAATTATATTTGATCGTTCATTACAAATTATAAATGATAACATGTTTGAGGTCTTAAAAAAATGACACTTACACCTCACATATTATAAAATAGATTTGAAAATATATTGCACTCTTAATAATGTTTTAATTCCAATTACATATATCACATTCCATTTCTAAAGATTTTTCACGATATATTCATTCCATTAATTTATTTTGTGCCATTCAGCCTCATGCATGCAATTTGCTTGCAATTGCTACTAAATAATTAATAGAAACTCGCTCGATCTGTATTAAACTATAGTGTAAACCATAAACTTTACAAAGGTGCACGTAATTGCTCTGACAGAAAACTAATTAGGCGACTGAGTCTTATATCTGTACCACAATGACCACAGAAGGTAATGAACAAAATTGAGAGCACCGAGAGCACAGAGGAGCCAGTAGAATCGATCCAGGTGATTTCTGTTGAGATTATTCCCTGATAACCATCCCACGTCATCCCCAACACGCCTCGTTACGCTATTCACGAGGGAAACAAGTACTGAACTGAGGAAGTAACCCATCGAGATTGACGCCCATGAAAGAGCCGTGGCCAACGATCTCATTCTTGAAGGCGCCTGCGTGTAGAAAAATTCCATCAGCCCCACCAATGCAAACATGTCCGCAAGTCCAAGAGCAAAATACTGCAACCCCACCCACAAGAATGTTATTGGCAGAGGCTGAGGAGAATCTATGAGACCGTGTTCTTTTGCAACAGATTTTCTTTTAACTTCGACCACTGCGGCCACCGCCATTGACAGTACGGACAATAAAAGCCCCACACCAACTCTTTGTAAGTGAGTAATGCCCGTCTCTCTGCCAGTTATGCGGCGGGTGAATGGGACGAAGAAGAAATCATAGAGAGGAATAAGAATCATCATGCTTAGCACTGGAATTGAAGGCAAGGAAGCTGCAGGGACTAGAAAACCTTTAATTTTTCTGTCCATGGTTGTAGCCTGTCTTACAGAGAAGGTCTGCAACTGGGCAATGCAGCAATTCATCATAATTGTGCTGGCGAAAATGGGCAGCACTCTCACCATTATTTTCACTTCTTCCACCTGTGTCACAGGACACAGTCGCCAAGGACTTTCCTGCCCATTTGCACATACCATTTTGGGATCCCTTATTGATGCCTTGTCCAGAAATCTGCCCAACAAATTAAGACAAACCATGAGGTATATATCCAGTCTACATGCATTGTTATGGGTAACAACCGAATACATTTATAGATAACATTAAATATCTAAATTGAATTACATAGATTGAGTATACGTCCAAAACATATATACATACCGGAACTGTGGTGTTCGAGGAGTCACGTTGCCATTTTCTTTGTCACTGCCATAATTTGTATCATCTGTGCTCACTTGGTTCCCTATTCTCTGCTTCCTCACAGCAGCCACAATTACCTGAATAAGCATGAACGTAAATTACTGGGGTGTTGGTATTTACATGAAAACATATGCAAAAATACATAACCACCTTCAATCATAGAGACCACAAAATAATACACCTACATCATACCTACAAGATCCGATCTCCAACTTGCCAATCCTATTTTTGTCATTCAAAGGAATACATTATTTTCCAGATGCAATGCAGGTTAAGTGAATCATTGATGATACATTTTCCATCTTAATTGAAAAAGTTTCGATTGAGCATATACATTTTGACATAAATCTCAGGCGGTAATCTACAAGTAGACTTTAAATTTGATTGTCATTTATTTTTATCAAACAATTTTTAAGTGACTAAGTTTTTAATATTATTTTTAAAAATATTTAAAATAATATTATTAATAAATTATCATTCTGATTTATACTAAAGAAAATGTAAATCCTAACAAAGAAGTAGATTGGATTACTATGGGGAAGAAGAAGAAAGGGAAAATTGAAAAAGATCCCCTTAAAATGTATGTAAGATCTCATGGGAAAGAGTCTTTGAGATGAGTTGAAAGCTTTGTTGTATTTATGTTTTTGTTTGGTTATTTGTTGGGTTGTGCTTCTGTGGTTTCTCTATACAGATGCTAGGGGCAGCTTCTCTTGATCATCATTATTTTATCTGTATCTCCATTGCTAACATCTTGATTCGAGGTATGAGTCTCCTCGACCCATATTATTTACCATGATAAAAAAGTATTGTCAATAGTTATTTGGTCCATTGGCGAAGTTGTTAGGATTTGGTAATATGAAGCCTATTTATAAAGGTGAGATAGGTATGGCAACAATTTTATCCATATTGAAAAATTCTTTGGTTAAAATAAAATTAATTTATGGGCTGAACAATTCAACTTTCTTAAATTTCAGTAAGTAATGGCAAGCTCCTTATATAAACACTAAAATATAAACCAATGACAATTAAACAACAAACTCTGAAGTCAAAACTAAGCAGTGTTAAGAAAAAGCCATATTGCATAATGGAAAGACAGTTGGCGAGTTAGGGTTGAGTTGCTCTTAACCCATGAACTGTTTAGCACTTTGTACTGTGTCCAACACCATTCAATATGAACACACCCAAAACAGCACTTGCATAAATAAATAAAAAAGATACCTGGGCAATTCGTGTGAGAGGGCTGCCTGTGGGAATCCTGTTCCTGTACTTACATGTACACAATACAAAGAAAGCAAGCACAAGTAGTATGCTAATGCTGGACAGCCCAAATCCCCATTGCCATCCCTTGTTTTCTTGCACCCACACCACAAATGTAACTGCTAACAGCGAACCCGCACACATACTGAACAAAAACCAGTTAAAGAATTTCGATCTGAGCTTCCTCTCCTTTCCATGATTTTCATCAAATTGGTCGGCACCATGAACAGGCAGGGAGCCCTTCACTCCTCCAACTCCCAGAGCCACAAGATACAAACCAATATACAACATTGCAGCTTCTCCTCCCTCCACCTGCTTACAAATACCAACAACACTAGTTGCTGTGTTGCACGCAGGAGGCTTCAGCGAAGGGTAATGGGCTTGTATTGTCAATATCACCAGGCCCTGCATAAATTTTTCCCACAATTAAGAAACTCAAAAACTAGTTATTACACAGGAAAATTCAGAAATTAACTTACAATTAGCTCTACGAGTGCAAATGTAATCACAGTCCAGTAGGTAGTGATGAATGTATCAGATATAAATCCTCCCAAAAGCGCAAGGAGAAACGACGTTCCCATAAAATTTGTGAGCGTATTCGCAGATTTGGCCAGCGAAAAATGCATGAATCCATAAAAATAGTTTACTAAATTCGTGGCGTTGGCCAGAAATGCCAGATTCTCGAACACCTCAGACACTGCAATTCCTAACATCCAAATCTACTCAATACAGCGTTAAATCCAATTCTTACACCAGATTCTTTTGTTTCTTTCAAAATTGAAGCATAACATTTTCACAAAACATACCCAGAACGAATACTGCAGGAAGGATTCCACCATGCTTGGATTTCTCCACCGGCCGTTTCTTCCAGTCGACAAAGCCTTGCAATTTATTTGCTTCTTCTGCTCCAATTTCCTGTAAAATCCATGGTATTTCATCAGTTCAGCTGAAAAATGCTACAAAAATCAAATATAACATTTTGTGCTGAACGTAAAATGTCAGTGTGTCGAACGTAACATAACAATCCACCCTTTATGCCTCTGCCCATCATTGAAAACAGTCCATACTAATTATGCCTCTACCCACAATCCCCTTACAGCAGAAGGGCAAAAATACCACTGTAACACACCCAGTTACACTAATAAATACTTGCCATTATTTGTTGAATTGATAAGCTTTCTTGGTTCCTGATAGAGTAGATTTTACACCGCCTCAAAATCTTTGATGCTCCTTGAAGAGAGTGGAAATTTTTCCAAAAGTCTACAGGCCTAGCTATCAAATATTCCACAGTAACCTGAAAAATGAAAGGAAAAAATATAGAATAGGAAATTGGCGTACAAGTAGGCTATATTTAAGGCAGGATGCCCGGGGCCCTCATTATTAATTTCTCATGGGATTAGGTGCCTTCTCGGTCGTAATAATATAAATTTATTTTGCTCGGCCTGTAAAATGAAAGCGTGTAAAAGTTGCGATCTTTTATTTTCTTTTCAAGAAAAATGGAGCCTTCTGCTAAAGTAGAAGACAATTCCGTAACTCATTCTTACTGTTAAAACGAATCAGTCATTGAAGTTGACAATGAAGCCAAGTGCAACGCATGAATCTGTTTCCCGTTCAATCAATGGCTGTTCCTGTCTTTCTTCATATGAAGTTAAATCTTCATTTATTCCCACATTGATTGATATGTTTGTTGACGAGAGCATTTTATAATTTATATAATCCTAAAACTAAATGTTTATTTAATCCTAACTATCAATATCAACACACATTTTCAATCATTAATATAAACTCTTAACTATTTAATTAATATTTTGATGAGAAACCCTTCCATCCCATTCACATGAAATTAAAACTTAACCTATACTCTATTTATTCATCTTCTTAAAAAAATTAAGATTGTGATTTACCATTAAACCTCAATTAGATTTTACCATACTCTTATGTATTTTAAATTACGGATATGTATGCATGTTATGGACTTCAAAATCTCCAAATCCAATAATATTTTACGAGTTTTGAGATTCCTCTGCAATAAAATAATCTTTATATTTCTAAGCATACGTGTCTCTCCCTCGTATGCATAAATATCATTTAATGAACCCATGCAAGCTTTCCACGTATAAAGATTAAAAATAGCAATGTATATTACTTCAAAATGCCATGTACAATGTATATTATATAAGGCAATTCATATACCTAAGTGCTTACGTAAAGCAAAGAAGCGTAACGGGAAAGAAATTGAAAAACCGAACCATTAGATTTGGAAGTTTCTTGAATTCCTTTTCTATCTAATTGGAACCTTGTGCATTTTCCTCTTGGTTGGACTATTTCTCTTTAAAATGTTTTATTATCTAAATGGACATATGCCAGTGCATCTTTGAATTGTTTTCATGGTTCTGAAAATTCTCATTCGATTCTATCTTCTTCTCATTTTTAAGATTTGGAAACGAAATATGATCGATTTATAACGTCTTTTATGTATTCTATATATTTTCATAAAACGATCATAGTTTATCATAAAAGCTATCTTTGGACCCAAAATTTCAGTATGGGGTATGGTCTAAGTAAATAATTGAATGAGATAATTTTAAGTTATACCTTGTTTATTTAACAAGGGTACTCTTGCTTTCTCTGGTTGAGTATCTTTACATTTTTTAATTTGTCAATTCAAATAATTTTAATACAATTTTCAATATTTCCATGTATATTTAGGGTAATTTTAGTGGCTAGTATTTGTTGTAGACACCATAATTTCACATCTGTCCTAAATTAATTAATTCCCCTTCCTTATTTCCCACAAAAATACACTTCGAATTAATCAAATATATAATTTGATTAATTATCCATTTCAAAATCTAAAAAATAACTAAATCCTCACCACATGTCATTATTCTCCATGTTTTTCTACTATTGAATTAAAAATTCAAATCCTCACCCACCTTTTGTGGTCCCCACTCACCTAAAATCTTCTACTTATGAATTAAAAATATAATTCAAATCCCCACTCATTCTTCGTGGCCTCCACTCATCTAATCTTGCTCACATTTTCAAACCACTCACATAATCTTGCTCACATTTTCAAACCACTCACTTAATCTTGTCCACATTTTCAAACCATGATTACTTAAATTACTCTAAGTTAATCACTCCCCTAGGCTATAAATACAATATTACCCCTCCCCTCTAAGGACGCGGAGAATAAGCTTGAATACCCTATCTAAGTTATTACATCATTTGAGCAAAGAACATCGTTCTACCTCATCCTAATGCTTAAATAGCCTCATAATCATTTTTTCCATCTAGTGCAAAGTAAGAGGATTGTTGTTGCAGGAAGGCGTTGCCTCGTCTTGAAGAAAAACACATACATATCACACAATCAGGGCTCAATCCAAGTTTCCTAGCCCATTCTGAGGTTTGCTATGGAACGCGAAGGAAGATGTATGATTATTGGTATTTTGCTTCCTTGTTAGTAGTGTATTTTTCTTAGCTTACATTCGTCATTTGGTTAAAACTAATTTTTGATTTTCTTAAAGTGGCTAATTCTATATAAAAATTAAATGATCAATAAAGTTAAATTGTATACAATTTCCTATATTCATACTTATACTAGTTTCATATTGCGACATAATTTCCTCATACTCGAGTCATGTATAAGTCTTACTAGCTTGAAAATTATATGAAATGTGTATTAGTTATTTTGAATGATTATGTGTGTGTGTGTGTGTGTGTGTTTTTTTTTTGTGTGTGTTTGTGTACATACATGTATGTATGTATGTATGTACATGTATGTATATACACACATACACACACAAAAATATATGTATGTATGTATGTATGTATGTATGTATATGGTTTTAATGTTTTGATATGCATCTTTCTTTTTTAGGGTTTTGATGTTTTTTGGGGGTTTTGTATGTGATTCTTTCATTGTAGGTTTACCATTGCTTCGACGATTATACAACGAAATTCATGTGACAATAAGCGAACACATGCGAACATATTGTGACACCTTGGAGGTGGTTTACAAATATTTTCCGCAGACTAGGGCACCCAGATCTCAGACTAGAGCGCCCCATGTGCCCCCATCCTTCTACAAGTGCCCTAGTCTAGTCAAACAGTCCAAATCTATAATTTTTCAGGCTTCTATGTGAATTTTTCATCCTTTTGTTTAGTCGGTCTCCATTGCGACACAACCGTGCAACCTCGATGAATCAACTAAGACCCTTCTAACCCTCTTTTTACTTAGGGTTTCATACATTGATTGCTTAGGTTCTTGGGTTACTTTCGACATTGCATTTATTTGTTTATTTAATGCTCATATAGCATTTAGATTAGGCTAGAATATTCCATTTTAGCATAATCATTTTGGTGAACCCGAAAGATCAAACTCTTTCTTATGAATATGACTTCACCCTATCAAGTCATGACTCAGTCATCTTATCTTTCGTTTGCACGTACTAAGATCTCTGGTATAGTTAATATTGTTGTGAATTTCATGCATGTTCATACTCAGAACCCTCCTCACTTCATTACGCTTAGGGTTGATCCTTCTATCAATATAGTAACTACTCGTCACACTCATTCTCTTATGGCTCCACTCGTTTCTATTCCTCCACCTATCACTTCTTCGGCCCCTTCTGTTATTCCTAAGGACTATGAAATCATTAAACAACTTAAAAATACACCCTCTAAGATTTCTTTATGACTTGATGCATAGTGTATCTAATTGTCATCAAATAATAGAAGCATCCCTTCACTCTATTCATGTAGAAAGTGATAACTCTGTGGTGGCCTTCACACACCTGATTCAGTCTCTCAAAAATATACCACATGTTATAACATTCACTAATGAGGACACATCACCTTTTTCTAGAGACAATCCATGTGCGCCCTTACTCATTTTTGCCATTATTATCACTACTTGCATCAAACAAGTATTTATTGATAATGGGTTGGTCATCAACCTATGTGCCCATTCCCTTCTCAAACAATTGGGTATTAACGATAACTTAATTTCTAATAATCATATTCTCATTGGAGGTTATGACTCTACTACTCGCACATGTCTAGGGACTATTTTGTTACAGGTCAGGCCTAAGACCATCCTCACTGACTTATATGTTATAGATGTTTCATTTCAATTCAATGTATTGCTAGGTAGACCTTGGATCCAAACAATGCAAACAGTCCCATCTATTGTCCACCAATGCGTCAAATTATTACATGATAGCTATGAACATATTATTGCTGTAAATCCCGAGCCATTCAAATTTTGTCGCATAGACCCTATTACTGTTATGCCCATCCACCTTCACAACCTATTCCATATAGTGGCATTAACACATATGACATTAGTCAATCTAGCGTTTCGTAGTCTTCTTCTACCTCTCCAAGTACTCCTGCTATTTCTACTCACACTTCGACGATTATCTCACCCACCATATCTGCTCTGCTGAGAACCACTACCCCGCCTATTGAGACACCTCCCACTCCTCCACCTGGTACATCACCTCCTAAAAATATACTTGATAAAGCTATACAACATGAAAATGCCAACATAGACGATTCTAAGGATTCCGATGACAATGTCAATGATGTCAAACTTAATGATGAAGCATTAGGACAAGTTAATTTTACTCCTATTGACATCAATGAATCCTATTTCAATGACACATTTGTGTCCGATGGCCTGGGAAAATACAAATTCAAGACCCATCCTTCTACTAATGCTATGATTCTTTATCAGGGGTATGTCAACACTTTAGATGTTGTTTCATCTCCTCCTACACTGTCTGCATCTTCACCGTCTCCTTTCACATGCACATTGTTAATCAACAACTCTTCTTGGCATTACCTTATGGTGGATCACACTTGTCTAGATTCTATTTACACACATGAGGGCTTAACTAGGTTGGGCTTGACACTTAATGGCATTTTACCACTAATTCACTCACATCACCTTTATCATGGTTATTGTCACATCACGGCCGCCTATAGACTTCATGTGTTTTATTTGACAATATTTGTTGTATGTGCTCCTCACACTTGGGAAATCTTGTCTTGACTATATTAGTAGTACTTTAGACTTCGAACACACTTCTATCACGTTCCCTATGCCATTCGGAAATATTTCCATTACTAGTAATTCATCTGCCACTTATGCTCCGAATCTATCTTGATGGTACACACAAAATTGTCCACCAGTACCCTTAACTGATAAAGATTATGCAATGAGAGTCTATACCTTATGCTCCAATGGCTCTTTATGCGATCCACCTCATTCTATTGCTTATCACGTATCCGAAGTTGCTCCAGTAGGCTTCAATCTTGATGATGATGACCTTTCAAAAAGTGTTACACAATCATATTCACTACCACACGTTCGGGGGGCATAACACTTATCTCCCCCTTCCTTCAATCAACAACATGAATCACAATCTAACAACCACTCATTACATTCATACTTTGGTACACACTAGCATCGACATTACCCGATGACGCACTCTTGTGCTTTGGTTCAGACTCGAATGTTGAGGGCATCCTATACACATGAACCCCACACACTGCATGATAGACACTAAACATTATGCTTTACACATCCTCATGTATCATACATCTTTATCTATGCACATCATCTTACATCTTATATCCTACATGTTACACCTTTCATCTATCACGTGTTCATACACAATCTACACCTATATCATCTACACATATTACATTACATACTTTATGTCCTACACTACACATTTCATGAAAATATCTCATCACTACACTATTACACATTTTACACATCTACTTATACGCACTGCACTCACTACCCTATGATGCACTCTAGTCTCAGAGTCCATACTGGACTGTTTAGGGTGTACATCTCCAATGGGCCACATCACATTCACACATTCACCAGTCAATATTTTCTCATGTGAAATTCATAGAATATTAATATACGTCATAGGCTATATCATCACTTATTCCAACATCATCATCACTTATTATTCTCATCATTTAGTGATATACATTATAGGCTAAATCATCACTTATTCTCGCATCCTTAGTGGCATACACCATAGGCTACATCATCACTTAGTCTAGCATCATTTAGTGATATATGGTATAGGCTAAATCATCACTCCTTCAATCATCTTGTTGTGATATATGCTTAGGCTACATCATCACACACAATTCATCTTTGCGTCGCATATCGTCACTACACATTCATCAAACCACACTACACACAATACATAGTTCAAACTATTTCCTGGTGACACATGCTCATTTACAATTCATTCTTAACTACTTAGGGGGCATAAACAAATGAACCTCACTGCATACAATTCCATTCACTCAGGGGGCACGTTGCTCCTATCATTCACTCTGCATTCCATTCCATCCATCCATAACATACTACATATCGAGTGGTTACATTTAGTCTTTCTTTCATTTACTTGTTCATGATCATATTATTACACATGCTAGATAGATATCTTGTATGTCATTATCTTTCCATACACACATGTGCGTTTAATTTTTTTCTAGTTGTGATAATATATTCTACAGATCCATTACACGCAACATGGATGAGCTTGTCGCAATACCTCATACCAGTTACACAATGACTCCTTGGGGCATCCACTTTCGTACACTGTAAGTGCTATTATTTCATTTTATACTTAGCACTTTTAATTTATCAGATTTATACATGCTTTGAAATACATTTAATCTTCTAACGTGATAATGGGTTCTTTATGTGTAGCATTATTTACACTTGCATGGTTATCTATACAACAATGTTTTGAATATCACTTTTTTCTTACTATTGTTTACTATTCTTTGTGGGCCTTATGCCCTATGTCTCTGTGTGCATCAATTGTTTGTTTTGTGGCCACTATGGCCTTGATTACTCTTGTGACATTGTGAGTGATGTACCATGTCTAAAACCCACTTTTCATGCGGTCTACATTCTCTGTCTTGCGTAGTTTTACTTGATACATTGTCTATTTAGCTTGCACTGTCTCTTACACATGCTTCTTTTTTTTTATCGTACCAACACTTGTTTCCCATCCTACTATGTTTTACACGCACCTTGGTATTTACCATTCGTTACCATCCCCTGCCCCTACAAGGCATCCATTCTCATATATGCATATCAGAATCAAGACCTCTTCTTTCAAGCCGCATCACTCCTACAACAACGTCACATGTGCCCTTGTTTCACCCTGTGGACTCTTATTCTTGTGTGGATGATATCTGGAGCATACGGTATCCATTTTGACTCGTTCAAAATCCACTGGAAATATAACTCTGAGATCTTTCGTAAGGAACAGGTTTACAGAAATTCTTGGAAACATATGAAGTCGCTGCAAAATCCTCTGGATCAAATCTCCACATACATCACACTATGTTTAGGGTCCATTGGGAAGATGATTCGTGCTGACCACTGTTTTCAAAACTCACATAATGTTTCTTAAATCATAAGTTGGATACATTATTGGAACTAACACCAAGTTCTTGCCAAGTAGCGTTGTAAAATTCATCTGCTTCAGCTAATGGTATGACTTTAAAATCCCCATGGAAATTTACACCCATAATACCTGATTATGGAATTCTTCGGTACTCATATAGGCATGACCCTTGTCTTCTTTGTTAGACATGAACAAAACGTGTGGAGGTGCATGTAATGTTGGTCACCCATCTTATTCTAGGTATCCATTGTGACTATGTTAGCTTCTACACCGGTGTCAACCAATATATCATTAATGTTCCAGTCATTTATCACAATGCATCAACAAGTGTCAACTTCTATCAAAACTCTCTTCATTTACGTTGATTTTACATCATGACTTTTTGACATTGTCCCCAATTGCTCTCTGAAGAACAACTTTTCTTAACTTACGATGATTAGTATGATTGACCTAGTAAAAATTAGTATACCTTCTGTGCGCAACAACCTACATTGTACCTCCTGAAACTCGTTTTTATTGATTCATTCACTCCATCGGAATATTTTAACTTCTCATTTTGCAATCTTACATCATCTCTGAAGACATTATCTCTCCTTGAAGTTCTCTTATCAATTCTTTCCACCTCAAGACACAAAATGAAGAACCTCTTTCTATATTCTTACCATTAGGATAAGGCTTTGCTTGATTTAATTCGGCGGGCTACACTTTGTTGGAAGGTATATGTTGTGTGTAAACTAGTAATGTGTGTTGTTACCCATACTTTGGTGGTTGGATCCTTTATTGGTATACATGACCAAATGAATTACTTTCATTTCCGAAAATCCTGTGTAATTTTAATCATTCATGCTCTTCATTATCTTATATAGGTCACATCTCTGCTGACAATCTTCCACTTTATGCTCCTTTCGACAATGTGTGCAAATTGGGAAGAAGCTCCCAGGTAATTGCTCTAGTAATGATTTGGTGATCTACATTTATAAACCCCAAGTTCTGGGTGGACTATTTTCCACGTCCACGACCTCCTCATTACCTCATCCATTTCTTCTGCAACTTATATCCACCATGTTCCTGCACTAGCATCTGTCTAATGTAGCTTGTCACAATCCCAGTGATATGAATTCATAGATTTGGTCAAAACTAATACGACACTATGATGTATCATGAGTAGTGTGCATCACCTATCTTACAGTAAGTGGCTACCTTTACCTACTTGGTACGATGGAGTAGGGGGAATTTTCAAGCATCATAGTCACCTTTATAGATCTCACTCTACATAAGTATGGCCATCAAACTTCTGCACGGACATGTGTTCTTGGTGTGGCCCTCCACGTCACAATCAGTACATCAAATGCTACTGCATGTTTCTTGGGCATTGTTTGTTGTTAATTTCTTTAGTTGTGTCATCATATATGTGATATGTGCCTCTATGAATGATATCTCACTAGTATAAATACTTCCCACTGCTTTAGCACCGTAAAGATGGTCAATTCTAATGCTTCCAGTGGATTTTTGAAAGTCATATGTGAAAATGCGCCCTAAAGGTTAATAATATCACCCTACAAACCATTGCGCATATTGTGTAGGATGAATTTCATACGAGTGTTTGGAAATGAGGGTTTTGCGAAATGTGCATCATAAGCGTGTACACTCTCTATGAGTTCTTGACCAAGGAATGTCCTTGAGTGTTGAAACACTTTGTTTCTCAAACTCACTGGAATATCGCTCCTTCAAGTAAAAAGGCCACTTTAATTTGTGCATTTCATAGTCTAACCATGATCGGTTAGTGGGTCGTGTTTTCCCCGATACCATGTGTTGGTGCGGTGAAATAATGTCGTTGAAAAATAAGTTTCTTCCCATTCTAAAGATGTTATTCCCATGTCATATAAGTCTTTAATTTAAGCAGTATGCTTTGTTGCATTTTCAACCCCATGATACTCTAAAAAACCATAGGGACATTTCATAAAATATATTTCTCATGGCTAAATGTTGTGCTTTATTCCCAACTCTAGCCCTAATTTCAGGATTATTCATTGTTATGGCACAATGTTTCCACTCCCACTTCCACTTGTAGGTGAGGGATTAGTTCCCACGACCTATTACGTCGATATGTTACTTTGGTAGTTCCTACTGTGACTGGCATCATGTTTTAATCATCATCACCATGTGCACTATATTATGATATCGTTTTCTCTTTGTGTTAGTTGTAATGATTGTAATCCCAATATCGTCACTTTTGGCGTATGATGTATGAACAATATTGTTTCTCTTTGGCAGTTGGTTGTAGCTCGATCTTGTATCATATGGTAAATACTATCTCAAATTTTCCTTCTCCCTACCTAGATTGACTTCATTTTTGTTATCACTTTCTTGTAACATTTTTCCCTGTGATTATTTGATCCAATCACATGAGTAGGCGCGGGAGGGTGGATTAGGATCCCATCAGTGTTATAGTGTCCTTCCTCATCTTCCGAAGCTTGGATATTCTCTTAACGCATGGTTATTTCTCATCCTGGAGCTCTTTTCCCTTGCTTCTCTCTCCTTGCATTAACCAATGTTGTTGGTCCTCACCCACAGTTCCTGGAGTTGAGTCGCCTAGAATATATTATCTCTTTTTCTAATGCCTTGCACCTTTTCTCTTCAAAATGACTCCTCCTAAGAGCATGCAATCATCCAGAAAATCCATAGAATTCAATATATCCATCGTGCACATTGTTGATTCATGATATGCTTTATAGTACCCATTCAATCATCATTCTTAATCTAATGTGTGTTGGTCACGTTATGGATGTTTAGCCTTGCCCACTGGGAAACTTTTATACCTCCAATCAAGCTCACAGTACAATAGGTGAGGGTAATTGTCCCTATCATTCCGGTTTCATCCAGATCACCTAATGTTTCGATAGTGTGCCTTCATCTTCACAAGAAAAGGTTGAGACTTGCATATTCCAAGGATATAGCTCTCCTTCCAAGTGATGCCCTTCCACCAATAGTCTACCATGTGTTTCCAAGTTGTGTTATATTATGCTAGATTATTCATGCGCTCAAAGGTCGAAGGATGCTTCTATAAATTCCTACTTTTTCCCAAACATTCTACAAGCAACTAACCATGCATATAGGTGTACAAGGAGATTTCACAGAAGAATGTTTTACTACAATGAATAGTAAAGATTAGTCTTGACCCCTTTTCATGGAGAGTAACTTCGTTCCGTAAACTTGGATGATGTCTTTGCTGAAAGCGTCATCAACAGCTAACATGTTGAATACATCAACCTTTGAATATGCATCTCGGAAATGGAACCAAAATGTGAGTTAGTAGTCCTCATTACTTATGTTTATCACTTCATCCTTGCATTTTATTCTACGCTTGAATGTCTCGGAACTGGAACTCAAAATGTTGGTAACCTGTGTATTCGATGCACATCAGATCATTACTATTTGTATGGCAACATAGAGTTTTCCCCACCATCGCGTTGGCATATTCAAGCTTAGATAACTATGATGGGATGTGAGGAGTTAACCAGGTCCCATCATAGTTTGGCAAAAATTAAGTGAAATGTTTTATTAATGTTAGAAATTATATTTGTATTCCTAATGTATTAAAAATACAACACAACCATGCATAATGCTCATATATCAATTGTTTTGTTGCATGCTCTAGACATCAAGTAGCCCAATTTTTCTAATAGAAGTCATTCGCACCTTCATCTTATAGCTCTCTAGTGCATTGCACATGCACACGCACATTTTTTGCACACGCACACATCCCATTAAACTAGAATCCCTTCATGGGTATTTATACTGGTGGGAACTTTTCCTTCACTAGTCTTACAAAGTTAATAATCGTCCTTTGAGTTTACAAGTCCAGTAATAAGTCAGTCAGTAGCCATATTATCCTAGTCACCGCCCTAAACCCGTACATTATCCTACACACCCAAATACAACAGTAAAATACCAGGATAAATTTTTTTTGACTTACATTGCTCATTACACACAACACCACAAGGACTCCAAGTAGAAAACTCAACAACATATACGACAATCACATCAGTCATCAAATCACATAGACACATGACTACGCCATAGACATGTTTATACCACACTTTTCCAATGAACGAATACTAGCAAAGACCCAACCACAAGAAACGTGACTTCAGGAATGGTGAACCCACAACACATCATTACTTTAATGTATCTTAGTTACGATTAACATTCTAAGAACATTATTAGGTAAGCATAGTTTTCTCTTCCTTTTTCCACCTACATGTTCTTAAAATTCATTTCACCTTTCACTTACAATTCAACCATTTAATTTTTCTCTTTACCCTTATGGAATCTTCATAACTTACATAAGTATTTGGCCATATTCAAATTTCATACAATACATTCTAATTATCTTGTTCTTATGTTAAGAATATGCTTCTCAAACGTTTATTTAATGTTTAAAATTTACCCTTGCTACACAAGTGAACCTAACGTGATGTCAAGATGAAATCTTGGGATTAAGGAAGACATAGATTCGAAATAGCTTTTTCCCCAAGAACATCCTTCGATCACGGAATAGTTATTTCCCTACCATTATTATTATAGTTCAATAACTTGTTGAATTCCAAATTTGATTTTTATATATATATATATCTTTTGTTTTCTCGAAGTTTGGTCACACCAAGGTAATTCATATTCTTTGCAACACATGAAAATGTTTAAATAAGTTATAAGGACTCCAAGATTGACCTTAATCCTAATCTCCAATCTCGTGTGCAACTTATATGATATGCTCTTACATCGCACTAAGGTCTCGTTCTTAGCATCATCTCAAAACAAAAGAGTTACGAAAGCACTTGTCTGACATCTTAAGGAAGTACATGGCTAGGAGCATTATAAACTACACATGAACACAAGTGATCTGTGTTCACGAAGATCCCATATCCTTGCATTGCATCAATTCCATATAAGAAATATTCATTCCTTAATGCCAAAAATGACATAACAAGGGATTAAGGGGACAAGATTACACTTTCTAAGGTTCTCTAGAATCAACATCTTTCAACTCAATTTCGCATGCAAGGAGTTAAATTATAGTTTTCTACCCACAAGTTAACATACAAAATCCACTAGGGTTTAGTTTAATTCCAATATGCACCTAATGATCTACGCCTCAACTATATATGATTTTAAGGCAAGCAGACATATCTATACTAAACCACCTTCAAGAAGATACCAAGATGTTATTTTGATAGAAACCAAGGTAGCACCGTTTAGTCGTTCCTTCGAACAAGGACTCATAAGGTGACTTCCAAAGTGGTCTTCACCACTCAACCTGGTGTCGGACCTGAAGAGAGGGCATTCTTCTCGCGATTACCAAAACTAGAAGGAAACCGCATACTCTGGATAAAGTTGGACCATGACATTCCTAAAATATGGGTTCACGACCATGTCGCTAAACATAATGACTATGACGGTAAACTCCAACTAGGGGTTTTATTTACCTAACCTAGAAGTGTTCCATCGAGTGCAAAGTTTAAGTTCGTTCTACGGTCTTAAATTTCCTTATATGGTAAAAAGGATCACACATGCAGGCAAGTTATGCACAAATATTTTATTAAGGTTGAGTGTTCCCATTAAAACTCTTTATTATGTTTGCAAGGTAAGAAGATAACCCAGTAATTAATTTAATCGTTTATTGAATACTGAGAAAGTACTACAATATATTAACTTCAATTTCAATTTACTATGTATAAATCAAACCCTTTTTTTTTGCCATACACAACTAAGAAACAAATTGAACCGGTGATTAGATGCACATTTCCTAAGTATCCCTAAAACTAGCATCTCATACATATTAACAAATTTCAATTATAACTTTTCTGTAACAAGAGACTACATTAGACAGTTATTCATTTTACAATGACCTATAAAAATTACAATAATAATAATTAAATTACACATCACCTTTTTCGTCGTCATTCTTCCATCCTGCAAAACCCACGTGAGCATGATATCAGCGATAAATCACTGGCATGGCATCCACCCTAATCAATCATAATTATCATTTTTCAGTTTCCCATTTACATCTGACAATAATTACAATTTGCAATCGAAATAAAAAGGTCTAGAAACATGTATTCATTGCATTTCATTTTTCTTCATTTTGTAACCCAGGAGAGAGAAAGAGAAGGGAAGAGAGAGAAAACACCATTTTGTCAAAAGTTCTAATACACACAACAAGTTTCATTATAGTGGTTTTAAACAGTTATTTACATGTGTTAAAAGTTTTCAGGGTGATTTGGCAACCCTACGAGGGTCCGCAGCTTTCTATTTTACATTTTCTCACTAGCTACAAAACGTACAAAATGGGCTCGGAGGCTAAGAAACTACTTCCAAAGGTTATCTTCCGATGAGCACGCACACCACGATTAACTTTCTACGTGTCCCCAGATATACCAAGAGTTCATAGCAACTGACGGAATTGAAAAAGAGCGAACGGTTTGCGTTTGGCGGTTAGTTCTCTGGGGCCACTGGTCGTAGTTCACCCAGTTGTAAAATGACAAAAGTTAGCTCGAGGGCCCAGAAAACCACGTCCATAACTGAACGTTCGATGGAGAAGCACACAACGAGACATCTCCTACTAGTTCCCCTATATAAGGAGAATTCATCAGAGTCGACGGGACTGAGAACTAGAAACCATTTTCAAATGGCGACAAGTTTTCTGGAGCGACAAGACGAAATTGGTCCAGTTTGACCTCGTCAAACTGCGACCGGAGGCCTACAAAATGGCTTCGCCAAACTATCCCAAAAAGTGCTCTTTCCTATACTGAATGTTCCATGCATTTGTCTAGTATAAACGCTAGAGGTTTGCGAAGACGGAACGTGATTTCTCTTTCCAGGTTTCAAATGGTGGTCCAAAACGAAAGCCAACTTTCTAGTTTTAACAACTCTCTACTGTTGTAAACCAGTGTAACAGGGCTCCTATAAGAGCATCAAAAGGATGTCATATGATCATTTCGGGTCAAACCAAAAATCAAGGTGACTCCTCGTATACCAAGGTACACGAATGAAACTTCACATCTCGTTTCCAGAGTTGCGAAGGGTACTTAGTGAGTCTCCGAAAAATGCAAAATTTAACTATTTTAAACAGGAGAAGGTCAACTTTATCAATGGGGAGTCAAATTCGTCTGGTCGATAAAACGATATTGGAGCGATCAAGAAGGGTAAGAGTTTTCTAAATCATCTCGAAGTGAGGGTGATAGTTCATGGTTTAAAGTAGATGAGTTATAATGACTTCGAGAGTTACGACACGACAATTTATTGTTTTGCAATGAGTTGAAGGAACATTTAACTGTATTAAAAATCCCAATAATTTAAAATTCTATTTAGTTGCAAAAGAGAACTAAAACACGAGAATTATGAGAGGTAAGGGAAGAAGAACCATGCCTGGAGAACGAAGTCATCAAAGCCGCAGGCTTTGGGTTCAGTCAATCTTGCTTGGGCACTTCGTCAACCAGTTCACGAGCATCCTCAGCTCCACCATTTTGCATACACGTCTACCAAAGTTCCATTGCAAACAAAAAAACATTCTTGTTTTCTATGCCTTGATGGTTTTCCAACAGAGTAAGTAGTTGCTTGTGTTTTTTTAAAACCTTTTGAACAGATCCATTATGTGCATATCTTGCAATCCTGGCATTCCATGAGGCAACATTTCTTTGAGGCATTTTGTCAAACAATTGACTTTTTGTATACATTCTGCCATTTGCATGGCACTTGCAACTAGCACCACATCTTGCCAAATGTCCATGCCTTGACAAGCCTTGAGATCACATTTTTACAATTCACTATGAACTTGCAAGCAAATTCCTCAAAATGCCAAGCTTGTGGTCTAGGGTATGTTCCATAAGACCACATCTCTTTGAGGCATTTGCCATCAAAGTCCAAGGCCTTTTCAACAGAATCCATTTTTTTGCATATCCTGAATCATGCAGTCCATGATGATAACATACTTTCAATATTTTCAAATAGTTCACATGCTTCCTTCACATTTTTCATACATGCCCATCTTTGGGCACCTGAAAAGACATTTAAAGAAAAATTATCTTTCCATGATGCTTTGATGGAACAGTCCATGCGCTGTTCTAAAGCTCCCATTTTGGCACAGGCTGGGAAGATATCAGCAAAGGTTGTGGGGTGTGGCTTCAAACCTGCCAACCATTTTTTTGCTTGGAAAGGTTTCAACAAATGCCATTTTGTGCAAGTATCCCGCCATCATGGCCTTTTCAACAGACACAGGATTTTTTTTGCATATCCAAATCATTGCAGTCCATGGAACTGCATTTCTTCCACGCATTTAGTCAACAGTTCGCATGCTTCCATGCCTTTACATATTATCTACTAGGGCACTTGCCTGCATTTTGACAAAGTTCCTGGAGGTTTGCTTTGTGGGATGCTCCCAAAATTTGGGCACTTGTCTGGAGTCTGCACTGGCAACGTACAAAAACAGAACATTTGTTTCTCCAAAATGCTTGATGGACATCCATCAGTTCTTGAGGAAGCTCTCATTTTGGCACAGGATGGGAGGTATGCTGGATGCTCGCATCTAATGAGGCATTCTGTTTACAACATTCAGTGTTGTCATCTTTTACACATTATTTGGTGCAACACTTAAGCAGGCGTCCACCCCCCAGCCATATTCAACTACAACATCTGAAACAAAAACGTCCTCCAGTTTCCTTCTGTCCCTTTGCCCTAATCTGGATCAAACACTAAATCACATTTTTTGGATTGTGAGAATTTACCACGGGAGGAATGCTGGCAGCTTTTTTTCACAGCTGGGAAAACAAAAACCATAAAACGTGCAAGTTTTCACATTAGATAAAGGCATTAACTAAAGGTTTCCCTTTTCCAGAGGTAAAATTTCTACAGTGAAGCAATTGGGTGACGTAGCTCTGGCCTGAACTTTTTTAGACAAAACGACCATTTTTTAATCCTATTAATGTCCGACCCCAAACTCGAATGAACCAAAAAACCAAAACGGGTGCGCATAGTTTCCCCCCCTTTTCCATGGACCCAATTGACTTGACCCTAAAAGGAAAAAAGACAAAACAATTTCAAAAATCTTTTAACATCCAACCTCAAAAAGCATTTTTAATTCCTTTTTATTTATTTATCTATTATTTTATTTTTATTATTTATTTAAATAAACGGAGGCATTACATTCTCCTCCCCTTAAGAAAGCATCGTCCTCGATGCGACATACAATGAAGAAGGAAAAAGGTAAACAACAAGGAACGAATAAGGCGAAGGCACACGCTAAGGTTAAGATTTCAGACACAAAAGCATGGTCACGGGGTGGCCCTAGGAACAATTGGTAGAAATTTTAACTTTCAAGGTTCTGTGAAGATTGGCAGTTCTCTCTTATTCGTTATTTCATTAATCTCTTTCCATTAACATTATTCTTAATTCAAGTCCTTTAAAATTTCATTTTTATCAAATTTTAGTTTATTCATTCCTGTGGGTTCCCATCATGAACTACAGTCACAACACCCTACCAGGGTCATACACAACACCAAATTTTCACAAGCATACTTTTACATACTTTCACGACCGTATCACATCACAAGGGTTTCACCAAACCATGGAATGACAACAAGTAGACCACATAACAATTAATTTCCAACAATTACGTCCTAGACATAGATCTAGTACACACATATGACTAACAACAGAATCAACACGTTGATACATATACAACGGGTATCACAAGCCCCAAAAATCCATGACTGCACCAACATAGTGCCAAGACAATATCCAATAGTCCATACCAACCAAGAGGAGAGTCAAGCCTCATACATAACAAGGTGTCAAAAAGACTCACACAGGTACACATAACTCACTATACCAATCTCCACACATCACAAGGCATCACGAAACAACTCCAGATATCTCCAAAAGTAACAGAATACGACTC
This sequence comes from Taxus chinensis, assembly GCA_019776745.2. Classification (NCBI taxonomy): domain Eukaryota; kingdom Viridiplantae; phylum Streptophyta; class Pinopsida; order Cupressales; family Taxaceae; genus Taxus; species Taxus chinensis. The sequence goes on along the minus strand of CM034150.1, from coordinate 663,062,276 downwards.
CATATACCTCCCCAAAGCATCACCAGATAATCTCCATATACCTCCCAAGAGGAAGAAACATAGTGCCAAAACCAAGTCGGGTCACTCAACCATAGAGCCCCATCAAGAATATCAGGTCACTCAACCATAGAGTGCCATAAAGAATAACAGGTCACTCAACCATAGAGGCCCGTCTCCTTTCTCCTTTTAATGAGGCCGGGTCACCCTATGGCCCTGGCACATAGAGCCCCGTCACCCCCAACCCAAGTGACATAATAACTCGTGGTTCAACAACCCGCTAGTTATCTGTAACTCCTTGGGGCGTACCCCCATACAACAAAGCGGGTCCATAGGTTCAACCACTCCATGGTGAATCCCATGACCCTAATTCCAACACATTACGACATTAGAACCAGCATAACAATCCATTCAAATGCCAAGTGGCAAAATCAAAAGCCTTGGGCTAGGCTACAAATCTTTCAAATATGAAAAGAAAGTTTTAAAACCAAGAAAAACAAATGGCTAATTAGCCATGGTTAGTGTAAAATCCAAATGTTAATGCAACAATCAAATAAATGCCCAAAATATAAGAACATGTCAATCAAGAAAAATGGCTGGTTCTAGCTAAAAAGATAATAGATTAATTTACGAATAAAATACGTAATGAGAAAATAGCACATTACAATCACTATGTGGCCTCATACCGCCACCAAAGGGGTACTCATCGAGTTGCTGGCACTCAGACATCGAGCCTCAGCTCGTGAAAATATACATGTAACCAGAAATGAGTATATCAAATAATGTAACTGTCATCATCTCTGCCTGAATCATTCCTCCAAACTCCCACAAGGATCAACATAGTCAAAATCACATAGGATTATTCAATGAACAATCCAATAGGAAAGAGCAGGGGACACAAGGTTGCATAAGTTGAGCCTAAGGTGGTGCGCACCCACAATATACTGAGCAAGCTCAAAGTATACTAAACAGATAGAAGTGGATTTTCAGTCTATATAAGACTCCACTTCCTCACTCGTACTCGGCTCAAGATTATGAAAACCTGGTCCACACCTCCTCTCTCCACACATACACTCTTGACAGTTCATCCCCTTAGGGTCGTCTAGTGTAGGGTCCACAACATACACATAACTACATCACTAACACAATGGTAATTCACACACAACAACCATAACGTATTACGCATGGTATATATATACAGGGTATAACACAATCACTACTTTCACAGGTTACGATACATCACATTATCACATCCTGCACCCAAAGTGCAATCACTGTACACTAGGGATCATACTCACCATATGCCCCTAAATCACAACATGAACCATCACATATTACACAAATCATACATACGATGGACATAGTAACATCACAACATAACATTCATTTGCTACATACAAAGTGATACACACATTTCTTCAAAACATGGTAAAACATCATGATACAATTCAATTCACTTTACATCAATCCATCATACAACATATCGACACACCCACATATCACAATATGCACAATGCTCCAACACCCCGTCATCCACATTAGAATTCTTTTGGATCCACACAATACTCCAACAAGTAATTCACACGTGAATTCTTCATAGAATCCACACGAAGGAGAGAGAATACTCCCATCCCCAGCACATCAACATGATAACAAATGCGCACTAAGTGACATACACCTCATGTGCGTTCACACTATCACAATTACGACATAGATCACATCACTCTTAAAACACATTACTCTTCCAATATTTATCACCATCATGAAACACCATCACCATCATGCAACCCATCATGTAACACCATCACCATCATGCAAAATCATCACAACTCCAATCCATCCCAGAGGTTCGAGAGCATGAACCTCCGCTCTGATACCATATGTAGTGCCCACATTTTACACACCCAAATACAACAGTAAAATACCAGGATAATTTTTTTTTGACTTACATTGCTCACTACACACAACACAGTAAGGGCTCCAAGTAGAAAAACTCAACAACATATACGATACTTACATCAGTCATCAAATCACATAGACACATGACTAACACCATATACATGTTTATACCACACTTTTCCAATGAACGAATACTAGCAATGACCCAACCACAAGAAACATGACTTCAGGAACGGCGAACCCACAACACATCATTTCTTTAATTGCATCTTAGTTATGATTAACATTCTAAGAACATTATTATGTAAGCATAGTTTTCTCCTTTCTCCTACATGTTCTAAAATCTTAAGTTCATTCCACTTTTAATTTACAGTTCAACCATTTAGGTTGGCTTCCTTTATGCAACATGGAAAATTCCATAACTTACATAAGCTTATTTGACACAATTCAAATCACATACAAAAGTACTAATTATCTTGTTCTTATGTTAAGAATATGCTTCTCAAACGTTTATTTAATGTTTAAAATTTACCCTTGCTACACAAGTGAACCTAACGTGATGTCAAGATGAAATCTTGGGATTAAGGAAGACATAGATTCGAAATAGCTTTTCCCCAAGAACATCCATCGATCACATAATAGTTATTTCACTACCATTATTATTAAGTTCAATAACTTGTTGAATTCCAAATTTATATTTATATGTATATCTTTTGTTTCTCGAAGTTTGGTCACACCAAGGTAATTTATATTCTTTGCAACACATGAAAAATTTTAATTAAGTTATAAGGACTCCAAGATTGACCTTAATCCTAATCTCCAATCTCGTGTGCAGCATTATATGATATGCTCTTACATCACACTAAGGTCTCGTTCTTAGCATCGTCTCAAAACAAAAGAGTTACGAAAGCACTTGTCTGACATCTTAAGGAAGTACATGCTAGGAGCATTATAAACTACACATGAACACAAGTGATCTGTGTTCATGAAGATCCCATATCCTTGCATTGCACGATTTCGTATAAGAAATATTATTTATTCCTTAATGCCATAAAATGACATAACAAGGGATTAAGGGACAAGATTACACTTTCTAAGGTTCTCTAGAATCAACATCTTTCAACTCAATTTCGCATGCAAGGAGTTAAATTATAGTTTTCTACCCACAAGTTAACATACAAAATCCACTAGGGTTTAGTTTAATTCCAATATGCACCTAATGATCTACGCCTCAACTATATATGATTTTAAGGCAAGCAGACATATCTATACTAAACCACCTTCAAGAAGATACCAAGATGTTATTTTGATAGAAACCAAGGTACACCGTTTAGTCATTCCTTCGAACAAGGACTCATAAGGTGACTTCCAAAGTGGTCTTCACCACTCAACCTGGTGTCAGGACCTGAAGAGAGGGCATTCTTCTCGCGATTACCAAAACTAGAAGGAAACCGCATACTCTGGATAAAGTTGGACCATGTTTCCTAAAATATGGGTTCATGACGATGTCACTAAACGTACCTGACTATGACGGTAAACTCCAACTAGGGATTTATTTACCTAACCTAAGTGTTCCATCGAGTGTAAAGGTTAAGTTCGTTCTACGGTCTTAAATTTCTTATATGGTAAAAAGGATCACACATGCAGGCAAGTTATGCACGAATATTTTATTAAGGTTGAGTGTTCCCATTAAAACTCTTTATTATGTTTACAAGGTAAGAAGATAACCCAGTAATTAATTTAATCATTTATTGAATACTGAGAAAGTACTACAATATATTAACTTCAATTTTTAATTTACTATGTATAAATCAAACCCTTTTTTTTTTGCCATACACAACTAAGAAACAAATTGAACCGGTGATTAGATGCACATTTCCTAAGTATCCCTGAAAACTAGCATATCATGCATATTAACAAATTTCAATTATAACTTTTCGGTAACAAGAGACTACATTAGACAGTTATTCATTTTACAATGACCTATAAAAATTACAATAATAATAATTAAATTACACATCACCTTTTTCGTCGTCATTCTTCCATTCTGTAAAACCCACGTGAGCATGATATCAGCGATAAATCACTAGCATGGCATCCTCCCTAATCAATCATAATTATCATTTTTTAGTTTCCCATTTACATCTAATAATAATTACAATTTGCAATCGAAATAAAAAAAAAAGGGTCTAGAAACATGTATTCATTGCCTTTCATTTTTCTTCATTTTATAAACCTAGGAAAGAGAAAGAGAAAGGAAGAGAGAGAAAACATCATTTTGTCAAAAGTTCCAATACACACAACAAGTTTCATTATAGTGTTTTAAACAGTTATTTACGTGTGTTAAAAGTTTCCAGGGTGATTTGGCAACCCTACGAGGGTCTGCAGTTTTCTACTTTTACATTTTCTCACTAGCTACAAAATGTATCAAAATGAGCTCGGAGGCTAAGAAAATACTTCCAAAGGTTATCTCCCAATGAACACGCAAACCACGACTAACTTTCTACGTGTCCACAGATACCAAGAATTCATAGCAATCGACGGAATTGAAAAAGAGTGAACGGTTTGCGTTTGGCGGTTAGTTCTCTGCGGCCACTGGTCCATAGTTCACCCCAGTTGAAAAATGCCAAAAATTTATCTTTAGGGCCAGGAAACCACGTCCATAACTGACGTTCGATGGAGAAGCACACAACGAGACATCTCCTACTAGTTCCCCTATATAAGGAGAGTTCATCAGAATCGACGGGACTGAGAACTAGTAAACTATTTTTAAATGGCAACACGTTTTTTGGAGCGAGAAGAAGAAATTGGTCCAGTGGGCCTACAAAAATGGCTTCGCCAAATTATCCCAAAAAGTGTTCTTTTTTATCCTAAATGTTCCATGCATTTGTCTAGTATAAACGCTAGAGGTTTGCGAAGACGAAATGTGATTTCTCTTTTCAGGTTTCAAATGGTGGTCCCAAACGAAAGCCAACTTTCTAGTTTTAACAACTCTCTACTGTTGTAAACCAGTGTAACAGGGCTCCTATAAGAGTGTCAAAAGGATGTCATATGATCGTTTCGGGTTAAACAAAAAATCAAGGTGACTCCTCGTATACCACGGTACACAAGTGAAATTTCACATCCTCGTTTCCTAGAGTTACGAAGGGTACTTAGTGAGTCTCTGAAAATATCTAAAATTTAACTATTTTAAGTAGCGAAGAAGGTCAAATTTAATCAATGGAGAGTCAAATTCATCTGGGTCGATAAAATGATATTGGAGTGATAAAGAAGGGTAAGAGTTTTCTAGATCATCTCGAAGTGAAGGTGATAGTTCATGGTTTTAAAGTAGGCAAGTTAAAAAGACTTTGAGAGTTGCGACACAATACTTTATTGTTTTGCAATGAGTTGAAGGAACGATTCAACCATATTAAAAAAAATCCCATAATTTTAAAATTCTATTCAGTTTGTAAAAGAGAACTAAAACACGAAAATTATGAGAGGTAAGGTAAGAAGCACCATGCCTGGAGAACAAATTCAGTCGATGCCGCAAGCTTGGGTTCAATCTCTTGCTTGGGCACTTTGTCAACAGTGATGGCACTCCATGAGATGTCATCTAGCGAAGCATTGCTTGGGGGCAGTCCAAAGAAAATGCCCTAGTTTTGTTCAGCCGCCACCCACAAATCCAACTTGGTGTTTTTTTGCATTCTGCCCTTCTCTTCTTTGCCCTAATCCGTCCTCACAAAGAAATCACGGGTTTTCTTAGTTTTAAAACTTTTACTTTAATTAAATTTTTGTTTGTTTGTTTGTTTTAACTAGATAAAAATAAAAACCCTAAACGAAGTAAAATAATAATAAGCACGATTACTGATGATCGCCATATTCATAATAACCACAAAAATTTATCAATAATAATAATAACCACCCTCGACAATATAAATTATAATATTATTATAAACATTATTTTTATGATTTACGGCTAAAACAATGATAATAATTATTAATCCTATTAATGGCAACGACCAGGAAAGCTCGACGAACCGAGAACCAGATTTTCCTTTAACCGGATAGTCGTCTATGACGCTACGAGGTCCACAGTTGGGGTGTCGACAATGACCCGAAAGGAAAGAAGGAGAGGGAAGGTTAAAAATCTCCACTGCGGCCTAGACAAGGTCAACAACAGTCAATGAAAGCACCCGCACACCAGTCTCCCAGGCTTAGCAACAAGGTCATCATGCCAGGGACTGGGGAAACATCGAACAGGGCATTACAATGTGCAACTATTTTACCAATACCAAATATGTCTAGATATAAGAGAAGTATGAGCTTCCCTGATCACATGCACTCTTTCATTCTGTGGAATGCAAAGTTTACCAGAATGATATAAAATTCCATCATGCACATGATAATCCAATTCTCTTACCTATTTACCACTCATTAAATTGTCATATGCTTCCTTAAAATCAGACATCATACACATATTGTTGTTTATAACTATCACGAGATAAAGAACTATGTTGTAAAAGAATAGATGCAGAGAATGACTGGAGGTCTAGATAACATATCAATAACCTTGTTTTGCGTACCTTTTTTTTATACCTGATTACAAGGTGAAACTGCTGCAAAAATCCCATCCAACGAAAATGTCTAGATTTTTGTAACTTTGTTTGTGTTTACAAATACTGAAGGGGATGATGATCGATATGTATAACTACTTATTTTCCCATCAAGTAATGCTTCCATTTTTTACACTCTACACCAAAGCATACAAACTCTTTATCATAAGTTGGATAATTTCTTACCGCACTCATGAAGGTTTCTGAATGGTAACACATAAGTTGTTTGTTTTGCATCAACACTACCCCCATTACATAGTCACTAGCATCCATCTCAATCTCAAATGACTGCTGCAAATATGGAAGTGCCAAGACCAGAGCTGGTACTGATTTTATCTTTCAGTGCATCAAAATCCTTATGATATTTTCCTCCCCACTGAAATACTTGTTTAACACTTGTCATAGCATGCAAAGGAGATGTAATAAATGAGAAGTTAGAAATGAATTTTTTCCAGTATTGTACTGCACCAAGAAAACTCCTAACTTCCGTCACAATATTGGGTCTAAGATAGCTAACAATGACCTCTTCTTTTGCAAGTTCTATTTTTAATTCACTATTTCACACAACAAAACCCAAATAGATTAAATATGTTTTCCCAAATTCAAATTTTCACATCTTCAAAAATAATTTCTCTCCTGTTAATACATCTAAGACTTTCTAGATGTGATTAACATGATCATCCCAAGACTTACTGAAAATAAGAATATCATCTTAGTAGACAATATCAAAATCATCAGTGAATGGTTTAAAAACATCATTCATAACCCTCGTGAATGTTTTTGGTGTATTGTACAATCCAAACGACATCACTAACCATTTAAATAATCTCTAATTCATTTTAAAAGTAGTGTTCCACACATCACCTTCATTAATCCTTACTTGGTAATAACCACTTCTTAAGTATAACTTTGTGAAATAAATAACATTCTTTAATTGATCCATTAAATCATCAATATGAGGAAGAGGGTAATGATTTTTCACCATGATTTTGTTTCAAAGCATAAAAATCAACACACATCCACCATGTGTCATCCTTCTTTGGCACCAAAATTATTGGTGAACCACAAGGATATGAACTTGGACGGATGATACCTTTTTCCAAGAGTTCCATCACCTGTTTTTTTATTTCCTCATTTTCAACCGCAGACAACCTATACATACAAATGTTGGGAAGAGGTGCATCCTGTAGCAGTTGTATCTCATGTTGAACCCCTATTTTTGGAGGTAGACCTTGTGGATCCTCGAAAAACATCATTATAGTTAGAAACAATTTTAACTAATTCATTACGATGTTTAGGGTCACAATCCTCAAAATCCTTTTTGTGATCTTTCTTTTTGGCTTTAATCACCATGAGTAAAACATTCTTGCTTGAATTGACAAGCCTTTTCATCTATCATGCAGTAACCAAGGAAGGACTTTTTTTTACACTGTGAACTCTAACAATATAATCAATTCCATCCTTCACAAGCAAGTAATTATTTTCTTCCCTATAGAAGATTGTTTCACGATCATATAAGTAAGGACTTCCCAAAAAAAACACCACAAATATCCAACAGAACAACATCCAAATCAACCTCATCAATAAACTTGTCTCTAATGGAAAATTTGAATCTACTAGTTTTAATTACCTGCATAGCTTCGTGTCATCACAAGCCCAGCCCAAAGGATAAGGCTTAGGATGTGGTTTAGTTTTGAGTCCTAGTTTATTTACAACCTCCTTGGAAATCAAATTAGCTTGAGATCCACTACCAAAAATAATATCAATTTTTGTATGTTTTTAAATTACTCTAAGGTGGAACAACTCATTCTGTTTCCTTTCATCATGTATAAATTGTTTACTAGAATAAGATGCAACATTTGAAGTAATAGTGTTGGAAGAAGAGAGAGAATGATTACCTTGAAAACTCATGACCCATGATCTTGGTTTCATCCCCTGAATCAGACCCAAGATCATGAACCACAATATTTGTTTTCTTCTCTTTTCCTTTCTTAGGAACCCACTTAGGCCTAATTTCAGGATGTAATTTCCAACACCTAGACTCATTATGGTTCTTTTTACAATAATTAAAAAATGGTTTTTCATCTTTTTTCTTAATAGTAGAGTTCGTTTTTTCTTACCCTTTCCTTTTCCTTGTCCTTTCGGATTGCTTGTTATTTTGCTTAAAATAAGAAAAGGGGGACTCTTTAGTCATTTTCCCTCGTGCTTCCTAATGTGTATCTTGAACACACACTGCATCAAGTTTATTAGGACCTAAAATAAGAATCATATGCCTTAGGTAACTATGCAACCCACCAATATATTTAAGCAGTGTTTCTTGTGTGTTTAGGGAAATTCTAAGAATTAGAGCACTTTTCCTAAATTCTTGTGTATAGTCTTGAACACTTTGTCCCTTAGCTTGTTTTAATGTTTTCCAATCCATCATAGGTTGTTGCTTGTAACAAAGAGGATAAAATTGTTTTCTAACATTTGAAACAAAATTTGAACAAGAAGTGATCCCTTTACCTTGGGTTTCCTCTACTTCTTATAGCTTACTCTCCCAGAAAATAAGTGCTTTGCCACCCATCCAAAGAGTTTCCAAATGAATTCTTTCTTCATCATCAATAAATTTCTAAACCCTGCAATATACCTCAATCTGTTTGATCCAGTTATCCAACTTCTTTGTATTAAGCTCTCTATTATATATTGGCAATTCAAACTTGACATCTAATTTTAATGAAGGACAAAATTGAGATTTTTGAGATTCACCTTTAGGAATATTAGAAATAGAGGACATCTTCTATTTTACCTTCTCTATTTTATCTTTCCCTTTTTCTATATCGGTACAATTCTTCCACCATCTCTTTCATTTGAAGGAATGATTTCTGAAACTCTACTTCTTCTCGTTCCTTCATCGACGGACTTTGAGATCTTCTTAAACTAGATTTTGGGATCCTCTCCTACTAATTTTCCTTCACCCTTATTAGACCAGGACCTTGTTATCATTCACCAAAAATTGAAATCCAAACACGGTTAATTTGATCATAGACCAACTCTAATACCAATTGATCCAAAATCATGAGCAAAATTGCAACATTCATCCATAGTTTTACTTTAAACAATGATTTTACGGATTGAAATCGACAGAATGAATTTCTTATATTTTTAATTAAAATGAATATACTGTGAGGATTGTGAGAATCAAAGAAATAAATAGGAAAAAATTGACAAGAGTAGGACACCGTACATGATAATGGACTTTGACACTTACTGGCTTGCGTCTTTGGGTCCAATTAAAGGGACCAGTCTATTAAAATCATATATAATAACACTTATAATTTGTATTACATGATTTTTGATCTTCTCACTAGAATCCACTTGCAAAAATGATCCTAGTCCCCTTTTACACTTTCGTCAAAATCTCATCCTAGCTCTCACAATAAGCCTCTTTAATAAAAAATACATTCACTGCCTCTCTGCTCTTCAAATACAATGCGACACCTTTTATATTTTTTCACATAAAAATAGCTTATTGGTTAGGCCTATATAATTTTACCCTATCAACCATGGTTTAACCCTCTACCTTCCTTACTTTTTATAAAGTGAGATTTGAATTGATTTTCCATTGGTAATAAAGAGCCCCCATTCGTCCACGTGGAATAATCTTTGGTGCTTGGTTCAGGTGGGGGGATTGTTTATTTATCCCACATGTGTGGGCGGATAAGGTGAGGAATCCTTTTTAAAAGGCTAGGCTGACATAGAATCCATGGCTTGGCCACATATAGCCCTTTTTCCAAGCGCCGAGATGTTTGTACTTAATTGTGTATAGAGGTGTTGGTTTGATTGCCCAACGTTTTGGGTCGAGTTCATTGGAGCCTCGCCAGAGTTAATGGGTTGTTGGAGGATTTATGTGGATCACCACATATGTGTCCCAAGTAGTTAGAATAGTTTGTAATTCCACATATGTGGCCTGGCTAAAAACTGTAGAACATAGTTTCCTGAGCTATGTGGAGAGCCCACCCTGTAATATAAATATGAAACTCACCAAGTTAGGCTAATATGAAATTGAGTTGGCTCAGTGGCATTATAGCGATGTGGTGGCAAAGGAACCCCTTATGTGAAAAGAGTGTGTCGAACCTGGCCGAGGGCCCCCGTCCAATAAAAAGTGGGGTCCACCTTTTCGATCCTGAGTGTCGAAGACCGGCGTTGCAAAACCATATTTATTTTTCTCCTCCGCTTACGCATTCTCTTTCTATGACTAAGTGTCACTACCACTGTTGGTCAATTGACCCTTCCTGGACTGAATGTCGACCAAAATTTCAATGGCCATAACTTTTACAGACGTGCTCCATTTTTCTACAAACAAGATATCATTGGGAAGATCTAATTTTCCTCTACGCAATGTAATTTCCAAAAAACTGATTCTGAGAAGATTATAGATCAGTGTTTCTTAGTGAGGGTTCTTTGGATCACACTCCTTTAACCTTCAAGGAAAAAAATAGGCTTTTACCACAGCTACAATATATTCTATTATCATAACTCTGAACATGCAATAATGGTTATCAAGGTAAACATATTTATAACCTCAAGTAACATTACTAACACTTCTACCATGTGAAATACTAAAGAACATACTGCAAAATACTAGGATTCAGGATCATATTCCCTCAATTGTGCAAATCATAGTCTTAACTTGAATAATAATAGTCATGTATCATCAAACAAAGCATTAGATCACATGTAAAATATTATCAACAATCACATCGTTGAATCCTTCACACAATGTGGAGAGAAACCATTCAAACTCGGAAAAAAACACTTGAAAAGGTCGAGTATCCACACAAAAATGAGGGTTTGCATATCTTTTCTAAATTTTTCATATAAATATTTATTTCTTCTTTACTCCATAGTTTTTCTCTCCCTCGAAATGTGGAATAATTACCAAAAAATGACTATCTCTCTACCTTAACCACAAATTCCCTCCATGTATACAACCTACTACCTAATTCATAACTCCCATTTTTTGAAATTGTAACTCCCACTAAGTGTAACTACTTTTCCATATGCAATAATGACTCCAAATTAGATATTTAGTGACTCTTAGGACTTCCGTTCATAACATAACAACTCACACACACACTTAACACTCATAACCACTCACTTGTGACTAACCACACCCCCTTAGGACTTCATTATACTTTTACAAAACTTCCCAAACCTTTAGCACTCTTAGACATGACTATTACAACTTGAAGTACATTTAGGAGGGAAAAGACCCTCATTTAAAATTTTAAACTCTTTACTCTTACCTCTCTTTCATACTTGACTCAAACATCCTAATTGAATATACTAAACATATAATGACACTTGAATGACTCCATGAGATGCTCCTACATCATTCTCCTAAGGTGGAGAAAATAATGTCCTTCATACACCTTTCTTGAACCATCATGTTTTTAGCTTCCTTGCATCCACTTGGGTCCCACATGATTTTATTTTGTCTTCCATTTGTCTTTACTTGTTCTCTTTCCTCTGTGATATTCATCTTCATTTTATTTCTTTTGTCTTCATCTTCTGAAATGATGTTTTCAATTCTTCTTCTCTTCATTTGGGATCTCTCAAATAGGATTTTCTTTCCATTTCCTTGACTGTACCTTGCACATTCATAAACACACAAAACCTCAGATTCAAAAACAAAGAGACATTTGAGCCTCTTCCTCGGATTTTACTTCAATTTATTCTTTCCTCTCAGTCTTTTTCTTCCATATTTTCCTCTTTTTTTTCACCACATTTCACCTCATCACCTTTCAAAGCACATTCAAGTGCATAGATCTCTACCTCTAGCTTCTTTGGATTCATGTAGACAAACTAAAAATCACTATTTATCTACTCTCCTTTGAAATTTTCTTCAATAATAAAGGATTACTTGTCCTCATCTCTAATTTCTTGTTGGTTTGTCTCTATTTCCATCATTTCCAACTTATCTTCTTCCTCTATCATCTTCTTCTACTGCTGCAATCTCTTCTTTCTCTTCACGAGTGACCTCAATGACCACCTTACCATCTACCTCAACACTATCTTCTTCAATTTTATCATTTCCTTACTCATGAACCTTCTTTGCATTTCTCTCACTTTTCTTTCTAACTCCTCAAGCTTCTCCAAACTTCTTCTCATCTCTCTTACCTCTTTTTCTTCCCACAACTTCATCTTTCACTCTCCTTCCTTAATTTTATCCTCTCTCTTCCTCTTTTTACCATTCTTCATCTACCTAAGTAATTACTTTTCCAACCCAACCTCCATATTCTCTAAACTTATCAAATCTACACACCTCACCTTGGTCCTAATTAGGTATTTTTGTGTATCCCCTTTATCTTTTCTCTAATTTACTCTTATTCACATTTTTCAAGGCAACAACCTTCTAAAAAATTCACTTACACCACTGCCAAGAAGTGATTATTTTACTTTAATCAACTTACAATCACGAAACAACTCCAATACTTGACATATACTAAACTTGCATTCATAATAACAAAATAACTTGATGACTTGCTTTCAAAAGAATAAATTAACAAATAATATCTAGGCTATGATACCACATGATGGAGAGAAAAATAAAAATATCATTCATATAAATAATTTCCAAAAGAAGGTTTAGACAACTTCACTAAAACTGGCTCTGCATGGAGGATCACCAACAAGCCCAAAAAGGCTTAAATTGTGCTATCACGGACAATAAGCTATTACAATGAATTCATTCGATGAAAAAATTTTTCCTACCATTTTTAATACTATCATTCTCTAACCCTTCAACCACTAAACTCATCAACACACAGTAGAGTTCCTTGATCACTTACCTAGCCACTTCAAATGCTCAGGTTATTGCTCTCTTGTAAATGTTTCTCAAGGATATCATTTTCGGTTTCTTGTTTCTTTTATTCTTTTCCCTATTACCACATTTAAAACACATGTTAAACCTATCATGAAATGCATTCAAAGCAATCAAAATGTCCACATTCATCCGTTTGTGCAAGAACTATCAACTATGCCCCTTGAGACAATTTAGCTTGCATCAAACATGGATAGAGGTTATCTAGGGCCACCTAGAAGGATTTTAAAATTTAATTAGTTCAATTTTGATAGCACTAAGATGATCCCAAAATTTTATACTCCAACTCTCTCTTCAACATCTTATATCCCACTTTTTTGCATTTCTTGTCTCTTGAGAACAAATAGCTTGCTAGCACTAGGGTTATGAGATTATAGAGTGACCCAGAATGAACTATCACATTCCTCAACTGAATTTTACCACTCCTAACATGCATGCAAAATTTTAGAACTTAACTCTTAGCACAACTCCTTTCACCTCACTTTTGTAATTTTTTCTTACAAGAAGACAACTAGTTAGGACACTCTTGTAGCCCCTATAACTTCTCTTCCACATGGACTCAAGAACAAAAATAATAATGTTTTTAGGACCCATTTTTTATTTATTTATATCTTGAGAAGTTTCAAGTTTATAATATTTTTCTATCACACGCTTCCTTTGGAAATCACCTCTCTAAACTAGCTCTTAACTATGTGTTAACCATCTAGTAGACTGTTAAAATATCCCAAAAAACCACGCCAAATGAAACTTAAAAATTATTTTTTAATCTCCTATATTACTCACCTAAAATATTTTCTTATGAATTTCAAGAAAAAACACTTTGGTTTGATACTTCAAATTTCATGCCCTAACAACACCCTTGAACTAGGCTTCTTAGAGCCCAGTAAGTTTTGAAACTTTTATAACTTTTACTAAACTTTGATTCCAACCCCAAAATTTTGGGTCAAGGAATTTTTTGAGGTCCTTAACAATAAATTATTACTAGAATCCATTGAGAGACACTATAAACCCTCCATTCATGCACTTATTTGTTGTCCCTGCTTGCTAATATGCATAAGTCACAATATTGTTTTTCTTTGTCAAAATTCAGTCACAACTAGAACCAGATTAGGTACACACCTTTACAAATTTATTAACCTTATAATTACATTTATATCCTCTGAAAATGATTCACTCATTTATTTACAACAAGTCCAACACACTCCTTTAACCTTCAAGGAAAGACAAATCGAGCTTTTACCACAGTTACAGTGTAGTCTATTATCAGAACTCCAAGCATGCAAAAATGGTTATCAAGGAAAACATATTTCTAATCTCAAATAGAATTAATAACACTTCTACCATGTGAAATATTATAGGAACATGCTACAAAAATACCAGGATTCAAGCTCATATTCCCTCAACCATGTAAATCACAATCTTACCTTGAATAATAACAGTCATGTATCATCAAACAAAGCATTGGATTCACATGCAAAAGTTTATCAACAATCACATCATTGAATCCTTCACACAATGTGGAGAAAAACGATTCAAAATCATAAAACACGCTTGAAAATTATGAGTATTCCACACAAAATTGAGGTTTTGCATAATCTTTCCTAAAGTTTCTCATACAAACATTTGTTTTTTTCGTTTACTCCACGATTTTTCTGCTCCCTCCACATGAGGAATAATTATCAAAAAGTGATTATCTCTCTACCTTAACCATAAATCCCTTCCATGTATGCAAACTACTACCTTATTTATAAATCCCATTTTTTGAAAATTTAACTCCCACGAAGTGTAACTCCTCTTCAATATGCAATAATGACTTCAGATCAAACATTTAGTGATTCTTGGACTTCCATTCATAACATAACCACTCACTCACTCACTCACACACTTAACACTCTTACCCACTCATTTATGACTAACCACACTCCCTTAAGACTTAATTATACTTTTACAACACTTCTAAGACCTTTAACACTCTTAGACATAACTATTACAACTTGAAGTACAATTTAGGAGAGAAAGACCCCCATTCAAATTTTCAAACTCTTTACTCTTACCTCCCTTTCACACTCGAGTCAAACATCCTAATTGACCATATTGAACATAAAATGGCACTTGAATGACTCCATGAGATTCTCTTACATCAACATAATTTGGGTGAATCAGTCACCCCATATAGGCTACACACAGTACATAACACAACATAGTACAAGTACAGTTCAGTATAGTTCAGAGCTCAGAATCAGACTTGGCTCCTTAGTACAGTGATTCCTTTCTTGGTGTTCCTATAACAAGGGGGAAGTTACATAGGGAGTGATTTCAACACATCCTATAGAACTCCATACACAAAAACTTTTACAATGTAGATTTTCCTTAGCACATTTTCTGGGGAGAAGTTAAAGGTTAGAGGATAAAACCAGACCTTCCTCTCTACACTACTTTTGTCGTGGCATCAGATTGCCAAAAAAATAGATAGTATAAAGATCTCTACAGTATTGGGAAGAAGTTAAAGGTTGGAGGATAAATCCAACTTTCCTCATTATAACTCTTCATCTAGTGGCGTGAGATCACCCAAAAAACTCGCACTTCATCAACAAGATCCTTTCTACACCCTTCATCTCATCACGGATCAAGTGCATATGTTCCTTTTTATATTTTTGTACTTTTCTTTATACACTTCTTACATAAATACATACATGCATTTTGGGTAAGTGCACCAAGTTGGGGGGCCAAAAAGTGGACAAGAAAATGAAAATGAGCAAAACGTGATCGCATTTTGTAGTAACACAATTGCGCTATGTTTTTTTGGTTTGGTTATTCACAAACCTAGAACGCATATGCATTATAATGCATATGTGTTTCTAGTGCTATGAAACACGTACATGTTTTGTTAGTGTAGGTTATTATTTATCCTTTTATTTATTTATCAGGATAATTCTTACACTTGTGTTAGCCCTACACTTGTTGGGTTAGCTTGCTTAGGTGTACTAGTTGTGTGGAGTTAGCTTACTAGTTGTGTTGAGTTACCTTCTTAGTTATGTGGAGTTAGCTTACTAGTCTTTTAGAGTTAACTTAACTACCGGTATCAGTTAGTGGGAGTTCTTCACCATTGATTTAGGTAGTAGTTGCACTTCCCTTCTCCTATATGTACATCTTTCTTATTGAATAATTCAAGTTATTCTATTGTAATGTATTGAGCATTATGGATTATGATGGATTTCCATATATGGTATTTTAGCTCTTCTGTTTTGTAAATCTAATGTGGTGTGATATTATCATCTGAGATCGCAGCTTGGAAAAATCTTCTTATCGTTCCTTTCATGGTATCATAGCGATAGATGATGTAGACATCCATCTGCAAGTTTTTTTTGCAAACAAGGGTTTATTATTTTCATGTATTTAGAATTTGTTAGCAATTTTTTGCAGCATACATTTTTATGCAAAACAGAGTGCGGCATTGGATTTGAAAGGTGCCAAAACCCTAGAGTCGACTGTAAACTTGACCATGTTTTGAGATAGTCAAATCTGGACGTAGATCTGTACCCTATGGGTGCATTATCTTATCCATTGGATATAAGCGTGTACTTTCTAGATGCATTCTTTTACCCTCTGGATATTTTGGTTTTGGATGTAGTCTTTTATCCACTGGATGCAGATCTGTACCCTCTGGGTGCATTCTTTTATCCATTGGATATAACATGTACCTTCTGGATGCATTCTTTTACCCTCTAGATATTTCTGTTTTGGATGCAGTCTTTTATCCACTAGACGCAGATCTGTACCCTCTGGGTGCATTCTTTTATCCATTGGATACTGGCGTGTATCCTTTAGATGCAATGATTTACCTTCTAGATATTTTAGGTTTTGGGCGTAGGATTTTATCCTTTGGTCACAAGCATGTATCGTGTGGATGCACTCTTTTACCCTTTGGACATTTGGGTGTCATGTGTACCTTTTAAAAAAAAGATCAGCACTAAAATATTATTTTACTAGCAAAACTTTCTAGAGCTCATAACTTTTGATCTATAGCTCGGATTAAGGTGATCTTTTTTCTGAAATTGTGTATTTTTTCGAGATCTATACATTGGTGACATTTTTATAAACATATTTCAAATGTAAAAGGTACTGTTACTCATTGTAATATTTACATGCACTCAATTATAAAGTGCCAAATTCGGGAGGGTATTGTGATCACTTGTGGATGTAATTTCAGTTGAGCCCGACATCCTAAACTTTTGGGTATTGCATTCTTGTATCTATGGGTGTATACATTTATATCTCTATTGTTTGTTGAGATATTTTGGATCTGTATTTTTGACACTTTTGTTGGTATGTTGACAGTGTCTCTTGTGGGGGAGCTATTCTGGTGGATCCCAGTGTTAGTTTGTCAGTGTTCGAGTAGTTGATTTTGACAACTCATACAGATCTATGGTGTCACTCTACCCATTTTGCAGTATGGGAGGGTGTGGTGTTGATACTGCTTCTTCGGGTTTCGTGTCCTTGCCTTGTTACCTTGGATTTTCTTGGATCGTGGCACTCCTATTTATTTGGATCTTGTGTCCACCTTGTTTCCTTGGTTGTTCTTGGACCGTGGCACACATATTTGTAACAGTTGATCAAATTATGTTTGGTGTTTTTTTTTCACTTTCGACATCACTCCATTGAAAGTCTCCTTGCATGGAGCTATTCTAGTGAATCCCAGTGTTAGTTGTTTTTGAGTTCTATGATCGAGAAGTGGATTCAGACAACACTGCGTACCACACTTATTCAACATTATACGAGTCTTTGGAGCCGAGCTTTTGAGGATATCTTGTAGCAAGATTTTTCCCTCTCTACTTTGTTATTACTTGTTTTGGGTACTTTGTGGTGTCCAATTTTTCCATTTATTGTACATGGGTACCTCATCAGGCCTTATTTCCAGGACCCACCTTATTTTTTGCCCACCTAAGCTATGCTTACTAGAGGGTGTTAGTGTAGGTTATTATTTATCCTTTTATTTATTTATCAGGATTATTCTTACACTTGTGTTAGCCCTACACTTGTTGGGTTAGCTTTCTTAGGTGTACTAGTTGTGTGGAGTTAGCTTACTAGTTGTGTTGAGTTAGCTTCTCAGTTATGTGGAGTTAGCTTACTAGTCTTTTGGAGTTAACTTACCTACCCATATCAGTTAGTGGGAGTTCTTCACCACTGATTTAGGTAGTATTTGCACTTCCCTCCTCCTATATGTACATATTTCTTATTGAATAATTCAAGTCATTCTATTGTAATGTATTGAGCATTATGGATTATGATGGACTTCCATATATGGTATTTTAGCTCTTCTGCTTTGCGAATCTAATGTGGTGTGCTATTATCATCTGAGATCGTGGCTTGGAAAAATATTCTTATCGTTCCTTTCAGGATTTGAGCTATATGAATTATCTTGTGAGCCTGATAGGATCCCTAGTTACTAAAATATGTTTTGTATACATGATTCCATTTATTATTTCTTTACACTTTTATTATTTCTTATACTTAAAATTTATTTTAGTAGAATATAAGAATTTAGGGGTCACTCTACACCTAATGGAAGTGGTATTGTAGGTCTAACAGTTATAATCTAGAAGATAGTTTTTCAAAATCTAATTTGCTCAGTACTTACTCATTTTCAAAATTTTAGCAATGACCTAAAAGATTTCAGGTCATATATATTGTAGTTGGTCTTTGTTTTAGGAAAACATATAGTCACACATTTTGTAGGTTATTTTACCTTATGGATTGGATTTTGGCCCTACCACTACCTGAATTGGTACCAATTTTGAAATTTGGTCCATAATTCACTTTAGTGACCACGAATCAGCTCTATGATGCTTGTCTACTTACTAAAATGAGATCCTCATTTTATAGATAGAGGATTACTCCCTAAATGGGATTATTAATCTGTATGGAAAAAATGAGGTGATTGTAATGTGCCTCCTCCTTAGGGTTTGATAACACTAACAGGTGTTGAATGAGTTTTTATAAATAGCACTAAGTGAATTGCATCAAGTGAACTATTCTTTGAAACAGGGTTCTCCATATAAATATCATCCCTTCACCTTTCTTGTCTCTAAAATTATCCTTTCATGGAATAAAATTGTAAATATTCTCATACATTTCTTTCCTCATATGTACATCTCTTGGAGATAGATGATGCCCATAATACTTCACAAATGATGGTCTTGGATACCTCAGTGGCATGACTAGCTCATTTTAGCTTGTTCTTTGGAGAGATTTGGGTACAATGTCAGAGTCAGGATTTGACGATCATAAAGTCACTCCTTGAGCTCCACATTTCACTTTTAAATATTGATGAATTCTTCACAATTCAATTTATCAGCCAAGATGAAACCTAGGTGTGAGCATGCTTATGATGAATCCTTCACAATTCAATTCAAGTTGTTCCTCATCGAAATGGATTTCCTTCTCTGGATAGGGGATGAATCCTTGAATGAAATTTGATTATGAGTTACATGTTATTGACCTCCATAATCCACTAAAATTTGACATAAAAATCAAATTTTATGATATAATGAAACTATTCTAAAAATCTAATTCTTCTTGCAACTCAAAATCTAGGTCCTATTTCATTTTTAACTTAGAGGAATGCTACTGAAGAGTTTTGTAGTACAGGTAAAGAAATATTTAAGCCTTCAATAAAGGTTGATTGTTCCACCTTATAGAGTATTCTAATATCCTTCCAATTCCTATTTTTTTCATCCTAAGTATTTCCATAACTCATGGAATCATCTAGAGAAGTTAACTTTCATTGTTTTATCTTTCATTCCCTGCACTTGAAAACCCTGGTCTTAAACTCAAATTGCTCCTGAATGAGATTTTTATTTCCTAAACTTTCCTAAATTTACTTAGCCATCTTCAATTATGTCTAAAATCAACCTTAGATGCTTTATGTTTTCTCTAAAAACTTCCAAATGGTGTTCAATTAACTACTTATAATGGCCAAAAATTACCTTTTTAGGCCTTCAAAGGAAGTAGTCTCTCATTAAAACTAATATGATTTGATCGATCACCTTAGACACTATTCCCTACACACTGTTAACACACTGAATGATCTTATTAGGAATTTCCTTTGGGTTAGGGTTTAGGGTTTATGCCTCAGGGTTTAGAAGTTTAGTGTTTAGAGCTCATAGTTGACTGGGTAGGGTTTATGGTTCAGGTTTTAGGGACTCAGCTGTTTAAGGTTCATGGCCTCTAGAGTTTATGGTTTAGGGTTTAGAATTTAGGTTTTAATGACACAGGGTTAAGGGTTTATGGTTTAGGATTTATATTTTAGGGTTTAGGGTTTGAGAGTTTAGGGCATTAAGAGTTTAATGGATTCACTATTTACAGTTTATGGTTTAGGGTTTTAGGGAATGATAGTATTTAGGGTTTAGATTTTACAGTTTAGGATTTAGGGTTTAGTGTAACTAGGGCTCATAGGTTTAGGGTTTAGGGTTTAGGTTTTAGAGTTTATGGTTTAGGGTTTAGGGCTAAGGATTTAGGTTTGAGGGTTTAGGGTTTATGTTATTTGGCTCAGGTTTTGAGGTTTATGATTTAGGGCTCATGGTTCAGGGTTTCAAGTTTCAGGTTTAGGTTTAGGGTTCAGGGTTCAAGGTTCAAGGTTAATGGTTTAGGATTTAGGTTTTAGGGTTTAGGGGTTATGGTTAGGGTTTAGGGATCAGGGTTAAAGGTTTAGGGTTCCAGGCTTAGGGTTTAAGAGGTTTAGGATTTAGTGTTTATGGTTTAGGGTTTATGGTTTAGGGTTCAAGGTTTAGGTTTAAAGGTTTAACGTTCATGGCTTAAGGTTTAGGGTTTATGGTTTAGGGATCAAGGTTTAGGGTTTATGGCTTAGGGTACATGGTTTAGGGTTTAGAGTTTAGGGCTTAGGGATGAGGGTGTAGGGTTTAAGGCTCAGGGTTTAGGGTTTAAGGTTCATGGTTCAAGGTTTATGGCTTACGGTTTGGGGTTCAGAGTTATGGGTTTAAGGTTTAGGATTTAGAGCTCGAGTGCTCTAGATTTAGGGTTTGGAGTTTAGGGCTTGGTGCTCAAGGTTCAAGGTTTAGGGTTTAGAGTTTAGGGTTAAGTGTTTAGGGTTTAGGGTTCAAGATTTAGTGTTCAAGGTTTAGGGTTACTTATTTTGGTTTTAGGGTTTAGGGCTCAGGGTTAAGGGTTGAGGTTGCAAAGTTAAGGGTTTAGATTTTAGGGCTCAGGGTTTAGGGTTTAAGGTTTAGGGTTTATGATTTAGGGCTTAGGGTTTAGGGTTTAGGACCTAAACTGATAATTTGAGAGGATTTTTGAGGTTCTATTTTATTTTCCAAGTATTACTCCAATGTTTGAGAATGTTTCTCTAAATGTAATGACATTCTTATTTAGATACTTGATGATTCCTGAATTTCCAATCTTGTCACAGACCCCAGTAGTCCTCGATCCTTAGATACAGGGAGACACTGTTTATTGGCTTCCATTTATAACGATAGAGATATTTGTAAAAACAATTTATTATTTATAAATTTGTATGCATTTCAATTTGATTGGAAATCACATCACACCCTTCACTAGGATTGATGAATACCCCTATCTTTTCGAAGGAACTTTTGAAAGCATCCATGGGTTTATCATAAAATGAATTATCAATGAATGGAACGTCACTAAGCCATAGGCTAGATGAGTCCCATTTAGAACTAAACAAGAAATATTTACTAGGCGATCGAAAAACCCATATGTGTTCTTAGCCATTCCCTTATTGCTATGCTTATTTTGTACAAGCAGACTCAATGATGGTTCTAGGACCGAGACTAGGAAATGTGGTCCTAATATCGTCATGCCCTCCTATTAGAGTAGTACGGAATTTACGATTTCTTATTACTAAGTAACATTGCCAAATTTTTAATTTTCAAGTTACAATTATTACGTTGACAGGAAGTTGGAATCCATATTAGTCTTGTTGATACTTAGTACTAATTACCTATGAAATCTAATTCTCTAGCTTTCATTTACTTTTCTCATCTTCCATGTCATACTAAATAACCAATTTGATAGGGGAACTTCCCTCTTTGATGATGATACACCGAATATGAATATGATCCTCAAGATTTGAACCTCTTCCAACCATGATACCAAAACACACTCATTTTTTGGTAATTTTACATGGTCATTGTCCTTTCTTCTTTTGTTAGCAAATAATGTTCCATATTTTCTATTGTAAAGACATATCTTATATTTATATTGAGAGTAGTGTACATGGACATAGAGGAAGAATTGTTAAGCTGAGTGCGATGGAGAGAGAAAGGAAAAAGTTGAGGGAGCGAAATAGGAGGGCTATTACCACCAAAATACACCTATGTGGCACCTAGAAAGGTCTCAGATGAGTGTTTAAGGTTTAGGGTTTAGGGTCTACGTTTTAGGGTTTAGGGATCATGGTTTAGGGATTAGGTTAAGGCTTAGGGTTAAGGGTTCAATGTTTAGGGTTTAGGATTTAGGTTTAGGGCCTAGGATTTAGGTTTTATGGTTTAGGGTTTTGATTGTAGAATATAAATTCTAAAATATTTAGGCTGAATGTTGAAATCCAAAAAATTACCTATGTACTAACCAAATTATACAATTAAAAACTATCTCCTAAACTGTGACTCATAGAGCTATGAGACTAGTTCCATAAGGTGTAGAGTGACCCTAATTTTTATATTTACTAAAATAACTATAAATTATTATTTTTTCATTTATTATACTTTAATAATAAATGAAAAATTTATACTTAAACCCAAAAGCACATATAATGTCTACACTATGCAGAACATGTATGCATTTTGTGTTTTCCTTTTTCCAAGGCATGCCTTTAGGCTCGGATCTGGTTTGGATCCCCAAACTTGAGTCATGGACCTACAAAAACACACCAAACAACATGTTTTTGCAAAAAAATGCTAAAATTCCACTTAAATGCTAAAATGCCACTTCCGCCATCATAAATCAAATTAAAACAATCGATTCATTTAATAAAAATATGACTACAACGTAGAGAAGACTTATTTCTTTCTAAAAATATATTTTTTCAAATTTTTTACTAATATAAGGTTTCCATATTATTTATTCTCTAACTCTACCTTTTTTAGCTATTTTTTAAAGTTTAAACACATCTATCTTTCCTCGTGTATCTTTTTTTTGGCTCATCGAAATTAAAAAAAACTTATACTAGCCCAAACTAGGCCTAATTATATACATATTCAAAAAACAATCTAATTTTTGATATTTTTTGAGGTAGTTAGGGGGCATGGTTAGAGCTCCATTATTTTTTAAAATTTAAAATTTCTATACTAGAAAAATCATTAAAAAAATACTTTTTAAAAAAATCTAAAAAAAGTGGAGCTCAAACTAGATGCTCCTAGCTATCTTTCTACCAAAGGGTTTTCAAAAATACTAAATGGTGCTCGAAAAATGGTGGGGGGCATGAAATTCACTCTATTATGTTTTTTAACAAAAAAGGAGCACTTGTTGGTAATTTAGTTTTTTGAACCACTTAAACTTAACCATTTTCAATAAAATTTAGTTGCTTAGAAACTAGACTCAAAATGCTACAATTCATGTTCTTACAACATCTTCCAATTTTTAGTGTAACTATTTAAAATAACTCATACAAGTTAAAGAATTTTATTTTTTAGAAAAAAGCATCCACTTAAGACCCCCTTTTGCCCCACCAACTTGGTGTGCTTACTGTCTTTACACATATTTTTCATACATACACATGTGTATTTGACTACTTGACCATCTTCTCTTTTGCAGGTTCATTTGTATAGGAAGCAAACAATCAACATATACAACAACATCACACACACCGATGCTAACGTGTAATTACATCACACACATCGACATCTACACACATATTTCCACCTAAGGTTCATTTTCATCACTTTTTACACTTTTGCATCTTTAGTCTCCATGCTCCACTATTTTCTCATTCCATGATTTATCTAGTCCCTCAGCACGCATTCTACATCAATATACATGGCTTATCAATTACTCAACTCTATCTACTTTATGTTTCCGAGAATTCTACTCACCAACATAAAATGGGGGAAAATGTAGACACTAAATCACACACTTTCGGTAACTATCTAATCCTTATTACATACTACTATTCATATGATTCCTAAGTATGAAAAGTAATGATTAACCCATGTCTTTGGCCACCTTTATTTTCTTTATACTTCTGTTGTCAGTATTGAACTCTTATTTTCTCAGTCCACCTTTTCAGGTTTCAAAATTTTTCATCCTAGAAAAAAGTGCCTAGCTAGGACAATAGCTTTAGGAACTCAAGTCCCCTTTGGGCACCCCTGTCCTCTTTTTTTTTTACTTGCACTCTTTGGGTCCCTTCTAGCCATTTGAGCAACTTATATTTTTAGCAGTCGGCCTTTTCGGGGTTAATTATGAAATTCAAGAAAGGGAATCATATAAATATAAAGTTATGTGGTCATAATAATGGACCAAGCACTAAACATTACTATCTCCACCTAAGGTTGCATCCATCTAGATCCATCACAAGGGACACAAGGTTGGTTTTCTACATACACTTAATAGGAGGGGAATTTATTCTATTCCATGTACACATTATGTAATGCCCCTTCATTTCAATCCTTGAGCTGCCTTTGTCAAGGAACCTATCAGTGGACAGAGCATGGAAGCGACACATCCTAAGCAACTTTTAGACATGTCATTTTCCTTGTAGAATAATACAATCTCTTTTTTTGAGGTCTAAAGGTGGTAACCAGGATGAAACCTAAGTTAATGTTGTAATTTAGCAGTGATTGGATAGTTACAATAAGGGCAGGATGTGACACTCACAGGGGTTTTATTGAATGGATATCTACTAATAGCTTCCTAAAATTTTTACCAAGATGGGTTAAATCAATCACGTTATGGATTAAACAAGTTGTGCACACGGAGACAAATAAATAACTAAATATCTCCCCATTTCACTTTACGCAAATTGATGGATCTAAATCTATAGTTGCATCTCACTAGGGTTTAATATATCTTTAAGGGGAGGAAACTTCTGTTGAAGTCATTTTATTTATTTTATGCAAAAGTGAAAAAATAAGATTGAAGCTGAGGATTGGGAGGTTCTTCTTTCTGGCTTATTATCTAGCTATTGTCTTTTCTTTTCTGTCGTTATGAACCTATGCTACTTGTAATGTAACCTTACCTGCACTCTTCCTAGCTTGTGTTTGAATGGTAGATTTAGAGCACAGTGTGAATATTCGTTAGAGCATAAAATAAGAGGGATTCTTTATTAGATGCCACGGTCACAAGTGCCCTAGTGGGCATGTATAAAAATAAGGAAGAATACTTATGACACATGGACTGTATTCTTTGAAATGCCTTCCTTGCCCATATGTCAGCTTATGAAATGCCATAGCTGCAAGATCTACACGAATGGGTTACGGAAAATGTCAAAACAATGCTTAGTATAGCTCCTTGGTGGCTCTACATAGATGACTTGGCTATGGAATATTGATATCATAACATGTTATAATGTCTATCCAATAGAAATGGGAGGAATATCAATTGGGTAGCGATTAGGGAGTTAGTGTGGTATATGGTCAAAGGAAAACCTACCCTTGAATTTGGTCGTGGTGAATGTCATGAATTGTTGGAATTTTTGGGTTGAAATATTATGCACTTGGGATATAAGGTGTGGCATGTTTATTGATGTGGAAAGTTGGGTTAGGATATGTGGAATTGTGGGTGCTTGGAAGAAAGGCTATGGAATGGTAATTTTTTTAAAAGGGGGAGTTCCTTAAACAAACTTGGTTTGATGGGCTGCAATCATGGCGGAGGATAATCAAGTTATTTTGTGCAACGAGTATATATGCTTTCAAGCAAATGTAAAATGGTGGAATTGTGGACGCACATAAACTGCTTGACGAAATGCATACATGAGATATAGAACCAAATCCCATAATTTCGACTGGCTTCGTTCCTCTAGGCATGATAGGTTCTACCCCTTTTCTGATAGGTTACCCTTTTTTTTTCTGATATTTACATAAAATAAATATTGCTCTAAGTTTTAATGGTGTTTCAAGGTTATTGGTATTGTTTAATGGATTAAAATTATGATGCTTTTGTCTACTGCAATTATATGTATATGGTTATGTAAAATTATTACATGGAATGTATAACGACATAACCATTATGTAGACATGTGCAACGTGTGTCATTAATATAAGCATAAGAACAAATGAAATATAAAAATGTTTAAACTAAGCTGATCTATACAACCTGGGGTTACTTTACTTGTGTTGTCTTGTTGAATTTTCAAATCCTTATTCAATATATATTTCTGGGTGCAACGTTATGTGCTTATAATGACCCGTGGTCGTATGTGAACTCTGAAATGTGTGTAATAATGTATTCGACCTAATGGTCAGAGATGGTTCCTCCTCACTGTTAATGTTTAATGATATATGTTTTAATGAGTATGTGTTCGTTTATTATATTCAGTTCATTCCTATTTTAGATATCCATTTTGAGGGATTTCAAGGAATACCCAGATGGGTTGGGTTTGATGGCTTTGAAATACTTGTAAATTAGTATTGAAATCTTAAAGGTTTAAGAACGAAATCAAATTGATTTCGTAGGTTTATATTTTATCTTCCGTATCTTAATGGATTATTCATTCACTAGTTGACTGTGAATGTTCTGCATAAGAAGAATACTCTCCTACCTGAGTCTTGGAATCTTTACTTTTTAAAATAAAATTATAATATCATAGTTGATAGTTGTAGTCCAAGGCTCATTCGACTAGATGTCTGACCCGTGTTCTAGTATTGACTAGTTCGTTAGTGACTCTGTCACATCAAACTTTTTTAGAATTTAAGGTAATTTCAATACCTGAGTTTTAACAAGCAGGGAACCTCTACGTTGATGTTATCTATGAATTTTTATTGTTCAATTGGTATTTATGAAGGGTTGTTGCATAAGTAAACCATGTTGTCAAAACCCTTATATTGTATATTGGGTATAAATTTGTTCACCCAGAATGATAAGTATTTAATTTGAACACTTAAATATCTTATAATACTTGAAGTATTATTCTATGCTAGTAGATATCTATTTTTATTAGGAATCTATTGACCTTCAAAGTTTGATAATGATCGAGTAGCTACGGTATGATGCTAAGGATATATATAAATATATAAATTAAATGGATTTAATGATCTGATCATGTACTAATAAGTAATAGTATCCAATCAAATGAATAGGGATTGTCAAATCAAGATATGCAAGAGAACACAATATGAAAGCAACCTATCATCACTAAGTATAAAAACATTGATATTTCTAATATACTTGTTTGGTTAACCTTGACTGATAAATTAATTGACCGATCTTACGAGTTAGGTTCTTATACAATGTATTAATAACTTTAGATATAAATTAATAAGGGTGGTAATAATACAATTATATTTTGTATTCTATACAAAATAAATTGGTTGACCTTGATGACCAAGTAGATTATACTTAAGTGTTATCCTTAAGTTACTTTATCAAATGAATTAAACATGAATGTATGTGTGTAGTGCTTACGAGAAATGTTTAACTTGTTAGGTGCTCTTTTGATCAATAAAATGATTCTAACTTAATGCAGTATTTCCTTTATGAAAATATTAGATGGTGCAAGTTGTTATATGAGGTATAGAACTTATCATGCCAGTTCATATGAAATGACAGTCGCTAACAAATTTTATAGATGGACTACTTGAAAGGTGAAATATGGATAAAGTTAAAAGATTGCATTTGTTCTATTGATTGAAGAAATTTGAATTTTATTACTTGTTGTATTCGTCAATAAAATAAGTACCATTGTTTTTTTATTAGTGAGAATCAATTAGCCTAGTTATATGTATTAATTCCAAAAAGTGAAATTGTAAGAATTACATTGTATTCAAACAAATATGTTTTATCTCATTTTAAAGAAATGGATAACAGGATTTCATATAATAATTGTGTGTTAATTTGCAACAGATGCTGTAAGGTAGTTTATTAAACTTAGTTGCATATGTGATTGTAATTAGGAGGAATCACAAATTAATATAAATGTAAAATGTAATTGATTTGACATCTTATAGTGCCCTTTTTGGGTGAAATTGACGAATAAATCTCTGGTGTGTTGTGTTATTTTCCTTGTTAACGTCAAAATAAAATGTAAATTAAACAGTCAACCCTACTATAAAACTCTCACATAACTACCTTCTCACATGATCCTTCTTAACATGGGAAAAATAAAACCATAGGGTGAACCTAAATCTTTAAACTCGTTGGAAAATTCTAGCTTAAGGAAAAAAAATTCCCAAGTTAAAGATTATAACCTTACCCTTTATGCTTAGCAACATTTTTATGAACATGACAGTTAGGAACAACATGGTTAAACTTTGTCTTGAGTATGGGGTTCCCTCCTACGATTGGTAGTTGTGTGCGTCATAAGGGGAATGCGTTTTATTAAGGTAGTAATCCATGGGAAACCAACCTTTAACATAAGGTGAAACCCTCTTAGCCCGAAACACATGTAGAGTGAAGGCTGATAGGTGTCAAAGATCACAAACTACTAATAATTGTGATAGGTGTCGAAGACCGTAAATTCGGCAAGTCACCTTTAACAATTGGGATTATAAATGAACTCAACACCCAATTTATATTATCATTTGGAATTCTATGGTACAATGTTAAGAGTTAATTATGGAACTTAACAAAATTTTAATTTATGATTAGTTGTGAAAGGGTAACCATGGGATGGTATGCTAGGAGAAAAGAAAAATTATATCTTTCTTGTAATGTGTTTAAATCATCATGTTGAGAGGAATGAAATCCATGAACTGTAAAATTTAATGGGAACCTTATTCTTTAAACAAAGAGTTAGTCCATATTGTTCTCCCACTTGTCCCATTGTGAAATGAATGTATGATGTGAATCGAGATAATCATGTTCTTAAGGAAATTCCCTAAGACGAGAGCTAGTAGTCTCATGAGCATGCAAATGTTCCTTATTAACCAATGGCTTACATAACTATTTTCAAAACGCTATTTAAATCAAACTAAGTGAAATCATTTTAAGATGAATGTAAATTATATGATTGGATCCTATGATTGAGTTACCTACACATGAGGACTTGAGTGTGAATCCCCTTTAACCCCTCTCAACACAAGAGTGTCATCTTGACAAGAAGTATAGAAATTACCTAGAGTTACATGATGATTGTTGGAGATAATGGTGTCCAATCACTCCAGTTATGACCTTAGTAAGGTGTATAAATTTTATAAATGAATGTCTCCTTGTAACATGCATGTAATACTTAATTTCTCAAGAATCCAAACTCGGTTGAGTGTGAAATCATACTCCTTAGGACCTTGATGAATAATCATGTAAGTGAAATAGATGGGTTATACGGTTAGTTGTAACAACTTAAAAACAAAATAGAGTAACCTTAGGAATTAACAAACTTTAGTTGTAATCTGGAAACAATTTGTCTTCTATTTACCCTTGAACTAATAAAATTTTGTTGCTTCATGTGAACCTTCCTTGTTGTAACTGAGATAAATTACAAATCCAAAAGAACATACAACTAAGAATACAAATCCTTAGAACAAACACTAGTAGCCTAATGTATGCCCATAATTTCATATCAACAATCAAGCTATATCATTTTATTATGATAAGATAAAAGAGAAAATTTAGATGGAACCACTACAAGTAAAAAGGTTAAGGAAGATAAAAATAATGTAGCCTAGATAAAGAAGAATGAAGGGCTCCATGAAAAGTTATTTTCAAAGAAGTAAAGTCAATAAAAAATATGACTGTGATAAATGTATGAACCAGGAAAGTGTTGTGTTAGGGATGGTGCCTATACATGAGTTTATACTGTAGTGGAATTATCATGTTGTGCCTTGTCATTTGGGAAATGTGCCATGATGTGTTTCATGTGCATTTCATGTTACCTATGTGGGATAATGATTTTGCAAATATCTCATGATTATGTGTTGTCCTAATAAATCCATTGTGTTGTCATGTTTCAAGCAATGTAAGTCAAAAAAAATTATTCTGATATTTTTACTGTTGTATTTGTGTGTAAATATTGTGGTTGTTACTTATGGTATCAGATTGAAGGTTCATGATCTCAAACCTATGGATAGATTGGAGTTGTGATGATCTTGCATGGTGGTGGTGGAGATGGGAAGAGTAATGTGAAATATGTTGTGATGTGAAAAATGTTGTAATTGTGATATTAGGAATGCACATGTGTGCATGTCACTTAGTTCATATTTTTTATCATGTTGATGTGCTTGTGATGAGTGTATTTCCTCTCCTTTTCATGATTCAATGAGGAATTCATATTTGATGTACCACTTTGTTGTGTATGAAAATAATGTTATTGCAGATTACAGAGTGTTGGAGTGTTTTGGTTACTCTGTGATATGTAGGTGTGTTGTGTTGTATGAAAAAATTGGTGTACAATGAATTGGTTTGTATCATGATTTCGCCACCATGTTTTGATGAATCATTTGCATCACCATGTTGTATTTCAATTGAATATATGTTGTAATGTTAGTCATTATGTTCCTCATATGTATAATTCATATAATATGTGATGGTTCATGTCATGATTTAGGGAAATGTGGTGAAAGTATGACCCCTATTGTATAGTACTTGCACTTTGGGTGCATTATGTGAAAACGTGATGGATTGTAACCCATGAAAGTAATGATTTTGCTATACCCTATATATATACCATGTGTAAGACGCTATGGTTAATGTGTGTGAATTACCATCGTGTTAGTAATGTAGTTATGTGTTATGTTGTGAACCTTACACTAACCAACCCTAAGGGAATAAATTGGTAAAAAATTGTATGTTGGAGAGATGAAATGTGTACCATTGACCAGTAACTCGAGTTGAGTACGAGATAGGAGGTGGAGTCTTACATAGACTAAAAACCCACCTCTATTTATTTGGTATGTATGACAGATTTCCCGATGGGTACCATATATATTTTGTTTTACGAACACCTTAGGCTCAGTAGATGGAAACATGTACCTTTTTCTCTCTCCCTTTATGGTTTTCATATGGATGACCTATGTGTACCTTAGCATTGGTGTATCGTTGACTAGTCACTCGAGCCGAGTATGAGATAGGGAGTGGTGTCTTATATAGATTGAAAACCCACTTCTATGTTGTTTGGTATGCATGGCCACCATGTATATTGTGTTTTGCAAACACCTTAGGCTTAGTGAATGGAAACCTATGCACCCCCCCTCTCAGACTATGTTGAGACTATGTTGATCCTTGTGGGAGTATGGAGGGATGATTCAGGAAGAGATGGTGATAGTTGTATTATTTGACATGTTATTTTGCAAGATGAGGCTCGATATCCGAGTGCCAACAACTCGATGAGTACCCCTTTGGTGTTCGTATAAGGCCACATAGTGATTGTAATGTGTTATTTCTCTATAAGTATTTTATTTGTAAATTGATCATTATCTCTTTTCTTGTCAAAACCAATAGTTTTCTTGATTGATGTGTTCTTATATTTTGGGAATTTTATTTGGTTTTTGTACTAACATGTGGATTTTTTCATTAACTATGGCTATTTAGCCATTTGTTTTTCTTAGTTTTAAATTTACGTATCAAGTTTAGTTTTTTTTAGCCTAGCCCAAGGCTTGGGATTTTTTCCACTTGGCATTTGAAACAGATTGCTATGTTGGTTCTAATGTCCTAATGTGTTGGAATAGGGTCATGGGATTCATCATGGATTGGTTGAACCTATGAACCCACTTCATTCTATGGGGGTACGCCCCAAGGGATTCATAACACCATGTAGTTTTTGAACTACATGTTACTATACCACTTGGGTGGGGGTGACAGGGCTCTATGTGCTTAGGGCCATAGGGTGACCCAACCTCATTAAATGGAGAAAAGGAGATCGAGGCTCTATGGTTGAGTGAACCAATATTATTGATGGGGCTCTATGGTTGAGTGAACTAATATGGAGAAATAAGGAGATGGGGCTCTATGGTTGAGTGACCTGATATGGAGAAATTAGGTGACGGGGCTCTATGGTTGAGTGACCTGATTTATTTTGGAAATATGATTCTTTATCTTTGGGAGGTATATGGAGTTGTTTTGTGATGCTTTGGGAGATATATGGAGTTGTTTCGTGATGTGTTGTGATGTGTGGAGTTGGTATTATGAGTTATGTGTACTCTTGTGAGTCTTGTTAGACATTGTTATGATTGAGGATTGACACCCCTCTTGGATTACTTTGTACTATTAGATATTATCTTGGCACTATGTTGGTACAATCATGGTTTTTGGGTCATGTGATACAAGTTGTATATGTATCATCTTGATGATTTTGTTTCTCAGTCACATGTGTGTGTTGGATTTATGCATATGACATGAATGTTGAAAATTCTTCGTTATTTGGATTTCTTATTACTTTTCCATGGTGGAATTATAGGTCTTGTGATGTGATACAATTCGTGAAAGTATGTAGCAAAATTTCTCGTGGGTCATATTTGTTGTGTTGAGTTTTCTGTGACATATTGAGGCCAATTACTATTGGGAACCCACAAACCTAAGACAATTGAAATTCTAAACATTGAATATTAAGAGCTTGAGATTTAAAAATACTATAAAGGAAAAGACTAATTGAATAATAAGTAAAACATAACTAACTACCAATCTTCACAAAAAATTAAAATTTAAGATATTGCAAAAGTTAGTCTCTTCCTTGTGGTCATGTTGTACCAAAAAATTACTTTGTTAAACAACATGTGTCATTTTTTACTTTCTTTCCCATGTATCCTTCAAGCTTTAGTATTGTGTCACATCGACGACGAGGCTCTTATAAGGGGAGGGAGATGTAATGTCCCCTTCATTTCAATCCTTGTGATGCCTTTTTTAGGAAGGGTTTATTTTAATACCCCCCTCCAAAAAAAATTAGTTTAGAATGGGTGGCGAATCTCCAAAATCGACTTTCAAATCGATGGAGAATTTATGAAAAAAATTTTGTGGTAAAGGTGATTTGGCAGGGCACAATTTTCTTGGATGAGGTACAATGATAAGAAACGTTGGCGAAATACATACATAAGTTAATTTAACATATAAATAGTAGGCGAATTCACCCATATAAATGACTTATCGGTGGAAATTTTAGGTGAATTGGGCGGGAGCCGACTACTGAAAATTAATCCATTTCCAATTTCCAAATTCCCTAATATTCATGAGTTTACGAAAAATTTGCCACTAAAATTTTCCCTGTTTTCAGGGAACTTGTTAGTGGATAGAGCATAGAAGTGACACATCCTAAGTGGCTTTTAGACCTATCCTTTTGCTTGCATAATAATACAAGCACTTTGTTTGAGGTCCAAAGGTGGTAACGAGGGTGAAACCCAAGTTAACATTGTAATGTAGCAGTGATTGGATAGTTCCAGCAAGGCCAAAATGTGACACTGGGAGGGGGTTGTACTGAATGGATCTCTCACCAATAGCCACCTAAAATCTGTACCATGATGGGTTAAATCAATCATGTGATGGATTAAACAAGTTGAGCATGCAGAGACAAATTAATAACCAAATATATCCTCATTTCACTTTACACAATTTTATGCATCTAAATATGTAGCTGCATCTCACGTGGGTTCAATGTATCTGAAAAGGGAGGACACTTCTATTGCATATGTTTTATGAAAAAGTGAAGACAAAATATTGAAGTTGAGGATTGGGAGGTTCTTATTTCTGGCGTAATGTCTAGCTATTAAATTTTCTTTTCTACCGTTGTGAACCTGTGCTACTTGTAATGTAACCTTACCCGAACTCTTCCTAGCTCTTATTTGAATGGTATATTTGGAGAAAAGTGTGAATATTCATTATAGCATAAAACATGAGGGAGTATTTGTTAGATGCCATGGTCACAAGTGTCCTAGTGGACATGTATACAAATATGGATGAATACTTATGACATGTGAATTTTATTCTTTGAAATTCCTCGCCAATATGTCAACTTATGGAATGCCATAGCTGCAAGAACTACATGAATGGGTTGCAGAAAATGTCAAAATACCGCTTAGTATAGCTCCTTGGTGGCTCTACAGAGATGACTTGGCCATGGAATATTGAATCTTGTAGAATGTTGTAATTTCCATCCAATATAAATGGGAAGAATATCAATTGGATGATGATTAGGGAGTTGGTGTGGTATATAGTCAAAGGAAAATTTAACCTTGAATCTAGTCGTGGTGTATTTCATGAATTGTGGGCATTGTTGGCTTGATATATTATGCACTTGGGATATAAAGTGTGGCATGTTTGTTGATGTGGAAAGTTGGGTTAGAATATGTGGAATTGTGGGTGGTTAGAAGAATGGCTATGGAATGGTAATTTAAAAAAAAAGGGAATTCCTTAAAAAAACATTGGTTTGACAAGTTGTGATCATGGTGGAGAATGCTCAAGTTGTTTTGTGGAACAGGTATATAAGCTTTCAACAAAATGAAAAATGGTGCAATTTTGGATGCACACCAAACCATTTGACGAAATGCCTACATGAGATGCTGAACCAAATCCCACAATTTTGATTGGCTTCGTTCCTCCAGGCATGATAGGCTCTAACCCTTCTCTGATAGCTTATCTTTTTTTTTCCTGATATTTACACAAAATAAATCTTGCTCTAAGTTTTAATGGTGTTTCATGGTTATGGGGTCTTGTTTTATGGATTAAAATTGTGATACTTTTGTCTACTGCATTTGTATATATATGGGTATGTAATTTTATTACCTAGAATGTATAACAACATGACTATTATGTAGACCTATACAATGTGTGTCATTGATGTAAGCATAAGAACAAATGAAATATACAAAATTTTATAATAAGCCAATCTATACGACTTGAGGTTACTTTACTTGTGTTGTCTTCTTGAATTTTCAAATCCTTATTCAATATCGATTTATGGGTGCAATGTTATGTGCTTATAATTATTCAAGGTCATATGCGAACTCTAAAATGTGCGTAATAATGTATTCGACCTAATGGTTGAAGATGGTTCCCCCTCACTGTTACTTTTTGGTGATATTAGTTTTAATGAGTATGTGTTCATTTATTATATTCGGTTCGTTCCTATTTTAGATATCCAGTTTGAGGTATTTCCAAGAATACCCAGATGGGTTGGGTTTGACGACTGTGAAATACTTGTAAATTAGTATTGAAATCTTAAAGGTTTAAGAATGATATCAAATTGATTTCATAGGTTTATATTTTATCTTCCATATCTAAATGTCTTATTCATTCACTAGTTGACTATGAATGTTCTGTATAAGAAGAGTACTCTCCTACTTGATTCATGAAATCTTTACTTGTTTTTTTAATTATAATATCCTAGTTGACAGTTGTAGTCCAAGGATCATTCAACCGGATGTCCGACCTACATTCTAGTATTGACAAGTTCGTTAGTGACTATGTCACATCAAACTTTTGTAGAATTTAAGGTAATTTCAATATACTTGAGTTTTAATAAGTAGGTAACCTCTAAGTTGATGTTATCTGTGAACATTTATTGTTCAATCGGTATTTATGAAGGGTTGTTGCATAATAAACCATGTTGTCAAAACCCTTGATTGGGATAGTGGGCATAATGTTGTTTGGTCAGAATGATAAGTATTTAATTTGGACACTTAAATATATTATAATCCTTGAAGCATTATTCTATGCTAATAGATATCTATTTTGATCAGGAATCTATTGACCTTCAAAGTTTGATAATGATCAAGTAGCTATAGTATGGTGCTAAGGATATATATAAATATATTCATTATATGGATTTAATTATTTGATCATGTACTAAAAAGTAATAGTATCTAATCGAATGAATAAGGACTATTAAATCAAGATATGTGAGATAACATAGTATGACAGTAACCTATCATCATTAAGTATAAAAACATTGATATTTCTAATATGATCGTTTGGTTAACCTTGACTGATAAATTTATTGATTGATGTTATGAGTTAGGTTATTATACGATGTATTAATAACTTTAGTTATAAAGTAATAAGGGTGGTAATAATACAAGTATGTTCTGTACTATAAACAAAATGAATTGGTTGACCTTGATGACCAAGTAGATTATACTTAAGTGTTATCCTTAAGTTACTTTAATCAAATGAATTAAACATGAATGTATGTGTGTAGTGCTTACGAGAAATGTTTAAATTGTTAGGTGCTCTTTTGATCAATAAAGTGATTCTAACTTAATGCAGTATTTCCTTTATGAAAATATTAGATGGCACAAGTTATTATAGGAGGTATAGAACGTATCATGCTGATTCATATGAACTGAAAATTGCTAACAAATTTTGTAGATGGACTACTTGAAAGGTGAAATATGGACAAAGTTAAAAAATTGAATTTTTTCTATTGATTGATGAAAATAAAACTGTATTACTTTTTGTATTCATCAATAGAAGAAGTGCCATTGTTTTGTTTTTATTAGTGAGGACCAATTAGCCTAGTTATATGTATTAATTCCAAAAAGTGAAATTGTAAGACTTACATTGTATTCAGGAAAATATTTTTTTATCTCATTTTAAAGAAATGAAAAAGAGGCTTTCATATAGTCACTGTGTGTTAAATTGAAACAAATTTTGTAAGGTAGTTTATTAAACTTAGTTACATATATGATTGTAATTAGGTTGAATCACACATTATTATATATGTTAAATGTAATTGAGTTAACATCTTATAGTGCCCCTTTTTGGGTGAAATTGATGACTAAATCTTTGGTGTGTTGTGTTATTTTCCTTTTTAACGTCGAAATAAAATGTAAATTAAACTATCAACCCTGGTTTAAAACACTTGCATTACTATCTTCTCGTGTGATCCTTCTTAATGCAGGAAAACTAAAACCATAGGGTGAACCTTAATCTTTAAACTCATTGGCAAATTCTAGCTTAAGGAAACAAAATCCCAATTTATAGATTATCACCTTATCCTTTATACTTAGCGACATTGTCGTGAACCTGACAGTTAGGAATGACAAGGTTAAACTTTGTCTTGAATATGGGGTTCCCTCCTACAATTGGTAGTCATGTGTGTCGTAAGGGGAATGTGTTTTCTTAAGGTAGTAGTCCATGGGCAACCAACTTTTAACATAAGGTAAAACCCACGTGGCCCAACACACGTGTAGAGTGAAGGGTGATAAGTTTCGAAGATCACTAACTACTAATGCAAGTCACCTTTAGCAGTTGGGATTATAAATGAACTCGACACCCAATTTATATTATCATTTGGGATTCTATAGTAGAATGTTAAGAGTTAATTGTGGAACTTAACAACATTTTAATTTATGATTAGTTGTGAAATGGTAACCATGAGATTGTATCTTAGGAGAAAATACAATTAGATCTTTCTTGTAACATGTTTAAATCATCATGTTGAAAGGAACGAAATCCACGGCGCACAAAATTTAATGTGAACCTTATTATTTAAACAAAGATTTAATCCATCTTGTTCTCCCACTTGTCCCATTTTGAAATGAATGTGTGATGTGAAACCAAATAATCATGTTCTTGAGGAAATTCCCTAAGACGAGAGCTAGTAGTCTCATGAGCATGTAAATGTTCCTTATTAACCAATGGGTTACAAAACTATTTTCAAAACACTATTAACACTATTTAAATCAAACTAAATGAAATTATTTTTAGATGAATGTAAATTATCTAAGTGGATGCTATGTTTTAGCTACCTACACATAAGGACTTAAGTGTGAATCCCCTTTAACTCAACACAAGAGTGTCAACTTGACAATAAGTATTGAAATTACCTTGAGCTACAAGATGATTATTGGTTGAGATAAGGGTGTCCAATAACTCTAGTTGTGACCTTAGTAAGGTGTATAAAATTTATAAATGAATGTATCCTTGTAACATGCATCTAATACTTAGTTTCCCAAGAATCCAAACTCGATTGAGTGT
Organism: Taxus chinensis; assembly: GCA_019776745.2. Lineage (NCBI taxonomy): Eukaryota > Viridiplantae > Streptophyta > Pinopsida > Cupressales > Taxaceae > Taxus > Taxus chinensis. Next base: position 663,023,894 of record CM034150.1, on the reverse strand, counting down.
GAAATCATACTCCTTGGGACCTTGATGACTAAGCATGTGAGTGAAATATATGGGTTATACGTTTAGTTGTAATAACTTAAAAAAAAAATAGAGTAAACTTTGAAATTAAATGCTAATATGGAAATATTTCATCTTCTATTTACCCTTGAACTAATAAAATTTCATTTAATCATGTGAACCTTCCATGTTGCAACTGAGATAAATTGCAAATCCAAAAGAACATACAACTGAGAATACAAATCCTTAGAACAAAAAATAGTAGCCTCATGTATGCCATATGTTCGTATCAATAATCAGGGTATATCATTTTATTGGGATAAGATAAAAGAGAAAAGTCAGATGGGACCACTGCAAGTAAAAAGGTTAAGTAAGATAAAAATAATGTAGCCTAGATAAATAAGAATGAAGGTCTCTATGAAAAGTGATTGTCAAATAAGTAAGGTCAATAAAAAATACGACTATAATAAATGTATGAACCATGAAAGTGTTGTGTTAGGGATGGTGTGTATACAAGAGTTTCTACTGTAGTGGAATTATCGTGTTTTGCCTTGTCATTTGGGAAATGTGCCTCGTTCTGTTTCATGTGTGTTTCATGTTAGCTATGTGGGATAATGTTTGTGAAAATGTCTCATGAGTATGTGTTGTCTTATGAAATCCCTTATGTTGTCATGTATCAAGCAATGCAAGTCAAAAAAAATTATTCCGGTATTTTTAATGTTGTATTTGTGTGTCAAAATTGTGGGCGTTACACATTATTTACATTCTACATTTAGCTACCTACTATAGACACTAAATCACGCACTATGGGTATTATTTAGTCCCAGTCTCATAATACTATTCATATTGAGTAAAGAAAGTAGTAATTAACCCTTGTCTTTTGGCCACTTTTATTTTATTTATGGCATCATTCCCGACCTTCACCACATACATGCCCAATTTTTTTCCATCAATTTATATCATTTTAACCTTGACTGGGGCACCGAGGCTAGTACTAGGGAACCCATGGGTGCTCTAGCCCCAGTCGAGGCTCCCTGACCCTTTTTACACTTTCCCACCACTTATTGGTCACTTTTTAGCCATTTGAGGTTTCTATCTTTTAGGTGGTAGGCCATTTCATAGTTAATTATGAAATTAGAACAAGAGAACCATATATATGTAAAGTTATGAGACCACAATGGGGGACCAAGCACTACTCACTACTATCATCCACCCTAGATTTACATCCATCTAAGGCATCTAGAGCTCGGTTGCATCCATCTAGGTCCATCACAAAGGAAAAGGTTGGTTCATCTAGATCACACAAGCATAGGAGGGAATTATATTCTACTCCATCCACCATTTAATACATTTTCTACACATAGTTATAACTTGCAACTTCACAAAGTGCGACTAGGACAAGAGCACACAGGGCATGATTCACACACACATAGAGAGAACTACATTTGGTTCTAAAATGTAGTGCAACTCTCAATTAGTAATTCCACCATTGTGGCCATTGAAGATAATCTAACCCCATCATTTGAATTTTTCTTTTTTAAGTTTTGATGCTTATTTTGGGATTTTATAGGTCTTTTCTTCATCATTCATTACTAGTGACATCTGGTACAGAGAAAAAAGTTATACATGATAGGAAGAGAAGGATTAAGATCATCATCCAACCCTAAAAGTTTAGTTTCTAGACATCCTACATAGACCAGGGCGCTCAGAACATAGACTAGGGCGCCCACTTGTGCCCTAATCCTCTATCAAATGCCCTAGTCCACTTATATTTACCAGATCTACATCTTTTTGGACCTCAACACAATCGTCTCCCCCTGTTTCTCCAGTCAACTTTGCGAAATAGTCATCGAATCACTTAAGTCACTTCCTTACTCTTCATGCACATTGGGGTTTCTATTTTCATCTACCTATTTGCTTGGGTAACTATTCATATTTATTTACTACATTTATTTATTGTTGTTCCTAGTTAGATTAAATACAATTAATCCACATTTTAGTTAATCATTTTAGTGAACCCAATTGCTTTCACGCTTAGGATCCTCATTTTCCTTCTATCATGGGTCAAGTTTCTTTATTTGATTTACTTAAGAGATGTCCCAATTTTCTGGTTGTTTTGTAAAAATCCCTAGACACCTTGTATTTTGAGGACAATACACCACCACATGAAAAAATTCCTATATTCAATCATCTGTTTGACGACCCTAGTGATCCTCCATCTAATCAAATCCTATTGGAATCAATTCAAGCTTTACATTATTTGTTTCGAGACAATTTTATGACTATGGAATCCATGATCACATCTCTCAAAACTGAAATTTAACATCTTAAGGATGCTTCTAAGGCTCATGTTTTCTCTCCCTCTCCATCTCATTATATGTCTCGTACATGTTCTTATATTAATGAGCCTCATGTTATACCATTACCACACCCTTTCATCTTTGATCAAAATACCAAGCAACATGACCTTCTTACTAAGATCCTTAGTCTTCAACTGATCACTTTGTCACCTACTCATTATTAACCTCCTTATAAACTATCAAAGTACCAAGTTCGTCTATATTATAATTACCATCGAATCAATGGACATAGCGATAATGATTTCCACACTTTATAAGGAAGGATAAAACATCTTGAGTGTCAGTGATTTATCTCATTCACTGCATAACATTATATTACATGCCCATCTATGAATGCTACATCTCAATGGGTTCCTAAATCTTACTCGTTTATATCTAATGAGCACCACTCCATCACTTCTAATGGTCATTCTACAGAAGTTCAACCACCACCTAAGAAACCTCCTCTCAAAATCAATATAGTTCCTCCTCCTCTCACAACATATCCAACACTACCAAGTTAAAGTATGCAACCACCTCTCAAAATCAATCAACCTTCTTCTCCTATCAAGTCTTTGGTAACGTTGTCAATACCACCAAAGCTGTCACCATTCAATATTTCTTTCCATCCCACTCCACTTTTGTTTCCCATTCATTTTGTTAAACAAAATACCTCTCCACACAAGTTTTCTACGACATCACCACCTCAGTGTGCAATCACTTTTGTTAAGGAAACTACTCCCTACATTGATTGACTTAGTGTCTTTCGACTAAAACTCCATCGTTCATGTACACTTGGGGGCATAGTATCTAACACATCCCCCCATCATATTAGCATAGGTTCATCTCTCATCTTTACATTGTCATACATCCCTCTACTCACACAGGCATACTCATCACATGTTTTAGCATCGCCCTTATCCGATGAAACACTCTTATGCTTCGGTTCACACTTGACTATTAAGGGCTTACTCCACATGAACCCCACACACTGCACTATAGGTTATACACGTCATCACACGTCTCTCTTCATAAATAATACATTTAGTCTACAACATTTCAACATTTGCGCATCTACACATTCTACACATCCAATTTCATACCACTTTTTCATCAAACAGGTCTCATACGCATCTAGCATCATATACTACTCACCCTACATACTTCACTACTAGTCTATCTACACATATTATATTACATTACTATACATTACATTTTATACACTCTACACATTTTGCATTACATCTTACACATCGGATATGCATCATACACATCATTTTCTCGTCTTTTTTATTATTGCATATACTACATCTCTTTCTACGCGTTGCACTCACTACCCTATGACGTAATTTAGTTCCTCGGAATCCATACTCGACTGCCAAGGGTTTACAAATAAAATGTACCTTATATTCATCACACATTCATCATGTGACATTAGTAGATTAGGTACATTTGTTATAGGATGAATGGTAACCTATTCTATCATATTGTTGTGGTATACGCTTTAGGCCACATGACCACTCCCCTTATTCATCTTGTAGGGATATAACGTTTTAGGATACATCATCACTCCTACGTTCATCTTGTTATGATATACACTTTTACTATAAGGGCCATGTACGCATCATTCTTGGGTCACATTTCATCAATACACATACACATTCATCACAGCATGTTAGACACACACACTTTGACCATTTTCTGATGATGCACTCTAGTTTATAGTTCATTCTTGAATGTTGGGGGGGGGGGGGAATGTACCTAATTTCATACATTTCCATTCACTCAAAGGACATGCAGCTCTTATCATTCCATCTTGCATTCCATTCCATCCATCCATATCATATTGCATATTATGGTTTCTTTTACTCTTACTTTATTTTGCTTGTATATGGTCACCTTATTACGCATGATAGTTATATTTCTTGTATGTAATTTATCTATACCATCTGCACATGTGTATTCACATATTTTTCTAGTTGTGATCGCATATACATGTCTCGTACAAGAAACATAGATGTTCACCTTTTTTCCCATCCTACACTGGTCATTGGGGGCACCCGCATTCGTCTCTCATAGCTATTATTGATTCATTTTGTACTTAGTTTCTTTACATTACTCAGTTATACACACTTTTTACATACTAGTTATCTTTCTCGTATAATAATGAGTGCTTCATGTGCAACATTTGTTTTGCAGGATTATTTTCTTCCATGGCTATTTATCTACTTGTTTACTATTGTCTATTATCATTTGTTCTTGTATGCAGACCTTGCCCTATGTTTGGTGTGCACACTTGTGTGTTTATATGCAGTCATGATGGCCTTTGCGTGTCTTTTGACATCGTGAGTGATGTCCCATGTTTGCATCCTGCTTGGTGTGGCTTACTTTGTATTCTTACATGTTTACATTATTACTTTGTTTGCTATCTTATACATTGTCTGCATAGCATGCACTTATATTTATACATGAATGATTTTTTGTACTAACACTTGTTTTTGGCTATTCTTCTTGTTTTTGCGCACCTTGGTTTCTACCAAGCGCATTCATTTACCCCTGTAGGGAAGATTTACAAAGTACATGCGGTTGGTCCTCTTTTAGGGGCTGCATTCTCCTATCAACGACATCACATACAACCCCAAAGAGGGGGGCAACATTTGGGGTTTGAAATTCTACACAATGCTTCTACATATGTTCAATTCAGTACACTTTCCGTCCTTGGCATTATGGGTTATATAAAACCTAGAGTGGATTCATACCAGCTTACGAACCTCATACACAGTGGATTTTACAAGACATGTTATTCCTTAGCATTCTGGGGAGCTGATCCATAGGGATCCTAAAGGACTCTACTTCATCAAATCAGTCAACATGAAGAAGGAAAATAAATACATGGAGGTTTTGTCTTTATAGTAGCATGACCGCCCGCTTTATGCAGAGAGGTGGTTATAGAACCATCGCCTAACCAGGGTGGTGGTCCTGTAACTGCCACCTAGCCAAGGCGGCGGTCATGGCTCTTTCAGACAAAAAATAAAAACATGAAACAAACAGACTCAAGATTTTAAAGGTTTTCTATGTCTCTTCTCCTCCATAACCTTTCCCATTCTCTAGTGCATAGGAGGACATGAGAAAGTCTATAGATATATGTTTGTAGAAGAGAATAGGATCATTGAAGCATGAAAGCAAGTGAGCAAGAAGTTCTTAGTGATGGAATTGTGTTTTGTATAACAAAGGAGTGTTGAGACAGAGAAAGCAAGTAATTGGGAGGAAGTGTGAGATATTATCTACTTCTCTTTCATAGTTATTGTAAATTTTGTACTTATTGTTTGAATTGGCCAAAAAAAGTGGGAAGAAAGAGAAATTTCCCTTCCTAACTGGTTTTTTCCTCCTCTGGAGGTTTCCAAGATAAAAATTGTTGGTGTTTGTGAGTTTATATTAGTTCCTTTCCTGCAATTTTTTATTCTAAGCACAAGAAAAATTCATTCACTAGCTATCTCTGTCATTTTCTAATAGAAAGTAGAACAACAACATTTAATTTGTGATTTTGTGGATAATTCCAAAGTTGAATAGTTTACATATCATTTTGGTATCAGAGCTAATAAGTATCCAATACTGTGGTATTTGTTATTGGATTTGTATGACAATGACGACATCTAAAGGCGAAGAGGCTTTACCTTGTGATCCATAAATTTCTACAAGGAAGTGGAAACAGAGAATTCGGGGACAAATGGAGGAAGAGAACTTGGTCTGTAGAATCGAGATGCTGGAGACCATGATGGATAGGATGTTTAGAAGGCAAGAAGAACTTACAGATTTGTAGAAGATAACCTTCTATTAAGAAAGATTCCATGGACTTAGTGGTTTGAGGCTTAGTTGAAAATTTTTGGCATAGGGAAGAGCCACCATGAGGAAAATTATGGGGAAGAGCATGAAGAAGAGACTTCAAACACAAGAGAAAAGGTAAAATCTGATCATAATCCTTTTGAATTTGAGGTGAAAGTTGAGATTAAAATATTTGAAGGGCAAGTAGATGCAGAGTTGCTTGATAAATGGTTAAAACAGTTAGAAGTCTACTTTAGCGTCCATAATGTCACTGAGGCATAAAGGATAAACTTTGCACACCTCAAAATGAAGGGACACACTCTGGTTTGGTGGGAAACCCATCTAACCACTTGTGAAAATAAGAAGTGTCCTATTGTGAAATATTGGAAAGAATTTAAAGAATTACTTAGAGCTAAATTCTATCCTATTAGCCATAAGACTGACCAAATGATTAAATGGCAGTATTTTAGACAGGGCAGTGGTCAAAGTGTACAGGACTATACTACAGAGTTTCAGAGGTAGACCATGTTGCTAAACATGGATTTGGAGGATGAGGATATTTTGACTAAGTACTTGGGAGGACTTCACACTCACCTTCGAAGAAAATTCATCTCCACAAATCCCAAAGATCTCAACGAGGCGTGTGTGTAGGCATACTACATAGATGATGAAAAGAAGTAAGGAGAAGTAGATCCAAGGGAAAAGTAGTAGAAAAATATGTAGAAAAAAGAGTATGGGAAAAACAAGTAACAAGGGTAAGTAGAAAGGGAAAGGTAAACAAGATGCCGCTACTTTAAATACTTGTAAAGATCCCAAGAATTTTTGTAAGAACCGTGATATCAATGGTCATACTGACGCTACATGTTAGAAATTACATCCGAAGAACTAAACCAAGGACTCTAAGAAGTCCATGACAGCTGTAAAAAAAAAAGGGGAGGTAGAAATCAAAGATGAATCTAATGTAGATGAAAGGTTTGGATGCACGGCAACCAACATGGACAACTAGGAAGAGGAGATGAGTAGATTATTCTAGATCAAAATTTAGAACAAGAGAACTAAGGTAAATGCTTTGGTTGATACGAGTTCTCAGTCTAACTTGATTTCTGAAGTAGTTTGTATAGAAGCTTGGTCTTGAGGCTTATGAGCATCCACACCCTTATCTTTTGGGTTCGGGTGAAGAAGGGTGTTGAGATTCAGGTAACAAGAAGATGTTACATCACGTTTGGGATAAATTCCTAGTATATTCATGTTTTGGAAGCTAACGTTATTCCATGTGATGCTTTTGATGATGTATTCATGAGTCCTTACTTCTATATTAGGGATTCTATATTTATGAGAAGGGAAAACCGATATAGATGGGTCAAGGATGGGATCAACTACAACATATAGGCACACCAACATAAGACACGGGTTAATATGGTGAGTGCTAACCAAGCAAAACAAATTATTCAAGAAAATCATAATCATATTTGTTTACTTTTGTTAAAGGATAAACAAGATGGGGTAGGATTTTCATAGATTTCTAACCAAAGAAAGCATGATTTATATAGTATTATTCAATATTTTCAGAAAGTATTTCAGGCTCCCATTAGGTTACCACCAAAATGGGAAGTAGAGCATGATATTCAGCGATTGCAAGAGTCCCCTCTACCGAACATTGGGTTGTATAGGCAATCCTTGCTTGAGAGTACTGAAGTAAAGAAAAAACTTCATGAACTACTAGATCAAGGGGTGATATGTCCAAGCACCTCACCATGTGGTTCGCGTATTGTGATGGTGCCAAAGAAGGATGGTTCTTGGAGAATGTGCATCGACTACCACACTTTAAACAAGATCACCATTAAGAACAAATATCCACTTCCTCGCATAGATGATCTCTTGGACCAACTTAAGCATGCCAAATTCTTCATGAAGTTGGATCTCAAGTTAGGTTATCACCAAGTTAGAATGAAGGATGAGGATATATGGAAGACTACCTTCAAGACAAAACAAGGTTTATATGAATGGTTAGTACTTCCTTTCGGGTTATGCAATGCACCCGCCACATTTATGAGACTGATGAATGATGTATTATGGGATTTCATAAATTCAAGTGTCATTGTATATCTAGATGATATCTTGATTTTTAGTGCCACATGAGAAGAACATATAACTCATTTACAACAAGTCTTACAAGTTCTCATGGAGAAACAACCACTTTGTAATATAAAGAAATGTGAATTTTCCAAACAGTCACTTGTCTATCTTGGGCACGTGGTTGGAGGAGGAGAGCTACGAGTGGATCCAAAAAAATGTGGAAGCCGTCACTAATTGGCTAACACCAACAGGAGCCACATAGACTAGGAGTTTTTGTGGAAGTTCATTATTGGCTTCTCTATGATTGCAACACCTCTACACACAGTGGCTACAAAGAGTAAGGGTTTTGACTAGGGTGAGGAGCAAGAAAAATCCTTTGAGTTATTGAAATATAAGATTAGTCATGCTCCAATACTTTCTCTTTCTAATTTGTAGTAGCCTTTTAAAGTAGAGACAGATGCCAGTGATTACGCTATGGCCACACTGTTGCTTCAAGGAGCTAAACCCGTATGCTATTATTCTGAAAATTTCACTTCAGAAGTTAAAGGATATTGAATATATGATAAGGAAATATATGCAATAGTTCATGTAATTAAAAAATAGAAGCATTATTTACTGGGTAAAGAAACTATTGTGCACAATGACCAAAAAAACTCTCCAGTATTTATAAGCACAGTCTAAATCGCAGTAGGCAAGACATTACAAATGGATGGGGTTCCTTCAACAGTTCCATCTGGTGATCAAATACAAGAAGGGTAGTACAAACTTGGTGACAGACATGTTGTCTAGGCCACCCACATAGGAGAAGTTATCCTATTTGGCCACTATCTCTCAGATCGATCCCTTCACAAAAGAAGCTTTCCAGAGAGGCATATGCCTAGGACAGACACTTTGGGGTGACATTTCAGTAGTTGCAGTCCCAAGGGACTGAAAGGACAGGGATTGAAGATTGTTATCTCAAGAAAGGATTGTTCTACAGATGGGGGAAGCTTTGTGTGCCTAAAGAAGAAAGACTTTGATTGATGAAGGAAGCACATACCTCAAAAGTAGCAGGACATTTCAGTGTTGGTAAGACCCTATCCCACTTGTAAAGGTACGTGTATTGGCCCATTATGCAAGAAGAAGTATCAAAATTGATACATGGATGTAAAACTTTCTTGTACCGGTAAGCCTAAGACTAGGAAGGAGGGTTTGTATATGAATTTTCCAGTACTTACTCGTCCATGGGAGGAAATTTCTATGGATTTTATAGGAGGATTACCTATGTATAAACATGGCCATGACTATCTCTATGTTGCTGTTGATAGATTTAGTAAGATGTGTATTCTTATGGCATGTAAAAATACAATAAAAGCACATGAGGCAGCAGATATTTTATTTGCTAATGTATGGGTGCATTTTGGTTTACCAAAGTTTATTGTTTCTGATAGGGATTCCAGGTTGTTAAGGAAGTTTTGGACTACTTTGTGGGACAAGATGGGGTACTAGGTTACATAGGAGCATAGCTTTCCATCCACAAACAGATGGACAGACAGAGGTGGTGAACAAGACTTTGGTACAGTTGATCAGAGGGTATAATAGAAAATACCCAAGGACTTGGGATGATTCCTTAGCCTACATTCAACATTCCTATAACTGGGCAGTCCACACATCTAGAATGAAGTCACCATTTGAAGCATGCTTGGGATATCTACCTACAAATACGCTGGACATGGCAATTTGGAAGCATGATGAGAAGGAGGCATGAGACACAGAGGTGACTAGAGAAAACAAATTCATTGAGAGGATACGGAAAATCCATTTTAAAGTCAAAGAACAACTAGAGAAATCTCAATCCAAGTACAAAGCTAGGAACGATCAGCATAGGAGGAAACATAAGCTTCATGTTGGAGATAAAGTTTGGATTTACTTGAGCAAGGAGAGACTACAAAGTCAAGCACAAAAGCTCAAGCCACTACGATATGGGCCCTTCACCATATTGGAACAGGTTGGAGAAAATGCCTTTCAACTTGATTTAATCTGATTTATGAGGATGTACTCTATAGTAAGCTGTGAGAACTTACACCTATATTGAAGATGAAGGACTATAGTTGCTACCTTCCATTGAGGATTGTATCTTGGACTCATGAGGAAAATTGGAGGAGGATGTAGTTCTGCAGTAGAAGGTCAGAGAGACTAAGAGAGGTCCATAGGAGTATTGGTAGATTGGACTGAAAGGAAAGACACCAAGGTAGACCCGGTGGTACTCGAAGGAGAAAGTGAGGGAATTATTCCTCATCTACTGCCCTAATAATATTTTGTGGGACCAAAAGCCTCCTAAGTAGGGGAGGTGTGATCCATAGGGATCCAAAAGGACTCTACTTCATTAGATCAGTCAGCATGAAGATGGAAAATAAATACACAGAGGTTCTATCTTTAAAGTATCATGATCACCACTTTGTGTAGAGTGGCGGTTATAGAACCACCACCAGACCAGGGTGACAGCCCTGTAACCACCACCTAGCCAAGGTGGCAGTCCTGAGACTAACGGTCTACATTGGGCGGTGGTCCTGGCTCTTTCAGACATAAAATAAAAAAACATGAAATGAACATCCTCATAATTTGAAATGTTGTCTATGTCTCTTCTCCTCTATGACCTTTCCAATTCTCCAGTGCACGGGAGGACATGAGAAAGGCTATAAATATATGTTTGTAGAAGAGAATAGGATCATTGAAGCATGAAAGCAAGTGAGCAAGAAGTTTTTAGTGCTAGAATTGTGTTTTGTAGAAGAAAGGAGTGTTGAGACAGAGCAAGGAAGTAATTGGGAGGAAGTGTGAGATATTATCTACTTCTCTTTCATACTTTTGTAAATTTTGCATTTATTGTTTGAATTGGCTAATAAAAGTGGGAAGAAAGAATAATTTCCCTTCCCGACTGGTTTTTCCTTCTCGAGAGGCTTCCACGATAAAACTTATTAGTGTTTTTGAATTTATATTCTTTCCTTTCCTACAATTGTCGATTCTAAGCTTAAGCAAAATTCATTCACTAGCTATCTATGTTATTTTATAATAGAAAGTAGAACATCAACGTTTAATTTTTGATTTTGTGGATAATTCAAAATTTGAAGAGTTTATAGATCAGGAGAAATTAAAGGTTGGAGGATACATTAGAATTCCTCCCTATACTACTTTGGCCAGTGGCATTGGATCGCCAAAAAAATAGGAAGCATAGAGATCTCTTCACAATATCAAGGAAGCGGTTAAAGGTGGGAAGATATAATGGAATTCCTGCCTATACTTCTTTGAAATATGGCATCGAATCACCCAAAAAACCCAAGACAAGATATCCTCTTTATTCATCCTTTTCTCTCATCACGGATCATGTGCATATGTTCCTTTTAGAATTTTCATAATTTCATTTCATAATTTTATACATATACATGTGTCTTATACATGCATTTTTACATATATACATGCCTATTTGAATTCTTGATCATCTTCTCCTTGCTGGTCCGACTGTATGAGAAGAAAGCAGTCAACAAAAACAACAACGATGTCAATAATAAAATTATGTGGCAGCACACACCTTACTAACCATGTAGGTACACTACACACATGGGAAGCAACACACACGTTTCCACCCTAGGTTCACTCTCATCAAATTTTTCTCTTTTTCATCTTTATCTTCAACACTCCATCATATTTTTGTCACTCCACGCTTTGTCTAGTCCTTCGACACGATTTCTACATTAATCTACACAGACATCAAATACACATATCTATCTATTTTATATTACCAAGCTATCTGCTCACCAACATAAAGTGGGGGGAAATGTAGACAATAAATAATGCACTATGGGTATTATTTAGTATTGGTCTCATACTACTATTCATATGGTTTTTGAGTAAAGAAAGTACTAATTAACCCTTGTATTTTGTCCACTTTTATTTGATTTACGACATCATTCCCGACCTTCACCACATACACACCCAGTCCATTTTCATCACTTTTCGTCATTTTAGCCTTGAATGGGGTGTTGAGGCTAGTATTGGGGAACCCATGGGTGCTCTGGTATGAGTCGAGGCACCTTGATCCTATTTACACTTTCCTGCCACTTTTTTTGCACTTTCTAGCCATTTGAGCTTCTTATGTTTTTGGTGGTCGACCATTTCGGGGTTAATTACAAAATTAGAACAAGAGAACCATATAAATATAAATTTATGAGACCATAATGAGGGACCAATCACAAGTCACTACTATCATCCACCTAGAGTTACATCCACCTAAGGAATCTAGAGCTTGTTTGCATCCATCTAGTTCCATCACAAGGGACAAGTTTGGTTCATCTGCATCACACAAGCATAGTAGGGAAGTCTATTCTATTACATCCACCATTTAGTACATTTTCTACACATAGTTATAGCTCGCTACTTCACAAAGTGAAATTGGCATAAAGCTCCTAGGGCATGATTCACACACACACACAAAACTACATTTGGGTATGAAATGTAGTGCAACACTTAGTTACTAAGTCCACCATTATGTTCGTTGAGGAAAATATGATCCCATCATTTTCATTTGTCATTTTTCATTTTTAGGGTTTGATTATTGTTTTAGGGTGTTGTGGGTCTTTTCTTCATCATTCATTACTAGTGACATCTAGTACAGAGCAAAAAGTTACACGGGACAATACTCGAAGGATTCAAATCATCATCTTAACCTGCAAGTTTGGTTTATGTACCTGCTGCACAGACTAGGGCACCCACAGGGACCTTGATCCTCTCCGAGGCACCCCATTCCACTTATATTTCCTAGATCTACATATTTTTGAACCCCGAAAATAGTTTCCTCCTCCTTCTATTTCTCTAGTCAACTCTACAACACAGTCTCAAACAGTCATTAAATTAGCTAAGTCACTTCCTTACTCTTCATACACATTAGGGTTTCTATTTTCATCTAATAACCTAGTTGTTTGGGTCACTCTTCATATTTATTTACTACATTAATTTACAGTTATTTATTGGTGTTCCTAGTTAGATTAACTATTATTAATCCACATTTTAGTTAATCACTTACTTGCTACTTCAAGCGCTACACAAGAGTAACCTAGGGCACAATTTTGTGCACGCACACAGAAAACACACACACAAAATTACATTGGATATGAGATGTAGTGCATCGCTCAATTCTAATTCCACCATTATGGTTGTTGAGGACAATCCAACCCCTTCATATGAATCTTTCATTTTGAGGATTTTGATGATTTTTTAGGGGGTTTTGGAGGTGATTTGTTCATTGCATGTTTACCAGTGCTTCAACAATTATACAACGACATTCATGTGACAAGAAAAAAAACATAGGAGAACATATTGTGACACCTCAAAGGTGGTTTATATAGTTTTTCCATAGACCAGGGAGCCCAGATCTCAGACCAGAGTGCCCTAGGTGCTCCCATCCTTCTCCAAGCACCCCAATCGAGTCAGACAATCCATATATGTAATTTTCCAGGCATTTATGTGAAGTTTTTCCTCCTCATGTTCAGTCCATTCTCCACTGTGACACATTCTTGCAACCTCGATGAATCAACTAAGGCCCCTTCTAACCCTCTTTATACTCAAGGTTTCATGCATTCATTTCTTATTTGTTTGGGTTCCTTTGAGCACTGCATTTATTTGTTTTTTTTATTACTCCTATAGCATTAAGATTAGGCTAGAATATTACATTTTAGCATAATCAACTTGTATATATATACATCTGTATATGTACACACACACACACATCTATATATACATACATATACATACATATACATACATACATGTACATACAGACATACATGCATACATACATATAATAATAAGTATAATGAGAAATAATAATTTTTACAACATATCATCTCATATAAGATTTTCACCTCTTTTATACAGTTAATGAAATTTGTTGCTCCCGAGTGCACCGTTTCATATCTACCTTTAATTGATTTTAAAAAACATAGCTTCCATATTAAGTGGAGTGAGAACCCGAAAACCTATGTTACATAGGTTAAAATAAAGTTTATTAAAACTTTACAAAGGATGTAATAAAGTGGTGACCCACCTAATGGTGAACCACTTTATATCATCATCCCAAAACTCCCCATTAATGTAATAAAAGTATTTAAAATTCATAAATCATTAATGATGATTTAGGCTAACATGTAAACAAGGGAAAACATATAGATATTCCCACACAAAAAATTCTCAAGACAAGTTCTTTACATATGAAGACTTACATAAGATTATGGAGCCTTTTATATATAATGATATCCCATAACTGATGCTTTGTTGGAAATTACAAATAAATTCATGTGTTGTTATCATTTACTTGGGACTCACTATAGTGATCTTTTACAAAATAGAGGAAGTATAGGAAGTTTGCAAAAAAAAATCCATTAAGAACCTTTGCATTGTCATGCACGCTCCCCCTCAAGGGAAACTATGAAAGGCCTAACAAGGCATGAAATTTAAAAAACTTCACAGCACACAATGGCTTCATGAAAATATCTACAACTTGATATTTAGTAGGATAGAACTTGAGATCGATATCTCCATTTAGGGATTTCTTGCAAATGAAGTGCATATATATCTCTATATGTTTTTTTCTCTATGTTGAGCTTGATTGTTCATAAGAGAAATGAAAATATGGTTGTCACATAGAAGAAGAGTGATTCCTTTGATGCCCATATGGAGTTCATCTAGCAATATTTTTTAGCCACATGGCTTCTATTATTGCTTCCATTGCACTTCTATACTTAGCTTCAATAGAAGATATAGAAATTTCTAGTTGTTTCTTGTTACTCCAACTGATGGAACCTATACCAAACTTGAAAACATATCACCAACATGGTTAGAATCACAATAACAAATAATTTTGCATCATTACTAGAAGACTAATAAAAACCATAATTAATTTTTCCTTTAACATATTTTTAAATGCTTTTATAAGATTTTCCAATGACCCTCATAATCATCCTATGTTAACCTGGAAACAAATCCTACTGCATATGAAATATCGAGTGCACCGTAATAGTCAAATAAAACAAACTACCAACTGAGTTATATATACAACAGTAGGCTTACCTTATCGTACGTGCAGGTTTAGAACTCTAATTTAACACCAACTTCAATAGGAATGAAAACATAGTTTACAATCAATCACGTTAAATTATTTTAAGAAAATTATTAGCATATTTTGATTGATATTCAAGAATCAAGTGACCCATCTTGAAAAATGAACCATCCTTAATTTAAATTATCCCAATAAACTCTAAATCAAACATTTTATAAAAGTTAAATTTTATTTTAGCTTTAATCATTCAAAATTAAGATACGTTCATTGTTAGTAATTAACAAATCATCCACATAGGGAAATACATAATAATCTTATCATTTCCAGTTTTCACAAACAAATTCGTTATTAGAAAAATCGTTACTGAAACCAATATCCTGAAATAATTCATTTACTTTTAGCATACGAAGCTTATAGGAGCTTGTTTAAGACCATAAAAATGATTATTTGATTCTACACACATAGATGCTTATGTTGGACCAAGTTACTGTTAGGTTCATGGAGCCTGTTTTCATGTGTGAAAGTGTTGAAGACTATACACTTATCAGTGTATCCTCGACGGGGTCAGAGGCCGGACTGGGCCCCAAGTGGGCAAAAAAAAATCCGAGGGTGGCAGCCCCCGGTAGCAGGGGTCATGGGGGCGCAATACCCGAAAAGGGAAACATTTTGAAAGGCCTTAACAACGAGCCCGATAATATCAGGAAACGTGATTTTCTCATATGGGCAGGATTTTGACCCATAGGTTTCATGGTACGGTTTTTACCCATGGTTTTGATACCCACGGTTTTGATAAAACTGCTTAGAGCGAGTATGTCTATTTATATGGATTTCTATGCATATGATAGAAGTATGAAAAAACATTATAAATTTGCTTTGAAATCGGGGTGTGAATTCTATAGAGTTTGTTGAGCATGATTGCTCCAAACAGATCTGGGTATTGTATTGAGAGAGTGGTGGCTTGTCACATAAAATTTGAAGCAAGTGATTCCTTGGTGGACATAGCCCAAATTGGGTGAACCACGTTAAATAATGTCTCTTTGTGTTGTGTTATTTTATTCTACACTTTTATTTGAGATCTGTAATATTATTGCTTCATATTAGTTTCTACTGTTGTGATTCTGTGAGGGATTATTCTACATATTTTATCCCTTATTCCCTAGACAATTGGTATCAGAGCTTGGTTTGGTTTACTGAAGTGTTGAATCATAGGGAAAGTTTTATCTTGAGTGGGAGATATGGAAAATATGGAAGATCTAGGGTTGATAAACATATCAACGGATAGAATTTTAGTCTTTGGAAGATGCAGATGGAAGATTACCTTTATCAGATAGGATCTTTATACTCCACTATCTGAGAAGACTGAATAAAAAACCTCGAGCATGGCAGATGTGGAATGGCATTTTCCTTGGATAGGAAGGCACTTGGGACAATCCGGCCGTGTCTTGCATGCTTCGGTATTATTTAATGTTTCAAAGGAAAAGAATACAAAAGAATAGATGGATGCTATTAGGGAAGTTGTATGAAACAAATCCTACTGCCTCTAATAAGATATTTTTAATGAAAAAGTCTAGTTTGATATGAAGATGTCTGAGAATAGTTCAGTAGCAAATCATACCAAATAGATTTTATATACGGTTGTAAAGTATGCTTAGCTTTCAGTTACAATAGAATTTGATGAATAAGTTAGGGCTTTATTAGTTCTGTGCTCTTTACTTGAGAGCTAGGATAGCCTGGTAATGGCGGTAAGCAACTCGGTTCCTGCTAACTCAAAGTTGAAGTTTGAGGATGTTGTAGGGGTGATTCTAAGTGAGGAAATGTGATTAGAAAAATCTCTGGTGAATCTTCTACTTCAGGGAATCAAGCTTTGATCATTGGAAACTAGAGGGAGACAAAAGAATAGATTTAAATCGTGGATTTAATCAAAGGATCGAGAAAGGTCAAACATCCAAAAGCAAGATAGTATGGTGGCATTGTGGAAAGTCTGGGCATGTAAAGAAGGACTGTTGGGAGCTTCGGGACAAGAAGAAAACAAGGAGGCAAATGTGGCAATGTTAGTAATATATGTCAGGATGCTTTTATTCTTTCTTTGCATAATAAATACTGAATCTTGGGTTTTAGATTCAAGGGATTCTTTCCATGCTTCTCCACATAGGCATTATTTTGTTGATTATGTTCAAGGAGAATTTTGGGCGTTTTTTTCTTAGTGATGATGAGCCTTACAACATAGTCCTGGAATAAGGTCATTTACTTCAGGTTAAGCATGCAGAAGCTTTAGGAATACTTGGCTATTGAAGGATGTCAGACATGTGCCTACATTAAGACAGAATTTGATATCTGACAAGGTAGTTTGGAAGTGATGGTTTTACTGTGATATTTACCAACTGACTGTTGGAAGGTTACCAAGTGGTGCTCTTGTGGTGGCAAGAGTGTAAGAAGGTTGGAACCTTGTATTTAACCACTTATAGCACTAATGTTTGTAATCTTGTGGCTTCAGAAGTAGATACAACGACGGTGGCACTATCAGGGCTCGGTCACATGAGCCATAAGGGCATGGAGATCATAAAGAAGGATTTGCATGCCCCCGGTATAAAAAAATAGGTTTGAAGTTTTGTGAGGAATACATATGGGAAATAGAAGAGAGTAAGGTTTTTTTAAGGTTGGACCTACAAAGAAAGAGCCCGATATAGTTAGGAAACTGGTGCATTTTCTCATGTGTGGGGGGCAACTCAAGTATCATCTCTTGGGGGTTCAAGTTATTATGTTACTTTTATTGATGATGTTGATACCCACGAAAGTTTGGGTGTATTATACTGCTAGAAACAAATCTGATGTATTTGACACTGGTTGTTAAATGGAAATGCCTTAGTAGAGAATGAAACAGGTCATTAAGCTAATATGTCTCAGGTCAGATAATGGAGGGGAGTATTGTAGCAATGAATTTGATGATTATTGCTCTAAGAATGGAATCCACAGGCAAAAGACGGTTCCGGGAACTCCATAACAGAATGGGGTGTCAGAAAGGATGAACAGAACAATAATGGAACGTGCTAGGAGCATGAGGTTACATGCAGGACTGCCTCTTTCTTTTTGGGCAGAAGCGGTGAGTACAGTTGTGTACTTGATAAAAAGAGGACCCTCAAGTGCCTTTGATAAAGGCATACCTGAGGAGGCTTGGTATGGTAAGAAATTTGATTATTAATTTCTTAGATTCTTTGGATGTGAGGTGTTTGTTCATATAGACAAGGATGATATGACCAAGCTAGAGGCTAAATCAGAAAAATGTACTTTCATTATAGTGGTGATGACTTTGGATATAAATGTTGGAGTATTAAGGACAAGAAAATCATTCAATCTAGGGATGTGGCCTTTAATGAGAAAGTCATGTATAAGCAGTAAGTTACAGGAAAATAGGGAATAATCCAAGAAAGAATATGCAGCGGTAGAGGATCTTCTGGATGGGAAAGTGACACATGAATCAGTTCAGGAACCCCCTCAACAGGAACCCCAAAATCCCATATTGAGGAGGATGCAGATGGAAAATTACCTTTATCAGAAGGATCTTTATACTCCACTATCTGAGAAGGTGAACAAACCCTCGAGCATGACAGATGTGGAATGGGATTTGTTGGATAGGAAGGCACTTGGGACAATCCGGCCGTGTCTTGCATCTTTAGTATTAGTTAATGTTTAAAGGAAAAGACTACAAAAGAACAGATGGATGCATTAGGGAAGTTGTATGAAAAACCCTCTGCCTCTAATAAGATATTTTTAATGAAAAATTTGTTTAATATGAAGATATTTGAGAACGGTTCAGTAGCAGATCATCTAAATGATTTTAATACGGTTTTAAATATGCTAGCTTCGGCTACAATAGAATTTGATGAATAAGTTAGGGCTTTATTACTTATATGCTCTTTACCTGAGAGTTGGAATAACCTAGTAATGGTGGTAAGCAACTCGGTTCCTGCTAACTCAAGTTGAAGTTTGAGGATGTTGTAGGGGTGATTCTAAGTGAGGAAATGTGAAGAAAAATCTCTGATGAATCTTCTAGTTCAGGGAATACTTTGACAGTGGAAACTAGAGGGAGACAAAAGAATAGAGGAAATCGTGGAAAATCAAAGGATCGGGCAAGGTCAAAATCTAAAAGCAAGATAGTATGCTAGCACTGTGGAAAGTCTGGGCATGCAAAGAAGGACTGTTGGGAGCTTTGGGACAAGAAGAAACAACAGGAAGAAAACAAGGAGGAAAATGTGGCAATGGGTAATGTATGTCAGGATGCTTTGATTCTTTCTTTGCATAATATTACTGAATCTTGGGTTTTAGATTCAGGGGATACTTTCCATGCTTCTCCACATAGGCATTATTTTGTTGATTATGTTTAAGGAGATTTTGGGCATGTTTTTCTTAGTGATGATGAGCCTTACAACATAGTTGGAAAAGGTTTTGTTCAGGTTAAGATGCAGAATGGGAATACTTGGCTATTAAAATATGTCATACATGTGCCTACATTAAGACACAATTTGATATCGACAGGGTACTTTGGAAGTGATGGTTGTACTATGATATTTACAGATGAATCTTAGAAGGTTACCAAGGGTGCTCTTGTTGTGGCAAGAGGTAATAAGGTTGGAACCTTGTATTTAACCACTTATAGCACTAATGTTTGTAATCTTGTGGATTCAGAAGTAGATACAACATTGTGGCACTATAGGCTCGGTCATATGAGCCATAAGGGCATGGAGATCATAAAGAATGATTTACCTGGATATACAGAAATAGGTTTGGAGTTCTATGAGGACTACATATATGGGAAATAGAAGCGAGTAAGGTTTCTCAAGGTTGGACCTACAAAGAAAGAGAGTAGGTTAGAGCTGGTGCATTCTGATGTGTGGGGGCCAGCTCAAGTATCATCTCTTGGGGGTTCAAGTTATTATGTTACTTTTATTAATGATGCAACAAGGAAAGTTTGGGTTTATTGTATTAGAAACAAATCTAATGTATTTGACACTTTTGTTAAATGGAAAGCCTAATGTTAGGAGAATTTTACTAGTGCCCATTTTGGATATGGGAGAAAAAATTTCAACATAAACGATACTGGGTTTCTAAGTAAACTCACAAGCTACTAATTGTGCCTTAAACTTAACAATTTCTCCTGTAGAGTTATACTTAATCTTATATAACCACCTAGGTCCTACAATGCTTATGTTTCAAGAAGGAGGGAATGATTCCTAAGTGTTATTGTTGACAAAAGGATTGTATTCATTTTTCATAACATCTTTTCATCTTTCATATCGATGAGATTCCTTAAAATATTTTTTTTAACCCTCATACATGGTAATCAAGGCATGATAGGTATGTTGACAACAAATCAACTTTCTAATATTATTTGGATGTGAGCCCTTAATCAAGTTATGATCCCATTTAGATCTTTTAGTTTGTCACACATTTTTTTGTGGATCCCCCTCAACCTCTACATCTCTATTGTCCAAAGACATTATTATCCTCTAGAAATCCAGTTTCTTCCTCATGAGAAACATGGGGAAGTTTGACAGAAGCTTCGTAAAATACTTTTTCTAATACATGGACATTGTTATTTTTTATAGTGTCATGTTTAAATAGATCGTATAGTCTTAACCCTTTAATGTGATCCCCGTACCAATGAAGATACAAGAGTACCTAAGGTACAGTTAAGTTTCTTTCATTTAACTCTAGGAATGAAGATGGGAGCATGACTATCAAACATTCTTAAGTGTGACATATTAGATTTCTATTTTTTCCATACTTCAAGAGGTGTAGTTTGATACAAGGTTTTAGTAGGGACCCTATTTATAATGTATACTACAAGAATCATCACTTATTACCAAAGAAACTTAGGCACATTTGAGGCATGAATGATATTCCTAGCCATTTCTAAAATGGTCATTTTTTTCCTTTTTACAATGCCATTTTGTTGTGGGGAATAAGGAGTGGTTAAATCAGGTTGAGTCCTGCAAAAAAAAAACATAAATCATCAAAAAAATTACAAACATATTAACCTCCTTTATAAATTATAATCATTTTAATTTTCATATTAGAGGCATTCTCAACTAAGGCTTTGAGCTCTTAGAATTCAGATAAGACATCAGATTTTTCTTAATGTAGTATGACCAAGTCATCATAGAGAAATTGTCAATAAAACTTACAACATACAAGGCTCCAACGAGAGAGGGTACTTTGATTGCACCTATAACATCACTTTGAATTAATTCGAACAAATGAAATGGATTCATATGATGATGTTTATGAAACCACTCAATGTTTTGTTTACCATGTAAGAAAATTTCACAGGTTTCATGATCAGATATCATCTTAAGAAGGCCTAAAACTAGGTTTAAATGAGACATTTCGTAATTCTCCTAATATTTATATGTCCTAGTCTTTCATGCCAAAGATGAAGATCATTTTTTAGATGAAGAAAAAAAATACTTCATATACAAATCTATAAAAGATGTATAAGCCATTTTTTAGAATATCATAACCAATAACATCGCTAAATTCATTTTTCACATACAATTTATCTTGTAATAAAACGCTTTTTAACAATTTTATGTAGTTAACTATGAGAAATATAAAAGGTTATTTTAAATTTATGGATGAAGAAAACATTATTTAATTATTTTTGTATCTAGTTTCCCATTCACGTAACTTTCAGATTGAATGATCAAATTGTATCCTAGATAAATGTTATTCAGACATACTATGACATCTATTAGGATGTCAAGTATGTAGGTCATGTGCCTAGAAGCACCACTATCTAGGATCCAGTAATTATCATTTGATGTTGAAAGTGTAGTGTAAAGATTTATTTTTTTGTCAGTGTTATTTACTTGGTTTTGATCTGAATTTTGGTTTTGAGTCTTCTTTTGATTGTTAAATTTATTGTTTCAAGTTTTTTTACAATTTTTTTTACTTAACAAGGTGTGAGACCCCTCCCATTGTTTCCAAAAGGCCATTTTAGTCAATTGTATATAAATAAGTGCATGAAAAGGCCTCTAGTCGCTTAAGTTATGCCTTTATCAAGTTACTCCCTAAGGAATTGAGGAATCTGGACTTGGGAAAATTGAGGGGATCTTAACGAAGGAAAATAGAGAAATAAGGTGTTTTCATGTTTTCTTGGCACTTGTAATTGTTTTTATGCATTCCTCCCCTTCCCTCCAGGCTTCAAAAATTCAAAATAGTTAGAAGATTTGGAGAAAGTTGAAAAACTGGGCTATTTCTAGTGTATTGCGGGTTCTGGTGGAATAGACAGAACAATTCTCAAGTTCCTCAAGCTCCCTGATTTACCTATTCAGACGTAAGAGAAGGGGTGGAGAGACTTATGGGTTTTTTTGAGTGCCGATGGAACAAATTCCCCTGAACAAGAGGCTCTCTACATTGTTAATATTTTTCATTGAAGGAAACCGTGTAGTGCGTGCAAAGGATGAGTTGCAAGAATCAAATGAACAAACAAAACAGTTCCACGGAACAAACCATTCTCCACATAGCTAGGTCAGATGATCAACAAAGGCAAGGAAGAAAATAATAAATTTGGCTAAGTGTTTAAGTGTAGTGTGGGAAAATTTGACTATGGACGAACCAAGTTCTAGGGGAACTAGTTGCTTTCGGGGGGTTGGTTCCCCATGACACACGCCGGCTGGACCAAAAGAAAAATGGTTTAGGGGAATGAAGAGGAATGAAGAGCTGTGGATGTAGGAAGGAATGAAAGAACTAGTTCTGTCTAGGAATTAGTTCCATCAGGGAACTAGTTCCCCCGCATTGGCTTGGGAGCTGCAAAGTAGAGTGAGGTGAGTTCTGGTGAGTGAAGTATGTTGTGTGGGGAAAGAGGTGAATTGTGGGAACTTGGGGTCATACAAACCAAGTTCCACCAAGGATTTGGTTCCCCGCAACGTGGGTCGGGCTGATAGATAAGTGAAGTGAGGGTGCAAAGTAATGCGGAGGGAGGCCAATGCAGGGGAACAAGGAACCACGGGAACCAGTGGCCCGGATGGCACTATTCCACAGTTTCATGACGGGCCTGATAATCTGATCCACATGCCAATCAATGCAATGTAGAAAAGGTGGAGATAGAAGGAAATAGTGGAATGGTTCCTCTAATCAACCAGTTCTCTACACCACCATCATACCCGCACCAAGAGAAAAGGGTTAAAAATGGACTGTAGAAGTACCTGGAGAATCCATGTTCCTCCTCAACCCCCTGGATCCGCATGGCCATATATTTCTCCCATGCTATCCAAATTTGACAAAATTAGACTTTTTGGAAAGGCCTTTTCATCTTCTTCATCATGGAAACAGAAAATATGGAGTTTGCAAGGAATATGAAAGGTCATGTAGGGAGTAGGCAAATATTTTCCTTTGATTCTATAAATTTTAGTGGCATCCTCTTTCCAAAGGGTTATCGATTTTGGGTGCTCGTGAAGGATAATTCCTTGTGAAGAAGTAAAAAGATACCATTTCCTCCATTCTCCTCATCTCTATGATCTTCTCACTCTCACATATGTATAATTTTTCTATAGCATAAATGAAGAAAGAAGGAGTTTACCACCTTTTTTTATAAGGAATTTTCTGAAACTTTGTGTTCTAAGCTTTATCTTGTCTTGTTTCCCTCTCGCAAAATTATGTTTCTTCTAATTAAGGTGTGTTGGAATTTTTTGGTTAATGGTTGTAAGAATTTGATTTTTATACTTACAAAATTAATTACCTCCTCTTTTTCCACTCCCTTTCCCGCTCTCCCTAGAAAATTCCTCTCTAGCAAGTGATTGCTAGCTTTCCTACAGGGCCAATGGAGTACCCCTGTTGGATCCCTAACCGTAAGGCCACCATAGAAATGAAATTTCACGCTTGAATGTAAACATAGAGTTATACCGTTGAAGGAGAGGGACTTAGTTTCCTAGAGAGTTGGCAAGAAGTCCACCAATTTGTCTACCCAACAAATTTTCTTGCCAACATAGTCTTAACCTATAAGGTGCAAAACATGTCATTAAAGTATAAAAAATTTCTTATTTTTAATCATCATTTTACAAAATTACCCAATAACTCCTTAATAATTATTTACCTTGTTTAAGGCTTACACTCGCAAGAAAATACCTATGTGGGTATTTTCAGTCAAATTTAGCACACTCCACCTCTTAAGGAATTTCCATTTTATATATGAATCTACCAGGGAACTTGCAACCAAAAAATAAAATAAATCATTACCTCATGAGATTTAAGGGATGACCATTCCTTACTCTCTTATTTTTATGAAAAAGAGAAGTACAACAAACGTCTACATAAAGACAACTAGAAAACTATTTTATGTTATTTTATTTACTTAGATGGGTGTTAATTCCCTATTTTCAAACTCCTCCATTTATGCAAGTGAATAAGGGGGGAAATTAAATTTGAGAATGTATTTCACATGCAAGTTCTTAACAAACTACAAGAACTACTTGAACTTGCCACAAATTGGTAGATATGAAAGAAAGGAGTCCCTAGAGAGTGGATGTAATTCTGCATATAAGACAACAAAAATGACTCTCTTTTAAGCATATAAAATTCCCTGTGCAAAGTTTTGAAAATCAATCAAGGTGTGGGTCTGCAAACAAAAAACCATGAATCACAATCATCAAAAATAAAAAATGTATGCATGGAAAGAACTACGGGTTCTATTTCTTGTTTATTATTATTATTTTAGTATAAAACACAGATAAATTAGTATTGGGATTTAGATTTATTGATTAATGAAATTTTATTTAAAGGAATAAATAAAATGATAAATCTATATATGTAACAATGTTGTAAATAAATATATAATGAAGTAAATATTTGACACAAGCAAATAAACAATTAAATTTGAAACCATAGTTGCAAGTGAGGAGATAAGAAGACTTAGCTTATTCGCAAATAATCTTGGTCTGTGCCGAAGTGACAAATTGATGAACAGAAAAGGGAAACTATCGCACCGAAGCTCAAAAAATTGCAGGAGTATCAAAAATGCTAAAACTAAGGTGCCTGTGGAGGGTTTGGGGCACTAGGGGCCAGTTCGGGGTGCCTATGAATGCTCAGAAGCTATGGAACTTGGTTTTACAGGGTCACAAGATGTTTTCCTATCGTCTCTTGTGATCGCATGTATGTCATTGGACTTCACTGATATTCACGTGAAACCTGCAATAAAAAGAAACACCTACAAAACCCAAAAACACATCAAATCCCAAAAAGAAAATAATGCAAATGAGGGTTCAGACCATCCTCGGCTGTCAAACAAGTGAACTTACGACTGAGTGTTGCACTAGATCTTAGACCCAATTTAGTTCTATGTGTGTGTGTGCAGAGACTTTTTCCTAGGAGGATTTTGTGTGCATCGCACTTAATAGTGAGAAATAGCTAGATGCATGAAATGTAAATAGATGTGTACATAAAAGAATGAACTTCCCTTCCTATGAAGTGTCTCTAGATAAATGCAGTCCCTTGCCCTATAATGGATGTTTGAATGCTCTTAAGATGCCTTTGGATGTAACCTTAGGTGGTGGTAGTATATATTTAGTGTTTGGTCCCTTATTATGATCACATAACTTTATATTTATATGACTCCCTTGGTTTCATTTATTAATTAATCACTAAAAGGCCGAATAGTAAGAAAATAAGATGCCCAAACAGCTAGAAAGGACCCAAAATATGTGAACAACATACAAAGAGTTTGGGGGCATCCAAAGGGGACGGGGAATCCTAGGAACTGACATCATGGCTGGGCGTTGGTGTACAAGGTGAGAAATGCCGAAGTATGAAAAGATAGATTGGGTTGTAAGGAGTGTAAGACCAAAAGTGGAAACAAAGAGCAAGCAAAGGTGGCCAAAAACAATGATCAATTAGTAATTTTCTCGCATAGGAATCATATAAATAGTAGTATCTAATCGGGACTATATAGATACCCAAAGTTCATGATTTAGTGTCTACATTTATCTTATAACCATTCCATGCCCGTCCTCAAATATTCTAAGATTGATAAGATAAAGAGAATTTTTCGACGATTGTATTTTCTATAACAAAATAGTGCCCTTGTAAATAAATTTGTTCTAAATCTCCCCTCAAAAGACTAGAAGGTAAAATCATTAGTCTCTTCTGATGGTTACATGGCTTCCGTCCTTCCCATGACATCCACTTCCAACAAACACTCAAAATTACAAACTCAAAAACTATAACCCTAAGGCACCACTCTACATTTAGGTCAATATTTTTAAATTTCATTTTTTCTTTTTTGTCTTATTTAATTTCTCATTTTAATTTATTTTGAAAAAATTATTTTATTTCCGAATTTTCATGGGGAACTCTCTCCTCCTTTAACTAATCAAATTTACCCATATTTATTTTGTTTTTTGTTTTTTATTCTTTATTTTTAATATATATAAATATATTTTAAATCACTTATTAATAATAGAACATTTTAAGTTGTGAAATGGATATAATTTTATTATTATCATAGATCCATTACCTCCTTTGTGATTTTAAGGGTAAACTGAGTAATAACTTCCTATTAGAGGATGAAAATCAAAGAGATTCATAGGCAAGGTATAACCAAGATTATACAATCCTTCAAATGCATTAAAGAATTCTTTTTTTGAGTTGATTTTTCATGTCCTAGGTCTTACACTTTACGTTAATGACATTTACTCTAAATTTGAAAGAGCCTACATATTTAAGTTTGCACCCATATTAAATCAATTTCATATAACCAAATTTTTCTCTACCCAACTAGGTGGTAACCAGTAATCAAACTAGCTAGAATGTTGTGCCATAAAATATTTTTAAATATCCATCACATGCAACTTGTATATATAAAATATGACCATTATTTTTTATATAGAGTTATATGTAAAATACATATATTAAATATAGTTGAATATATAAAAATATGACCGTTATTTTTATATAGAGTTATATATAAACTAGATATATTAAATATAGTTTAATATATAAGATATTCTTTTTTATATTTAATTAATAGTGTATAAATAACACAACTCTTTTAAATTTTTGAAGGGCGATATTTGAAAAATTATGTCACCTTAAAATTGTGTAAAGGTATAGGTGGCCATCAAATTTAACGCCTACAACTAGACTTGTAAAAGTGTATTATATATATGGAGCCATATGATTATAAACAATAGCAGCAACCTACTCGGTACTTAATGAAGATCAATGTTATCCTTTATTAAAGGAATGATAAAATAATTCAAGAAATATACCATAGGATGAAATATATGAAACCCTAAGTAAAAACCCCATATTGATGTTCAATTATCACAAGAATAATTTCACACATTTAACACCATATGAATAACCTAGTCAAATATTTCGTATCAGCCTTTCACAAGCACATTTGGATATAATAATGATTACCTACACTACTAATAATGTATATTAAAATTAGTTTTTGATATTGGAAAATTGAAAAACACTAACTACTTTTAGTGTTTTCTCTCATTGTAGAAAAAACACTACCATATATTAGTGAATTAATGTTAGGATACTACAAATTTGGTGGTAAACTATAAAATTAAAGTTTTACCACAAGAATATAAAACCATTTTTATATCATCTTATGAATAAACACTATTATATTAGTGTTAAATTATAGGATGATACCAAATTAGTGTTATATTACAAAAAATAGATATGAACACCAAAATAATGGGTGTCCTGGTGTTAAAGGTGTGAAATTCTTGTTGTTGATTTTTTTTATAGAGGTGGGAAACTTATGATGGGAGTAGCATTAATCACATGTGCAATGATTTTTATGCCAATGTGGAGCTATTATCCTCAACATAGGTAGATGTTGTGACTAATGTCACTCAGTTGTGTTGGATTCCATGCATTATGACAACATACCCCCTTTTCTTATATGAGGTGGTTGTTGAGGACCACAAAATTACCATGTTGATTGTTTTGGGTTATTTGGAGGATAGAAATGGTCATATTAGTACTTCATCTTTCCCTCAAGGGTATAATTCCCTATCACCTTTAGTAGCTTTATATGTTTACACTACCTATACATTATATGTTCACCATTCTACTACACTAGTAAGTGCAATTTAAAATTACTTTAAATCAATAATATAATTCATTATGTAATTTAAGTATTTATCTATTTTCAATGAGTGAGTTAGTCATTTATATATGTATAAGAAATTTAAATGGCTTGAAATATTATGCCTATACACGTGTGTTTATCCTATGCCACCAATTCAACACATATTTGAGTAGCGTCTATAGTCAAAACCCATTGATCTGAGACATATGAAATTGTCAAAATTGTTGAACTAGGTGGTATTTCTTCCCTAGATCTATAGAGTTTCACTGTAGGTTTGATTCACACGTCATCTATATTCTGTGATGTATATATTGTAGAGGATTTCCTCCAAGGTGGCATCTAAACATTAGGACCATCCTAGGATAGGTTCCAAGTTACCCATGGAGATCTTCAAACATATTTTGCAGAGGTATATACACTTAGTTTCAATAATTATAACCCTAAAATTAAAATCATGAATTTATTTAAAACTTTAATTTATCACCTTTTTATGTATGTTTAATATGTTTTAACAAACTATTGTTTGAAATACTTTTTTTTTCATATGTATGTACAGGATACAGGTCGGTGCATAGTGTAAACTATACTTGAGATCACCCATGGGGAATATATTGGCAATGAATTGTTTGCATATGATGTGTGTGTGTGTGTGCACGCGCGCACGCCCACACACGTGTGTGTTTTGATTTGAAATAAGTTAAGATCTTCAATTATTTCAAAATGTTAAATATTTATCACATGTTAAAATATATTTAATTTTTTATGAATATGTCATTCATATATCTAAATGCATGGTTAAGAGCATGGTCATGGATCATATTGTTTTCCTAATACATGGAGGTGATTTTATCTACAAAGTGTTCATGTATATGTATATTTGAAACATAAGAGACATATTTATGTGTACTTAGACACATGATCTTGACATATATATAATTATATATAGTTGGGGGATATTTTTCTATTAAGCATGTGTACATATATTGTTTCTATTGGACATTTCAATGTTTTCTTGCTAAATGCATACAAGTGTGTGTGTTTATATATATATATATATATATATATATATATATATATATATATATATATATATATATATATATTCTTGTCAAATATATATAAAATTTATAAATTGTGTGTGTATTTTCATGATGAATTGTGAATCTTTTCAAAATTATTTGAATAATTTTAATTTTCTTAAAGTATGAGACCCTAATATTAATTGTGAGTTTCTATTTTAAAACTTGTGGGAACTAAAATTTTATGCATGTAACCAAACAATATATAAAATAAATCAATAGAAAATGTAATCTAATAGAACCAAATAATATATAAAATCCATTAAATATGGAATAAACACATGTCCAACCAAGTCATGAATGAAATAATGTTTAATAGAGCCTAATTAAAATACATGTAATTCTTATGCCGATAGGGGTGATTCTAAGGATGAGTATGTTTTCTTGAGCATGGTTTCCATCTTGTCCTTTGTGATGTCACTAGTAAAAAATGAAATAACATATAATTTCTTGCTTTCTTTTCCTCTCCTCCTATGTGGCTTCATAAATAGAAAAAAAATCCCATGCAGTTCCTTTTAAAAACATTCCTTACTACCCACATATGCCTCTTTAATGCATATTGGAGTTTTATACACGATTATTAAATAATCATTCATTCAAATAAATTGATTTCCTCCTTTGTGGATTCACGATAAAAAAAAAGTTTCGCACAAATGTTTCTAAATAAATGTCTTACTACCCCAAGTTAAATATATCTCTCTTCAATCCATCATGTGATTTCATCTATGACTCTGCAAATATTCATTCACTCATAATATTAACCCACTAGTTAATAAGTTTGGTCTCATAATATGAGTGGGTGATAATGACCTAAATTTATGAAGTAGAGTATAAAGCTCTAAATGTTAAAATAGAGTATGGGATATATAAACAAAATTTACAGACCACACTTTATATAAATGGAAATAAAACTTTTTTTTTTTTATATAGATATAAAATAAAACACGGATTATACATAAAATCATCAAAAAAAATTTCATTTGAAAAATAAAACTATTGATCCTAGGATGATTTATTAAATCAAGAAAGCTAAAATGTCCTTTGTGTACTAAATTGGTGTATCCAAGGCTATCTATTTAGAGAATTCCATTAATTATGTAAATGTGTCATTTATATGCATTTTAAAAATGACACTTTAGTGCATATTAAGATTATGCCACTATAATGCAACTTGAAATAAAAGTACAACCTTCTTATGAAAAACCAAATAAGATTGAAACTAGATAAGAATGTCCTATAATGTAATTTAAGAGATTAGTCCATTGTAACAAATACATATTGATAAATGTTAACAGATCCATTAGATCCAATTGGGGTGTAGAAAAAATAGTATATGAACAATTAGAACAATTAAAGGAAAATTGAAAGAACCGTCTATTTAGTGTTATTAATGTAAGTATATCATATATGAATTTATATATTAAATCAAATAATTATCCTAATTTACATGTTCTCATATGATGTCACTGTTCTTATGTGTCCTATTACCCGTGAGATGTTAGTCTTGTCACCTCATATTATCACTGGAAACCTCATGGAGGAATTCCTTACAGTACTCTCATGCTAGCAGTGTATATAAGTGGTTTCATGTGTCATATATATTTTTTGGTCTTCTATATATTTTTAATAGTTTTTTAATTTAATTCCCATAAATTTTAATGGTGATTCAAATCATTTTGGAACCAAAACATGAGAATATTTATTTACTAATTTGTGATGTTGTTAGGCTTTTCAATGAGCTCACCAGGGATTAAGTCTTGTTGTGTGTAAGGCCCAGAGATACCTGACACGGAGAGTCAAAATGGTTGAGGCTAGGATCATGCCATGGGTGACTTTGATGGCGTGGATGCCCCTTACTCATAGTTGTTTAAGCTGAAGGTGATCACTACTTTAATTGTACGCTTACTCGTAATTGTAAATCCGCTATATATTACTCCCTTTTAAATATGAACAGAGATACCAAAAATCTATGTAGTCCAATACCCAATGAGTGCGCACTACTCAACAAAAAAATATTATTTTTTAAATACTGTTAAAAATTATTTGATTATATTTATATGTTAATATTATAACATAAATATTATATGAGTAATTATTTACAAGTGAATATATTATATTGAGTTGTTATTAACAACTCATATATATTTGGTACATATTATTGTTACGTTGAAATGGCTCATGTAATTAGGGATGAGTTGTTACAGGTTATAGCTTTCATATAATTTAAAAAAATAGACTTATATGATGCATTGGGTCAATTAATCAAGTGATTTTTTGTGGAACTCTGTCCAAACTATTTCATTTGGCAGCGTTAGTCTTGGTCTGATGGGAAATAGATTTGTTTGTAGCGGCACATGTTATTCTTCACTGCCCCACCTAATGTGATTTTCCAGTATTTGTTTTACAAAATTTCAAAATAGATTTGAATTAGTTAAGTTTTTTCTGGTTCCAGGTTGTAGTTTTATATATTGTTTGTGTGTTTCTCGCTCCTTTGTGCAAGTGTGCATCATCTCCATTGACATATAGTATTTCCATACATATTGACATATAGTCTGCGTTATTCACATACATTGGACTTGTTATGCTCTTGTCTTCTATTGTATCTGACTCTACACAAATTGCATAGTTTTGCAATGATGTCAGAACCTGTGATTTTATGCTATACTTTTTTGCAGTACAAAGATTCATAGACATCTGAACTCCCTCAATACAAGTGAGATACGTGGCCTGCTATTTATCAACGTGTTATTGGATTTCAAAGTTTGTATTGAATCTCTGCGTTGAGGATCTGACCTTAGGCTCAGCGGATTCATTGGATCATTGCATTATCTACACACCTCCTATATATGTATCAATTTTAATCCACTGCAAACTCTGCTTCAGGGGGTCAGTTTACACTATAAAAGGATAACTGTGTTCTGTAAGTCTTATGTGCATCAATTCTTTCAAGATTCTTCTGTCATCTCTCTGTTCATTCCTGGGATTCATTTGCATCAGTTATGTTCCTGACACAACTTGCAGATCTTCTCTACCGAGCATCTCTGGCGTTTACTATTTTAATACAGTCGGATACATAGTTTAGCATTACAGTGAATGACATTTTGAATCCAACTCGTGTCCATCACCGATTGGAACGAGAACTACCCACAAACATAGTTGTTCGTATGTTTTGCGTGGGTGAATATAGTTGTTTCAATATTGGTGAATATAGTTGTTCATGTGTTTTGCATTGTACGTGTGAAAACTTTGTTTCTCTTCTATGTTTCATGTTTTAAGTGTGTTAGGAGGTCCATGAATATGTTTAGTCTTGTCTAGTTTAATCTAGTATAAACCCATACACGTGTCCAAGCATTTAGTCATATTTTTTTTATATACAAGTATTTATTGTTAGTAGTTGTTAAATGTGTGGATATAGGTTTAATTTACTAAAAAGTGTTTTCATTTGTACCTTCCAACAGTAAATAGTCATTTATAGTTTTGCATGTCAAAAAATCCATGATAAAACAAGGCCAAGAATGGCAGATCCTGCCGAAGTAGAGGACAATGCCGCCATTGAAGTAGCCCTCGAAGATTTCATTGTGTAAATGTGCATATGATTCATTGGGGAAAGGTTTAAATTCCAGCACAAAATTCGAAGGAGGATTGACGTTTCTGGCAACAACAAACCACTTACAATTTCTGATGTGTTTTATGTTAACGTTCGACACTGAATTTTCACCTCTGTTATACGCATGTTTTTTCTCTTTTTGTTATTATTGTTATGTCTGCTTATAGAGAGTGAAGGGACCACGAGCCTAGACAAAGACTCTCCTTCTACTTGCCTACTTGCATTTTGTTACAATCCAAAAAATATTCTCAATGCGAAATCAGACACGTCACTTTCTAAATTAATGGTGTAGGATTTATCTTCAAAATTGTTTTCTTAAGTTTGGTCTCCTATGTGGATCCAAATCCAAAACCTTGGAGTATCAAATCCCAAATACAGTTTGGCTCACTAGATTTTGGCTGCATAGAGCAGAGTAATTCATGCCTAAAGACAGATTCTTTTCTCAAAATTTCTTCTGACTAAGAATGAAATATGAAACCCCAAATTTCTATTTCCATTTGACATTTTTGTTCGTGAAATATTTCAAATGTAAAATAGATTCTCATAAAAAATGCTCAAACACAATGAAGCTTTTCTTCATAATATTCATATTTATTTTGGTCAAGGGCAATCACACCTTCATTGCATTTCTGACTAGTGAAATGTTAATTGCTAGCTGAGATTAAAAAAGAGTATTCCTATTTTGTTATATTGGATGAGAATTTCCAAAGTTTGTTGGGTTTCAACTTTGAAACACACAACAAAAAACTTTTCCATAATATAGAAGAAGAAGCAGCAGCAATGTCTTAGCCAAATCTCTAGAAGGAGCTTGTAAATAAGACATTGCTACTAATTTTACGAGAATTGTGCTAAACAGATATCTCTCTAATAGCCGTCCTAAAATCAGTACCATTATGGGTTAAATCAAGCCTGTACATGGAGATAAATCTATAACCCTAATATCTCCTCATTTCACCATATAAAAATTAATTGATCTGGATCTGTATCTGTATGTGTATCTGAAGCGGGTTCAATTATCTCTGAGAGGAAACTAAGTACTGCCTGTCGCTGTTTTTTTTATTTCCGATATGGAAATGAATTGAAAATTGATATAATGTTGTACTTACAACATCTATGTAATGTGTCAACATTTCATAATTATAATGTTTAAATTATAGTATATCAAATTTTTGAAAATTCTTATTTTTATTAATCAGAAAATTCTTGAGATGGCTATAATTTATTTTCAGCCAATCAGAAAAATCAAATCAGTTTTTGAAAATAAAATTATATATATATATATATATATATATATAGTTTTGAAAAACTATATGCAAATAAAAATTTGTCTATATCTATGTGAATTGTAGAGTGGGGTAGACAAGAAAAAAGGCTTGTTATGGATCTCATTTCTATTTCCTCCTTCCCTTCTTCATCCTTGAACCCTAACCCTAAACCTGGGTAGATTGTGGATGATAGCAGAAGACTTTTGCAGGGTTTTGATCTACTGGTTTTGCCTCTACAAATCCAAATGGGTCTGTTAGGATTTGTTTGGGCGACGACAGTGGCAGGGGTGCTCCCTCTTTCTCCTCTGGTTTTCTCGGATCATTGGGAAACTCGGTTGGTGGCTTCCCTGTTTCAGGTGACGACAACTATGGAGGTGTTGTGTAAAACCCTAACTCATTTCCCAATTCCAACGGAGGTGGCAAATATGTTTCTTCAGCGCTTAGGTCAAAGGAAGGGAAGATTCTAGATGTTGGTAATGGTAGAGACATGGGTGTTGGCTATGTTAGGGGCAGGGCGAACCTCGGGGACGGTTATGTTGTGCCTTATGGTTCGAAAAGAGGTGTCATCACCCACAATGGCTTTGTCTCTAGACCATTGTAGGGTTTTAGAGGGGCCATTTATTTCCTGGAAGCTACCAAATCTGGTGGCCACCCTCCTTCTTAACCTATGGCCTATGCAAAATTGATTCCTATGGTTTCATTCAAGGATGAGATTACAGAGACTATATAGTTCTACCAGAACAGGGGCTTGATTTGTAGGTTCAATAGATATTTCCCTAGCCTCCATGCTCTACACAAGTGGATATTTGAATAATGAATCCCTTTCATTGAAGATAATGTCAATATTTATCCCTCTACCCAAAGCATTTTGATAGTTGTGTTTGACAATATTAGTGATAAGGAGGTAATTTTTGAAAAAATATGGGAATTTTAGTCTCATCTCCTCCTGATGAAGCCATGGTTCCCTCACTTTAATCCCTTAATGGAAACTTTCAATACCAGGGCTATGTGGATAAGGTTTCCCTATTTGTCTCTACATTTATGGAGTGTAGATTGCTTTAGAGCTATGGGTAATGCTTTGGGTAAATTCTTAGCTCTAGATCCCAAAAATGAATTTTATGATCACACCAGTTATGCCTGTATTTTAGTGGATATGAACATTACTGTGGATTTCCAAGCTACCATGGAGCTTAAAGTCAAGGATACAATATGGACACAAAATTTTGATTATGAAGGCTTTCCTTTTAGATGTAGAACTTGTTTTACTCTAGTACATTTAGCTTCTGATTGTCACATTATTAAAAAATAGATTAAAGTCTAGGCTTCTTGGTGGAAGTATTTTGATCTAGATCATCTAGTTGTCAAAGGCCTTGAGGACAATGATAAAGAAAATGAATTAGTTAGTCATGAGGACAAACATGAAGAGAAGAAGGTTGAGGCTGCCCCCTCTCCCACTAGTCTAGTTATTGATTCAGAGCATATTGTAAAAAAGTGGGGCCTCTTTTCCTCGTCCTTCTAGCTCCACGCAGACTCGGAGCCCTAAAATAAGGAGGAAATTGAAATTATTCTACCCTTCCACCCTGGTGAGAACGTGGATAATAATAAGGGTGATGGATGGATGGTAGTGAACAGAAATATGAAAGGAACAACTGGAAATTCTCCTCTGAAGATGAGCCTTAGATCTCAAAGGGTGAAGGAACCATGGTAGATAAGTCAGCTCCTAGTGGGTGGTCAAGCAACTTTAACTAGCTTGCTTTGAGGGGTCCTTTCTCCTTTCGGTGTTTCCTTCTTCTGGGTTTTGGCTTGTCTATTTTCTTTCATCTTTGGCCTTGTTGGGCCTTGTTCCTTGATGTCTCTTTCGGGCCTTGATGCTCATCTTTCAGTTGTACAAGGTTCTTAATCACTTCAAAATATTTTTTCTTACCTTATCTAATAAAAAAAACTATATACAAATGATATAAAATGTCACATGCATCATTGTGATTGGTCAAGAAGAAAAATTAAATTAGTTTTTGAAGCCTATACACACCTGCCTTTGGCAGGATAATAAGTTAAAAATTAATTGATTGTTACTTTTTAATTGTCATGTTTACTATCATCATAATTGTGAGTTATGACTCAATTAAAATTCTATATTCCATAGTCTTATGGTATGGTCCTCCAAGCATTTATGTATAAACATCAATTAATGATTGTAAATTTTCAAAATGTGGTGTTATCAATCAAAGTCATTTTGTATCATCAAAAATTTATTATGGTTCAATTTCAAAAATCCAAAAAACATTTTCCTCACGAACATATTTTATGTGTCACCTAACCTCTAATAAAAATAAAGTGTTTCACATTACGAAGGTGAAAACAAAAATCAAAATGTGAAAACAGTGCTTCAAGATTGCATTTACTAAGAAGCAACACATCTATTAGAGGATAGAGGCAACAAAGGTTAGAAGACAATCAACATCCTCTCACCAACCACAAGTGACAAGGCCACATGGTGATGTTGTAGCATGTTTTGTGTGTACTTTCAGTTGTGTGTTTATTTTTTGTTATAATGTGGTATAAAATAAGAACAAACGTGAATACATGTTCAATTGTAATGAGTTAGTTATTCTTGTATTTTCCCCTAATGTAATAAAGTGATGAGAACTAAGAAAAGTATTGTAGCATTATGATATTTAGGTTATTATTTGTCCTATAAATCCATATGTATGTTTGGGTTAATGATTGTCCTATAAAACCTTATGTTTTTTTATTTTTTGTAAACCACTTGTAAAGCCATCTTTAAGTTTGTTGGTTGTCCTGAAAAACCATGTCTAGGTCATGAGAAAAATAGAGGTGGCACACTGCAAGTACTAGAGTGATGTTTTCCCTGTATTTGTAGTGTGGGGGAATGTTAGGAATTATTTGAGTTATTTCTCACATTAATTAGTGAGAAAATATATCCGGGTGTTAATATTGTAGTGTGAATATTATGTGAGTAATTATTCACAAGTTTATGATTATATAAGTTGTTATTAACAACTCATATATTTTGTGTATATATCTAATGAGTAGTGGTGTAACAGTTCTTGAGTCTCCTTGTAATTGGGAGGTCCAAGGTTCAAATATTGGCTCTGTGTTAAGGTGTCCTACTACTGATGGTTTGGATACCTTGGTGATAGGGCACCACGATAATGTGGTTTAATCTGTGGGCTCGCCGAGAGCTTAAAATACTATCCTTGGATGTTTCCATGGTCGATGTGGGCTAGTGATGCCATAAGGGCTAGGGCCCTCTCCCTGGGTAACTCAAGCAATATGTGTGTGTGTGTGTGTGTGTGTGTGTGTGTGGGCTAGGGCCCTCTCCCTAGGTAACTCAAGTAATACACACACACACACACACACACACACACACACACACACACACACACACACACATATACATATGTGTGTGTGTATACATACATACATACATACATACATACATACATATATATATATATATATATATATATATATACACATACATATATATACATATATAGATACATACATACATATATATGGTGTATATTGTTATTATGTGAATAGTGGTGGTTGATACCTCTCATGTAATTATGGCTGAGTTGCTATATGAGAGGTTATAACTTTCCTATAATTTAAGAAAAGAGACTCCTATAAATTTGTGTGATGTATTGGATCAATTAATCCAAAATATACTTTCTTTAGGCGTTTGTGACTGATTAAGACCTCAGAAAACCAATTTCGTTGGGTTGTAAGATATTCAATATCTTCCGCTAGTATGTCACACCAAGTCCACAGATGTCGTTGGTAACCTGCAATAAAGAAATGACCTGAAAAGCCATCAAAATCACATCAAATTACCAAAAATAAAATAATGCAAATAAAATAATACATACATACATACATACATACATACATACATACATACATACATACATACATACATACATACATACATACATACATACATACATACATACATACATACATACATACATACATACATACATACATACATACATACATACATACATACATACATACATACATACATACATACATATATATATATATATATATATATATATATATATATATATATATATATATGGTGTATATTGTTATTATGTGAATACTGGTGGTTGAAACCTCTCATGTATTTACGGTTGAGTTGCTATATGAGAGGTTATAACTTTCCTATAATTTAGGAAAAGAGACTCCTATAAATTTGTGTGATGTATTGGATCAATTAATCCAATGATTTTGTTGTGTAACTCTATCAAAATTATTTCAAATATGTATAATGGATTTTAGGATTTTGGGACCACAAATTCAGAAAAGGACAATGGTAATGGAATTGTTATGTAAGACTAAACGGTAATGAAATTGTTGTGTAAGATTAAGAAAAACCAAAATTATTCACAATTATACACTAGCATGCAAGGAACTTATCATGTGTGTGTAGGTACCAAATTGATTATGCAAATATAAAATTTACAAATTCCTAAATCTAATTGCAATGTAGAAGTAAATGAATGAGCAATTAATTTCAAAATAGAGCCAAGAAAATAAGCAATTAAGAATTACAACCCTAAGTGCAAATGAAGAGATGAAATGACTTAGCTTATTAAAAATTAATTCTAGATTGTGGTCGAAGTGTCGAACTGATGAAAAAAGAGGGAAAATTGTTGCACTGAGCCTCAAAAAAATGCATAGGTGTTGGAATAGGCTGCATTGGGGTGCCTATGGAGGGTCAGGGGAACTTGGGGTGCCCTAGACTTGCTTTAGGCATTTGTGACTGCTTAGGACCTCAGAAAACCAATTTCGTTGGGTCGCAAGATATTCAATATCTTTCGCTAGTATGTCGCACAAAGTCCATAGATGTTGTTGGTAACCTGCAATAAAGAAATGACCTAAAAAAACCATCAAAATCGCATCAAAATACCAAAAAGAAAATAATGTAGATAAGGGTTCGATACTATCCTCAACTTTCAAACAAGTGATCTTACGACTGATTTAAGCACTACATTTCATACCCAATGTAGTTGTGTGTGTGTGTGTGTGGAATTTTTCCCTAGGTGGCTCTTGTGTGTGTCACACTTGATAGCGAGTAAGTAGCTAGATGTAAGCAATGTAATTAGATGTGTGCATGAAATAATGAACTTCCCCTCCTATGCATGTATGTAGAAGTATCATTCCCTTTCCCTTGTGTGTGGATGTTATATGGATGCTTGAATGCTCTTGATAATAGCCTTTGAATGCAAAATTAGGTGGTGATAGATAATTCTTAGTTCTTGGTCCTTTATTATGGTCACATAACTTTATATTTATATGATTCCTTTCTTTGGATTTTGTAATTAACCCCAAAAAGGCCGACTACCAAAAAGATAAGATGCCCACATGGCTAGAAAGGACCTAAAAGATGTGATCAAACTATAAAGAGGTCAGGGTCTCCCAGAGGGGATGGGGGTGCCTGGCGTTGGCGTCCTGGTTGGGCGTTGGTGTTCAGGATGAGAAATTCCAAAGTATGAATAAATAGAATGGGCTAGAAAGAGTGTAAGATCAACAATAGAATCATAAAGCAAGAAAATAGGCCAAAGACATGAGTTAATTAGTACTTTTCTTACTTAGGAATCATATGAATAGTAGTATGTGATCAGGACTAGATATATACCCAAAGTGCATGATTTAGTGTCTACATTTGCCCCCACTTTATGTTGTTGAGAAAAATATTGATAACACAAAGTTGATAGAATATGCATACCTGATAACCATCTAGATCGATGGTGAAAAGCATGTCGAGATACAAGGAAAAATGTGGAGTGATAAAAATGTGAAGCGTGGAAACTAAAGAAGAGAAAGTGAAAAAGTGATGATGAATGACCCTAGGGAAAGAGCATGTGTGTAGATGTCACGATTTTACATGTTTTTGGTGTCAATTTTCGTGTGATTGATGGTGTTGATGTGATGTTGCTACTACTTCCCATAAGGATGAGCATGCAAAAGAGAAGAACAATCAAGTAGTCAAATACACATGTATATGATCAAAATGAGTAAAACGTATGTAAGAAATATGTGAAAATGTAAAAAAGGAACATGGACACCTGATCCATGATGAGTGAAAAGTGTAGAAAGGATCCTGTAGATGATGTAGAAGAATGAATTTTTCAGGTAATCTCACACCAGTTGTGTTGTATACAATTTTTTGGGTGATCTCACGCCAAGGCTTTGAATAAGTGTAGGGAGAAAATTTTGGTGTCATTCTCCAACCTTTAACTTTTTCCCACAATGTGAACACCACTATAGATGGTGTGTAAAAATCTAATCCATTTCAAACTATTCTTATCCAACGTGAAAGTAGAAAATGTTGTGTAGTGCATGCATGTCGAGTGCTAAGGACTGTGTGTCCTATAAAAGTCATGTTTGAAGTGTTGTAGACTTTTCTGAACTGAAAAATGTTATGTAACTTCCCCCTAGTCATAGGCATCTAAGAAGGTTCAGGTTCCCCTAGGTGTTAATTTCCAAGTCTAGGCGTTAGTGATTGTGTTGTGCTAAAGATGCAAGTCAAGATCTGGGCCATTGTTGTGACTGATGATTGTGTTGTACCTGTATTGAATTTTGTTATGTGATGACTATGAACTATTGTGTGGGGTGACTGATTCACCCAATATATGCCCCCCTCATTTGGGGTTCATGCAACGTCACTGAGGAGTATGTGGCCCAAAGGAGGACTAAATGTTGTGCTAAAATGTATGCCCTACTGGGGGAGGGAGTGTTCTTGGTAGAAACCAAGGCACACACAAACAAAATGGATAGGAGACAAGTGTTAGTACAAACAAGATAAAAATGCATGTAAAATATGATGTGTAAGATAGAAAACAAGCAAACAATGTGTAAGTTAAGACACAAGAAGATAATGTAAACATGCAAGAAGACAAAGTAGAACATAAAAAGTGGGTTTCAAACATGGGACATCACTCATGATGTCATAGGATAATCAAGGAAAATCCAAGTGGCCACAAGAATCAAAGAACAAGCAAGATATAGGAAAAATCCCGCAAACAATGACAATCAAACGCAAACAGTAGCAATCAAAGAATCAAACAACCATGGAAGCAAGTAGACCTGCAAATTAAAAGTGGCATATAAAGCACCCATTATCATGTTATAAAGATAAAGAGTATGTCAAAGCTTTATAATCTGATACAATAGCACATGCTATGAAAAATGAAACAATAACACCTGTGATGTGTATAAAAGTGGATGCCTCCAGGAGCCAGTGTGGGACTAGTTAGAGGTATTGCACCAAGCACTCGTGTTCCATGTATCGATCTATAGAATCTACAATCAAAAATAGAAGGTGAGTGAATGCGCATGTGTATATAGAAAGAGATGATGACATACAATATATCTATCCAGCATGTGTATGAAAAGTGTACATGTAAGCATAAGTAAGCAAGAGTAAATGCGACCTAGATATGCAATGTGTCATGGATGAGATGGAATGGAATGTAATATGAGTGTGATAGGAGATGTGCCCCCCAATTGTATGTAATAAGTTTCATTTATACACACCCCCTCAGTAGTCAAGAATGAATCATAGAACAAGAGTGTGTCATTGGGAAATGGTTTGAATATGTGTGCTAGAAATATTTGATTGATAAAGTGTACATCATAGTGAGTGAATGAGTGAGTATTGTGAGTTCTGTTTGATATGTAAACCCTCAACATTTGAGTATGGATTGTGGAACTATATTGCTGTCATAGGGTAATGAGTGCAACGTATATAAGTATATGCTAGAAATATGTGTCATGAATGCATAGAGTAGATGTTATGTAGAAAGAGATGAATGCGCAAAATGTGAAGTGTGTAGTGTGTAGTGTGTAGTATGTAATGTGTAGTGTATGTATAACATGTAATGTGTAGTGTAGTGTGTAGTGGATGAGGTTCATGTGTATAGGATGCCCTCAACATTCAAGTATGAACCATAGAACGAGTTTGCATCATTGGGTAATGACAATACATGAGTGTATGAAGATGTGTATGAAGCACGTGAAAGACTAGATGTGAAGTGTAGAGTGTACAAATAGAGATGTGTCAAGGTAGCTGGTGGGGAGAAGAAGTGTGATGCCCCCTTAGTGTATGATAAGGATCATGATCAAGTAATGTCATTGAGAAGGTCATCATTGTCATGGTAAAACCCGAAAGGTGATGCATCTGAGACTTGGTAAGAAACAATATCAGGTTGATCAACCAAAGATCCATTGAGGCGTAAATTATACATGCTCATTAGCATATTCTTCTATCAGGTCAAAGGTGGTAATGGACATCCATGTGCATACCAACGAGTGAGGTTTAGTGAATAGCTAATAAATGATTCATTGCAAATGAAAACCTGGCCAAATGGAATGGGGAATGAAATATGAGTATAATCAGGGCCTAACGTGCCCCCTAGGTAATCAAGCCAAGACTGTCCAAGTGTAAGTGGAGAAGTGCAAGGAGCACGTGCAAGAAACATTGTGAGATAAAATATGTGAAGAACATAAGCAGATATAATGCAAATAAATCCATGGTAAAGATGAGGATCATGAGGTGGAGGAAATATTTCATCTACGTTAAATCCTAGTCTGAGTCAATCCATCATGTGTGCATATAGTATCGGAGCAAGTAGGATCGAATGGAATGTATTCCCAATAAGAGTCATTCATGAAAATCATTGCATGTAAATGGAGGGCGAGCTAATGGAGGTTGCTCATGAGAAAGTGAAGTAAATGGAATGACATCTAATGTTTAAATAGGCCCCCGATAAAGTACCATGATATTAGTAGAAGCAGGGGGGCTCAAAAGCAGATGAAATAGCATCTAATGTGCAAATGGTTCCTTCAATTGGAGGTAAATTATCTAGACAATGTTCATGGTCATGGATCGGGAGTACGAATGCATAGTAGTAGAATTAGGAATAGGTAATGAATTATTGCATTCTATGTTATAATATTGGAATGGTGTACAATCAGCGGGGATCTCATATTCAAATCCCTCATGCAAGAATCTAACACATCGGTGGATAGTCAAAGACACGGATTAGATTCGATGAAGCCATGGTCTACCAAGTAAGAAATTATATGAAAGTGGGAGATCAATGAAAAAAAATGGAACGGGAATAGTCTTGGGCCCAACTATGAGTGGGAATGTGATGGTGCCTAAGCATGGGCACATATAGAATCATATGCTCACACAGAAAGAGATGTCGGGTTAAGATGAGAAATCAAAAGGCCTAGAGCCTGAATGAATGATAGAGGACAAAGATTAAGTTTAGATTTAGTGTCGACTAAAATGTGCTTGATGCCTAAGTTATTGATACAAAATTGTATATAGAGAGGAGGATCAATATCATAAACAACAAGATTTTCAGCTATAGTCGATGGAAAAGTAATTTGTTGAGAAAATGCATTGGCAAATGTTTGATAGATAACATTTGGATGAGTAGTAGCAAGAATAGGAGTAGTTTCCGAAAGATTTATGA
Source organism: Taxus chinensis (assembly GCA_019776745.2). NCBI lineage: Eukaryota > Viridiplantae > Streptophyta > Pinopsida > Cupressales > Taxaceae > Taxus > Taxus chinensis. The sequence continues at coordinate 662,979,993 of CM034150.1, read as the reverse complement.
TTTTAGTGTGACACTCAAGATGGCAAGCAAGAAATCATGATAGAAATAGCCATGATGAGATGATCCTAGGAAGATGAAATAAATAAAAGTATGAGGACCCTAGGAATGTTCAAGTGATAATGTTCACCAAATGATTAATAAATATATAATTTATAAATGCCTAAATCTAATTGCAATGTAGTAGTAAATGAATAAGAATTAAGTTCAAAATAGACCCAAGAAAATAAGAAATTAAGATTTACAACCCTAAGTGAAAATAAAGAGATAAAATGACTTATTTGATTTACAATGATTCTAGAAGTGGAGATGCACCAAACTTATGAACATGGAAATTAAAAGTGTATACTGCACAATGAATCTCATAAAAATGTAGAGGTGTTGGAATAGGCTAGAATGGGGTGCTTATGGAGGGTCAGGGGTGTGTGGGGTTTCCTAGACCTATTCTGGGCACCTGTGACTACTCAAGACCTAAGAAAACTAGTTTCGTTGGGTCACAAGATATTCGATGTCCTTCACTTCTTGTCGTCTAGTATGTCACACCAAGTCCGCAGATTTCATTGATAACCTGTAATAAATAAATGACCTACAAAACCCTCAAAAGTGCATCAAATCCCAAAAAGAAAATAATGAAAATGAGGGTTCGAACTATCCTCATTTGTCAAATGAGTGATCTTACGACTGAGCATGGCACTACATATTAGACCCAATGTAGTTATATGTGTGTGTGTGGAGAATTGTTCCCTAGGTGGCTCTTGTGTACATGTCGCACTTGATAGCGAGAAATTAGCTAGATGTAAGAAATGTAAGTATATGTGTGCATGAAAGAATGAACTTCCTCTCCTATGCATGTATGCAGAAGTATCAGTCCCTTTCCCTTGTGTGTGGATGCTAGATGAATGCTTGAATGCTCTTAATAATAGCATTTCAATGCAACCTTAGGCAGTGATAGCTAATGCTTAGTGCTTAGTCCTTTATTATGAGAACAAAAATTTATATTTATATGATTCCCTTTTTTGGATTTTGTAATTAACCATGAAAAGGATAACTACTAAAAAGATAAGACGTTCAAACGACTATAAAGCACCCAAAATATGTGAGAAAACTATAAAGAGATCAGAGGTGCCCAAAGGGGATGAGGGTGCTTGGTGTTGGCATCCTAGTTAGGCGTTGGTTTCCAGGATGATAAATGCTGAAGTATGAAAAGACATACTGGGTTATAAAGAGTGTAAGATAAAAAAATAGAATCATAAAGTAAGCAAAGATGGCCAAATACATGTGTTAATTAGTACTTTTCTTACTTATGAATCATATGAATAGCAGTATGCAATCTAGACTAGATAGATACCCAAAGTTCGCGATTTATTGTCTACACAAATGTCATATAGTGTACAAAACACATCTTAACATGTACATATAATGTACACTCTAAAATTTTCAAATAAAGACACATAGCACATTTAATGGTGTCTAAAATGGAGTCAATTTAAAAGGTATTAATTATATCTATGGAATCAAGTACACAAATAAAGCAATTAACCAAGTTTTATATATTTGTGGAACCAAATAGTGTATGAACACATTGAAACATAAAACATGGTCTATTGAAAACACAACAAGAAACATAGTTGATGTATTATATAATGGAATAAATATACAATGTTATCTACTAAAATCATGTAGGCAAATACAAGTGTATGTTGTCAAGAACGAATTCAACATATAATGTTTTAATTATGTGTTTAAAATCAAAAAATTGGACTAAGTAACCGATCAAACATAATATATATATATGGAACCAAATAATGTATGAATGCATTAAACCATACACTATAGTATAATGAACTAGACCATACCAAGTAATCAACATAATTTAGTTTTTGATATAGTGTTCAAATACTTTTCACTACAAGCCATAAATATGTATGTGTAATGAACTAGATTGTACTAATTGGTTCATATCATTGATCAATAACATGTAAAAATATTCTATGATTTTCTATATCTATCCTTTGTTATTTACACCCACTTGCATAACTCACTTGATGCAGATGTACTTGAAAGTAACTACGTGATGGCTATAATTGTGTACCTTATTTGATTCATATTAAAAAAATGAATCCCACTTTGGAGGTTTTTCACTTGTCTCAAATATGTCCCCTGCACTATGACCAATCCAATACAAAATATTTTGACCTCACTTGTCATTGAAATTGTTAACTTGTTCCTCTCTTTCATTCACCACAACAAGTAGAAGTATACATGTTCATGATAGCCTTCTTTTGCAATGAATATAAAATTCTTTTCATGTAAGAAAATAAATAAATTTTTACTATTGAGGTTGCAAATACACATGGAATGGAGAGAAAAGGGTGCGAAAGGAGCGACTTTCATGAAAAACATGAGGCTAGTGGAAAACTTTTGGGGGGCTTTGGGTCTAGTGTAGATGGAAAAGGTAAGTAGGATCAAGTCCCTCAAAGGAAATTTGGTGCATGATAGGCTCGATAGGGCCCAGTTCTCAGAGAAGATTTGGCATATGGCAGTCATCTTTTTGGTGCCAACTTTGTCCTGGTTGGTTGGTAGAGTTGATCCAAATTAAATTCAATAGGGTGGTAGGAGGTTTATTTCCTTCCTAAATTCTACTAGGATTTTTAACTATCAAGAGAGGATTTTCCACCACAGAACCAAACTTCCTTGTCCTCTTCCTTCCTTGAAGCCCTAATTCCTCTTCATCTCCAAAATATTTCAAAGTTGGATCCCTCTTAAGATCATGGAAATGGTTTCATTTCAAATCTTAATCCAAGGCTAGGGTCCTGACTTGATTCGTCTTTTGTGGATGATTCTTCTTCTTCCTAGTAACCTTCTTCACGGGAGGCTTGGGCAGTTCTAGAAACAGCCTTCAAGGATTTTTCTTCTTCCTCTCTGGCTCAAGATGGTAAGGTGGAGCTTTTGAAAGAGGACAGGTTGGAAGTTCAAGTCAAACTCTTCAAGGGTAGAGTGATTATAGCCAAATTTGTAGGAACATGGTTGTCAACAAGGGAGATTTCCGCTTGGTGTGAAAACCTTTGGGAGAAAGGCTTGAGTATTCATTTTTTGGCCAAAGGATTCTTCCTAATTCTTTTTCACAATGACGGCCTCTGAGATGATGTTCTAAAAAATAGGAACAATTTCCTTCTTAAGCACGGACTCTTCCTCCATCCTTGGTCTCCTAATTTCAACCCGATGTTTGTTGATGTGGAGGTTTATCAGGTTTGGATTCGCATTTATGCTTTTCCTATTGAATAAATTCCCAAGATTCTTTCCAAAATCTGCATCATCTTGGGTAGAGTTGTTTAAATAGATTCCAGAACTCTGGAGGGATCTCTTGCCACTTTTTCTAAGTTATGTATTACCTATGATCCCACTAGACCTCTTCTGGAGTTGATTTCAATCCAAATCCTATCTGGTACATGGGTTCAAGATTTGGAATTTGAAAGATTATCCCATAAATATTTTAAATCCAGACTCTCTAGTCATATGCAGAATGATTGCATAGCCTCTTCGAAGCCTTTTAGTTCTAAGTGGATTCCTAAGACTTCTTCGTAGTCTTGAGCCGCAGTTGATAATTATATCCCAATAGTTGTTCAGAACTGTTAGGTTGTGGAGCCTGTTTTTCATGTGTGAAAGTGTTGAAGATTGTACACTAAGAGTACTATACACTTTTCATGTATCCTCGCCGGGATTCGGGGGCGCAGCCCCCGAAAAAAAAAAATTTAGGCGTAAAATTTTTTGGCCTTGAAAATGCACCCGACATATCGGGAAATGTGCTTTTCTCATATGGGTGAGTTTTTTGACCCATAGGTTTATGGGACAGGTTTTGCCCATGGTTTTGTAAAACTACTTAAGCAGTTGTCTATTTATATGGTCTTATGCATATGATAGATGTACAAGAAAATGTATTGCAGATGTGTTTTGAATTCGGATGTGAATTCTGTAGAGTTTGTTGAGCATAGCTCCAAACGGATCTGGGTATTGTATTGAGAGAGCGGTGGCTTGTAATAAAATCTGAGCAAGTGATTCTTGGTGGATGTAGCCCAAATTGGGTGAACCACGTTAAATACTATCTCTTTGTGTTGTGTTATTTTATTCTGTAATTTTATTTGAGATCTGTAATAATTTCTGCATATTAGTTTCTACTGTTGCGATTCTGTGAGGGATTATTCCGCATATTTTATCCCTTATTTCCTAACAAGAACCCTACTTCCAAAGTTGGTCCTTCTCTTTCCCCAAGGTCCCTGATTTAATATTATTCAGCTAATCTCACATATGAAGTCAAGAATTGAAGTGAGTTAAGGTGAATCCTTAGAGGCCCTTGAGAGGTGGGTGCAAGAAAAGGAATCTCAATCCACCTCACACCTTGTCCCTCAACATGAGGAAGATATTGTGGATGAGAATGGGGATGATCTTCATTTAATCCCTATGGTGGTTTTTTCTTTAAGATTGACCCCCAGCCTTTCGAAAGCCCCCAATGTTGGTTCTTTTGCGCCCATGGGAAGACCTAGTAATGAGGCCAAGACCAATAAGGAGATCGCATAAGGTAAGCAAGTTCAGATTAGTAATTTCTTCCAAAAATTAAGTATGGAGGGCTCATCCCTTCTGAAGTACCAATCAAGATATTATCCTAGAATGTTAGGGGCGTCAATGCCCCTAACAAACAATTCTTCACCAAGTGTTGTGCCTTAGAGAAAGAAGCAAATAATAGCCTGCTGCAAGAGACAAAGATGAGCAAAGTGGTAAAATTAAAATAGTAGCAGGGTCTTTTTTTAGATTCTATTGGTGATTCTAGAGGTTTAGGGTTTTTTTGGCGAACTCATAAATTATTTGTCTCCCTTATTAAGGATACTAGCCACTTTCAATGGTGTCGGATTCAGGTTCTCCATTCTGACTTTAGTTTTCTTCTTTGTAATACTTATGCTCCCACCAATATGATAGCTAAAATGAATTTATGGCAAGATCTCCTAAGTGATTTGGAAGGTTTTTAAGATGCTCTCATACTTATCGCTAGGGATTTCAATGCAATCACCTCTGATAGAGACAAGAATGGTGGTATCTTAAGAAATCCTAAATCCCAGAAAGACTTCTTCTATTCTATTCATAGCACTGCCTTGGTAGACCTGGATCCCAAGTAAGGCTGGTTCACGTGGTCAAACAAAAGACATGGCTTTAGCAGGATTATGGAAAGATTGGATAGATTTCTATCTAATGAGGAATAGTTCTAATAAAATATCATCTTAGAGATTGAAATTCTTCCCATTTCTGGTTCTAATCACTATCCCATCTCTCTTCTTATCTCTTTTGACATACCTCCTAGAAAATTCCCCTTCAAATTTGAGCTTATGTGGTTAAGGGACCCTTTCTTATTTGGCTTAGTCAAAGATTGACGGTCATATTTTTAGTTCAAAGGTACCAAGATGTTCATTATTTCTTAGAAGATTTCCGGGTTAAAAGTAAGCTAATCAGCTAGAATAAGAGTTAGTTTAAGAATATTTTCTCAAAAAAAAAAAGAATTAAATCAGATCTAAAAGAGTTGAATGAAACAATTTTCAGATTCAGGATGGGTAAGGAAGAATATATGAAAGAGAAGTATCTATTAGCTAAACTAGTGGAAATCATATTAAGGTTAAGAAATATTTTGAGAAATAGAAATCAAGAATCTCCAAACCTAGTTGAAGGAAGCGGAACCGAAATAAAAAATTCTTTCACTCTTCTTTGAAGGCTAGGAGAAGCTCTAACTTCATCTCAAAAATGAAACTCCCGAATGGTTGATTGTGTGATGCCTAATCATGGAAAATAATTAAGGAAGCTTCATTTTCTTTCTTTTCTGATTAGTTAACGGGTGACACTCTATCCCATCCATGAGGTGAAGCTAACTCTTTATTGAAACCTTTATTCCTAAACTGGTTGATGGGGCATGGAATAATCTCCTTTTGGCCCCCTTTTCTTTGGAAGAAATCAAATATTTGGTTTTCTCAACTATGGAGTGGGACAAATATCTTAGTCCTAATGGTTTTTTGGCCACCTTCTTCCAAGAATTTTGGGATATAGTAAGTTCTGATGTTTGGGCAACGATGGAGGAGTCTAGAGCAATGGAGAAAATTTTAGGGGTGTTGAACCAAACCTTTATCTGTATGTTCCATAAGAAATCTTCAGCTGAATATTTGGAGTATTTTGAACCCATCTCAAATCTACAAAATTACTTATAAAATCATTTCCAAGGAAATTTCCCTCCGTCTTAATCCTCTTATGGCTTCTCTCATATCTCAAGAACCAGTATGGTTTTCTTCCTGGGAACTCAATATTCGATGGTATTATCTTATCCCATGAGTTAATCCACTCCTTATCCTTAAGCCATCAATTAGGAATAACTACTCACTAATTAGATACTAGAAGTAGAGTTGACACCACACAACTAGGTAGGATTAATGCTTCTTTGTTCAGAATCTAGTAGGCTAACTCAACACTACTGGGTTTCAATGCTAACTTCTTTAATTGGGTTTTCAACTGCATATCAACTCCAAGTTTCTCTATTGTTGTCGATGAGTTTAGGCAAAAGGTCTTTTCAAGTAGCAATAAAGGGTAAATGACAAGGAAAATCCTCTATCATGCACTATTTTTTCAGGCTTGTTACTAACTACTTGATGTTGAATCCATTGATTAATTCAAGTCACAGAAGTTAATTCGAAGGGTATACTCAAGCAGCTAAAGGTTTCGTTGATCTCTCACATCAACAATTTTTTTATGGAAACTAAATGCCTTGGAGATCTGATTGTTATTGCCTAGGCTAGTAAATAAATGGAAACATTTTAGATATAGAAAATCCGAAGCTTCTCAGCAGGTAATCAATCTCCCTAAGATGTTGAAATTCTTCTTCAACTCTTCTCCTAGGCTGCAAAGGTGGAATAAAGAGAGACTTAGCTGATTTCTCTAGAGATGAAAAAGGTGAACAGAGCTAGAAAAATGGAAAATCTAAAGCAAATACCATCATTTTACTGAAACCTAGAAATGCTACAAATATGGAGGAATATGCTGGAATGGGTTTTATCCTAAAAAGGTGTCATAGGATGCCATACAAGTGACACAGGACCTATAGTAAGTACCTGTGACAGATAAAATTCAACATAAAACCATCTTGTTCTCTGTGTCCTTCAAATTTATATACTGTCTTCCCTTGAAAATACCTAAAATGGTTCATTTAAAAATGAAGAAAACACTCAATGATCGCTTCATTTGGACACAGGAAACATGAGAATGAAATAATGACCTACAAAATCCTTAAGTGGGAAGAATTCAAACTACCAAAGTGTTAGGAAATAAGAGATAAAATATGCGGAATAATCCCTTTCAGAATCGCAACAGTAGAAACTAATATGCAGAAAATATTATTGCAGATCTCAAATAAAAGTGCAGAATAAAATAACACAACACAGAGAGACAATATTTAACGTGGTTCACCCAATTTGGGCTACGTCCACCAAGAATCACGTGCTCAGATTTTATTACAAGCCTTCACTCTCTCAATACAATACCCAGATCCGTTTGGAGCTATGCTCAACAAACTCTACAGAATTCAAACCCTAATTCAAAACACATCTGCTCATACATTTGCTTGTACATCTATCATATGCATAAGACCTTATAAATAGACAACTGCTTAAGAAGTTTGATACAAAACCGTGGGTATCAAAACCAATGGGTAAAAAACCGTGGGTATCAACCTATGGGAGCCGAAGAGGTGGATTTACAAAACAATGGGTACCGAAAAAACCATGGGCCCAAAAACAGCCCATAACGGTTACCCATTACCCATGGGTCAATGAACCACCCATGAAAATTTGCTTCGGGGGCTTCACCCCCGAACCCCCTTTCATCGGGGGGGCTTCAACCCCCCGAACCCCCCTGACCCGCTCACCGGCGAGCGGGACCGCCGTAAAAATATCCTGAGTGTAACACATGGAAGGTGTACCATACTCTAACATGAAAATAGGCTCCACAAACATAACAATCTCCCACTTGGAGACTGAGTTTCCACTGAGCAAGCTTCTCAACCCTTCACTATCATCCGCAAAGGCCAACCAAAGCTGAACATAGCTTTATTTTATCCCTAGTGACCACCTTGGTCATCATGTCTGCAGGATTCTGACTGGTATGAATCTTCTCCAACTTCAACTTATCTTCCTCCAAAGTTGTTCTGATGAAGTGATATCTCAACTGTATATGCTTCGTCCTGGAGTGGAATGCTGAGTTCTTAGCTAGGTGTATAGCACTCTGACTATCACTATGCAGCTTACATTCCTCCTGCTTATGCCCCAACTCCTCAAGCAATTGCTGTAACCAAATCATCTCTTTACTTGCCTCTGTGGCAGCAACATACTCAGCCTCTGTGGTTGACAAAGCCACCAGCTTCTGTAGTCATGAAATCCAGCTCACTGCTGTCCCACCTACAGTGTAAATATAACCTGTCGTGCTCCTCCTGCTGTCTACATCTCCAGCCATGTCTGAATCTACATAACCATGTAAAGTGGTGTCTGATCCACTGTAGCACAAAACTGTCCCCATGGTCCCTCTCAAATACCGAAAGGATCCACTTTACTGCTTGCCAATGCTCTTTACCTGGATCACTCATAAATCTACTCACAGCTCCCACTGCATGGGCAATATCAGGCCTAGTGCACACCATAGCATACATAAAACTACCAACTGCTGATGAGTAAGGTACCTTTTACATCTGGTTTCTTTCCTGCTCTGTCTTGGGACACTGCTCCTTTGATAACTTGAAATGGCCTGCCAAAGGAGTCCCAACCGGTTTAGCATCCTGCATGTTAAACCTATCTAATACCTTCTTAATGTACTCTTCTCTGAGATAAAGTCAACTTCCGTTCCTTCCTATCCCGAGTTATCCTCATACCAAGGATTTGTCTGGCTGCCCCCAAATCCTTCATATCAAAGGATTCACTTAGTTGTTTCTTGAGTACTTTTATTTCCTGCATGTTTTTACCTGCAACCAACATGTCATCAACATACAAACATAGGATAATATAACTTCCATCCTCAAATTTCTTTGTATACACGCAATGGTCAGAATGACATCTACTATAACCTTGCTCCATCATGAAGCTATCAAAATTCTTATACCATTGACGTGGAGCTTGTTTCAAGCCATACAAGCTCTTCTTTAGTTTACACACCATCTCCTCTTTACCTTTGACCTCATAGCCCTCTGGTTGCTGCATATATAGCTCCTCCTCCAAATCACCATGGAGAAATGCAGTCTTTACATCTAACTGTTCTAAGTGCAAGTCTTCTGCTGCCACTATTCCAAGAACAGTTCTAATAGAAGTCATTTTTACTACAGGAGAAAAAATCTTATCAAAATCTATACCTTGTTTCTGTGCAAACCCCTTGACCACCAACCGGGCCTTATATCTTTTCTTCCCTCCTTCTTCATCTTTAACTCTGTACACCCACTTGTTCTGTAATGCTCTTTTGCCTTCCGATAGCTTCACCAAATCCCAAGTCTGGTTCTCCATAAGAGACTTATGCTCCTCATCCATGGCTTGCTCCCACTTCTTACTGGCATCTACCTGCATTGCTTCATCAAAGCTCTCTGGCTCTCCACTATCAGTGAGTAATAAATAATAAAGAGAAGGAGAAAACCGTTTAGGTTCTTTTCTTACCCTAGAAGACCTCCTCACTATAGGAGTTTGGGGTTCCTGTTGAAAAGGTTCCTGAACTGATTCATGGGTCACTTTCCCATCCGGAAGATCCTCTACCACTGCATATTCATTCTTGGATTCTTCCTTGTTTTCCTGCAACTGTTTCTTATACATGACTTTCTCATTAAAGACCACATCCCTAGACCGAATGATTTTCTTGTCCTTAATACTCCAACATTTAAACCCAAAGTCATCACCACCATAACCAATGAAAGTACATTTTTCTGATTTAGCCTCTAGCTTGGTCCTATCATCCTTTTCTATATGAACAAACACTTCACATCCAAAGACTCTAAGAAATGAATAATCGACTTTCTTACCGTACCATGCCTCCTCAGGTATGCCTCCATCCAAGGCACTTGAGGGTCCTCTGTTTATCAAGTATATAGTTGTGCTCACCGCTTCTGCCCAAAAAGAAAGAGGCAGTCCTGCATGTAATCCTCATGCTCCTAGCACGTTCCATTATAGTTCTGTTCATCCTTTCTGATACCCCATTCTGCTGCGGAGTTCCTGGAACCGTCTTTTGCCTGTGGATTCCATTCTTAGAACAATAATCATTAAATTCATTGCTGCAATACTCCCCTCCATTATCTGACCTGAGACATTTTAGCTTAAGACCTGTTTCATTCTCTACCAAGGCTTTCCATTTAACAAAAGTATCAAATACATCAGATTTGTTTCTAATACAATAAACCCAAACTTTCCTTATTTTATCATCAATAAAAGTAACATAATAACTTGAACACCCAAGAGATGATACCTGAGCTAGCCCCCACACATCAGAATGTACTAGCTCTAACTTACTCTCTTTCCTCATAGGTCCAACCTTGAGAAACCTTACTTGCTTCTATTTCCCATATATGTAGTTCTCACATAAATCCAAACCTGTTTCTGTATATCTAGGAAAATTCTTCTTTATGATGTCCATGCCCTTATGGTTCATATGACCGAGCCTATAGTGCCAGAATGTTGTATCTGCATCTGAAGCCACAAGATTACAATCATTAGTACTATCAGTGGTTAAATACAAGGTTCCAACCTTCTTACCTCTTGCCACCACAAGAGTACCCTTGGTAACCTTCCAAGAGTCAACTGTAAATATCACAGTACAACCATCACTTCCCAATTGCCCCGCTGATATCAAATTTCTCCTTAATGTAGGCACATGTCTGACATCCTTCAATAACCATATATTCCCATTCTGCATCTTAACCTAAACAGAACCTTTTCCAAATATACTGCAAGGCTCATCATCGCCAAGAAAAACATGCCCAAAATCTCCTTGAACATAATCAACAAAATAATGCCTATGTCGAGTAGTATGAAAAGAAGCCCCTGAATCTAAAACCTAAGATTCAGTAATATTATGCAAAGAAAGAATCAAAGCATCCTAACATACATTACCCATTGCCTCATTTGCCTCCTTGTTTTCTTCCTGTTGTTTCTTCTTATCCCAAAGCTCCCAATAGTCCTTCTTTGTGTGCCCAGAATTTCCACAATTCCAACATACAATCTTGTTCTTGGATTTTGACCTTGCCCGATCTTTTGATTTTCCACGGTTTCCTTTATTCTTTTGTCTCCCTTTAGTTTCCACTGTCAAAGCATTCCCTGAAGTAGAAGATTCCCCAGAGATTTTTCTTCGCATTTCCTCACTTAGAATCACCCCTACAACATCCTCAAACTTCAACTTCAAGTTAGCTGGAACCGAGTTACTTACCGCCATTACCAGGCTATTCCAACTCTCAGGTAAAGAGCACAGAATTAATAAATCCCTAACTTCTTCATCAAATTCTATTGTAACCGAAGCTAGCATATTCACAACCATATTGAAATCATTTAAATGATCTGCTACTTAACTATTCTTAGACATCTTTATATTAAACAACTTTATCATTAAAAATATCTTGTTAGAGGCAGAGGGTTTTTCATACAACTTCCCTAATGCATCCATTAGATCTTTTGTAGTCTTTTCCTTTGAAACATTAAATAATACCGAAGATGCAAGACACAACCAGATTGTCCCATGTGCCTTCCTATCCAACAAATCCCATTCTGCATCTGTCATGCTTGAGGGTTTGTTCACCTTCTCAGACAATGGAATATAAAGATCCTTCTGATAAAGGTAATCTTCCATCTGTATCTTCTAAAGACTGAAATTCTACTCGTTGAATTTATCAACCCTAGATCTTCCATCATCTGCCATAGCTCCCACTCAAGCTAAAAAATTTCCCTGTGATTCAACACTTCAACAAACCAAACCAGGATCTGATACCAATTGTTAGGAAATAAGAGATAAAATATGCGAAAAAATCCCTCACAAAATCGCAACAGTAGAAACTAATATGCAGAAAATATTACAAATCTCAAATAAAAGTGTAGAATAAAATAACACAACACAGAGAGACAATATCTAACGTGGTTCAACCAATTTGGGCTACGTCCACCAAGAATCACTTTCTCATATTTTATTACAAGCCACCAATCTCTCAATATAATATCCAGATCTGTTTGGAGCTATGCTCAACAAACTCTACAGAATTCACACCCGAATTCAAAGCATATCTGCTATGCATTTTATACATTTATCATATGCATAAACCCATATAAATAGACAACTACTTAAGTGGTTTTACAAAACAGTGGGTATCAAAACAATGGGCAAAAAACCGTCCCATAAACCTATGGGTATTCGAAGAGGCGGTTTTACAAAACAATGGGTACCAAAAAACCATGGGCCAAAAAACAGCCCATAACGGTTACCCATTACCCATGGGTTAATAAACCACCCATGAAAATTTACTTCGGGGGCTTCACCCCCAAACCCCCTTGGCCCGCTCACCAGTGAGCAGAATTGCCATAAAAATATCTAAGTGTAACACATAGAAGGTGTACCAAACTCTAACATGAAAACAAGCTCCACAAACATAACACAAAGGCTCTGGGGGGTGTTGGAATTTTGGACCTGGGTTTCCAAAACATTTCCCTTTGTATCAAGCATATCAATAATTTAGTCTCCAACCCTTCCAGTATTCTTAATGTCAATTTGATTCATAAATACCTTTCCAATAGAAAACCTGAGAGTTTCATCACTTGTCAAGATCTTCCTAAAGGATCACATATGTGGAACTTTTTTTCTTCTATAGGCATATTTTCTCTTCCCTCACTTCTTGGAAAATTGGTAATGGTTCTTCTGCTAAGTTCTAGGAAGATTCTTGGAATGGATTCCCTACCCTATAGGATACCCCTGGCTTAGAGTTAATCAAAGAGACTTCTAATGCTATATGGGGTGATTTTGTGGTCAATTATGGCTTTCGAAGTGCAAACGGCTCCCCTTCCTTCACTTGGAATGAGTTGGAAGCTTTGGATGTTCCACAAACTTCTAAGGCCCTTCTAAAAATAATCCTCTACAAGAAAAAATTCATCTTCTCTGATAAATATGATCACGTTCTTTTTCTTGGGAACAATTTAGGACAGTATACAGTAAAAATGAGTTACACGTTTCTCATTCTTCAGGAGGGCAGAGGTATCAAATCTTGTTCTAAATGTCGGGATGCTAATATTCTTCCTAAAGCATGTGCCTTTTACTATGTCACTTTTAAAGGAAACATTCTCACTCAGATCAGAATGAGAAAATGGGGATATAAAGGTCCATCTTGTTGTCTGCTATGTGAAAATGATGATGAGGATATTGACCACTTGTTTCTTCATTGCACCTTCACATTTTAGTGTTGGTTATGGTTGTGCTAGAAATTGGATCTGGCTTGGTTCCCATGGGATTCAATAAAAAGTTTCTTAAAATATTGGTCAATCCTAGGGAAAGGTCACTCTCTTGGCTCCATCTATATTTTTAGCCCTATGCTCCTCATATGGCTTATTTGGTGGGAGATAAATCTTCATCTTTCTAGGGATGTTTCTTTAGATGTCCTAGTTGTTATCATAAAAATGGAAGTGGCTATCTCAGAGAATATAAGTTCTTGTTTCATAAATCTTGTGGTTTTTTCTAGCAAAGATGCCTCTATAAGGAAGGCATGGCCTCTCATCAAACTCCCTACGCCTAGATCCATTCTCAAGCAATGTAAATCTAAATGGGATAAATTTTTATAGAGGAAGGAAGCCATGTGGTCACCACCCCCCGATATTTTTTTAATTCAACTTCAATGGGGCTTCTAAGGGAAACCTTAGGATTTTAGGGGCGGGGTGTATTATTTGTAAAGAGTTGGGAGAGTTGATTTGCGCTGGATCATTTCACCTTCAAGAAGGATCTTGCAACCTAGCCAAAGCTCAAGCCCTCCTTTTTAGGGTTGAAAATGCAGCGGAGTGTGGATGTTCTCATCACCTCATTGAAGGAGATTCTCAGATTATTATTCAAGAAATTAAAAATGGTAAGGCCTTTCATTGGTCCTTGGATTATTATATATATAATACCCTCTTTTGGTTAGAAAAGGTGGACATGTGGAGCATCGAACACATTTTTTGAAAGGATAATGTATCAGTTAATTATTTAGCCAACTTTTGGGTGACACAAGCTAATGAAGTTTTAATTGCTAATGATATTGTAGAATGGCCCAACTTGCCCATCATCATGAAGAGTGAAGCCAAAATTGATGCCAATTAATTGTTGGTATCCAGGTCGTGGGAAGCAGTCCATATTCGTGTTTCATGCCCTTTCATTCTTCAAATCATTTTTTTATTCTTCAGTGTTAGGCTTGTTTGTTATTTTTGTGAAGTTTTTCATGGCAACCCCTCCTTATCCTAGTCTGTTCCTCATGGGGGAATCAAGAGAGATGGATTTTCATGGCCCTATTACCTCTTCCAGACTGAGAAAGGTGTTTTGAATTGGCCCAGGATCGGTGGGAAATGTCGTGGAAAGCATTTTGGGTGAAGAATATATTTAGGGTAGTGGTCAAGAATGATTTAATGTTGAGATTATCTCCATTTTCATCACCCATATCTTGCTCCTTATCAGATATAAAGAAGAAACCCTGAAGATTTCCCACTATATCATCCTACCCAGGCACATGGTAGGGTTGGAGGAAGTAGTGGGCAATTTTTTCTTGCCTTCGGCCTTTTTTCAGAACTCTGTTGTAGGGGAAAGGGAATTAGTACCTCGGGAACATGTCTTAGAGCTAGAAAAAAGGAATCAATCCCTCTAGAACTTCACAGTTGTTGTTCATCAAAAGTGTCAAATGAAATATTCTGGTTTGGCCTACATTATTCCTTTGGACCTAGACTCTCTCTCAGAGCCAATCCCTCCTGCATTACTTAGCTCTGTGTGAAAGGAAGGGATTCTTATGTTTTCTTGTTAATTACAGTGCAAGTGGGGGAATCAGGATGTCATTTTAGTGCCCGTAAGAAGGAAGTCGTGCCTAGTGATGCTCTGGAGGTCTAGGTGAAAGATGAAGTGATCGAACTGTCTGATTAATCTTACTTCCTAGGTTATAATAGCTATATAGTATGGTTTTGGTGTATGTAGTCTCAGGGTGGCATAGTATAGCCTATTTTGTATATAGGTTGCCATGTATTTTCAATATAATGAATATTTTTTAATGTAAGGGAGGGGACCCAAGAACCCCCCAGTTCAAATATCCGATAAAAAGTGTTTACCCATCAAATAATAATAATAATAATAATAATAATAAATTTTTATTGTTATAATAAATTTTAATTATTTATAAATTATGTAAATTTATTAATTTGAAATTTATTCTATGTTCAAATACTATCTAATTATGAAAATATTATATTTTATTAGTCTAGGTATGTGGTTATAATAAGGTAAAATCAAGAGAACATCTTCAAAATTACCATCCTAATATGATCCATATGAATCATCCACAACTAGTGAAGCATGCTTTCACTCACCTACATAACCATAATGTTTATTAAATTTTACTGTGTATATGATGTAGGAGCATCATTTGTGTGTGTGTGTGTGTGTGTGTGTGTGTGTGTGTGTGTGTGTGTGTGTGTCATTTTTTGGTTTTCATTGCAATTTTGGTTTGAGATAGGTTTAGGGGAATTTTTATAGTGTTTTTTTTTGTCCCAACTCATTTGGGCCCTTTCATGTATGTGATAATGCCCTTTCGGGTTTTCCCTAAAAAATGTGTTATTCAAATATTTGTATTCTCTAAGTTGTTATTAGGGGTCTCTGTGCTAGGTTAGGAAGAATGTAATGGTTATAAATGTTTAAAATCCCTCACATAATCTAAATGAAATGTTTTCACTCATAAAGAGGGGTTAACTTTGTTATATTTAGTCTTACCATATTTTGATAACCTATATTCAAGATGTAACTGCCTTCTTTATTGTAATGTAAAGAAGGGATCCAAATAGTTAAGTTGTAGAAGAATTAGAAGTAGTTTTGTAATCCAGTGTGGAAGAGCTAAAAAATCTCAAGAATCCTGAGATGTACCAATGAAGATATCAATATGAAGGATTGCTTGAGAATGAGATTGTAAAAATGTGATTGAATGTGTATGTTTAATGAATGATGATTAATACTTGTTGTATATAGCATAAAGAATGTTATTGTAGGTATAAATGGATTGTGCATCTTTAAATAGATTTTAAAGGAGGTGTTTGAAGGTTCTAGGGCATCATTTAATCCAAATTCATATAGACATCAGAAGAATTGTAATATGTAAGGTAAGAGGTTTTATTGTTGTCTATGTATGCTATTGAGTGATTGAAGAGACTCAACAAGGATTTAGAACTATAGGAGAACAATTATGCACTATCAAGAAGGGTGTGGAATGTTAACTAGGCATACATTCATATGACTACTTGAAAAGTGTCTAAAAATTGCCTATTACTATTCCACATTCTAGTTAAGGAATGAAAATTTATCTTTTGAATTAAAACTAACATGTTATAGTGGTTTGTTATGCTTGGAGGATGTTGGATACATTGTGAGAAGCTTGTATAGGTATTTTGAGCCTTAAAAAATCTTGGTAAAATAAGTAAACAAAAAATAAGCTAAATTACTTGCTCCCAGTATGTGCGACCCTGTTCTAGGGTTTGAGAGCTAGAAACAACCATATCTTCCAAATTAACCAATATAAAAGGATAGAAATTGGTAGGAAGTGAGTTCTAAGTTTCAAATTTATTGAAGAAATTTTCATAGGTTAAATATATGAATTTCAGTCTGATTGTGGATGTTAAGTCTAATCTTGAGGGTTTAATGAAAGAAAATGAATGAATAACAAGAACCTCTCTTTAATTCCTATTGACCCTTGTAAAGAAGGTAGAGGAAGGTCCAACGAAGGTTTAAACATGGTTGTGAGGAAGAATATCAAGGTGTTTAGGGTAAAAACTAGAAACACGGTCATAATCCTACCATTATAACAATTTATAAGCTAGTTTTGATGAGTAACTGTTAGTGCAGAATCACAGCACCCCTCAATACTTGAAACCAAAAGGGTTGAGACTCTCAGTGTGATTGCACAATATGGAGCATATCTCAGAGTGTGGGACCTTGCGAGTTGAGATAGATCTCTGGATTAAGGTCGGTTCCTATTCCTCTATTCAGGTGCATATAAATAGATTGCAGAGGATCTATTCTAAATCTACTCTATTTTAGCAAGGAGACAAGGTTCAAGGAGATGCAAGAAAATAAACCAAGCTAACGAGGTGATGCACCAAAGGAATGTTAGACCCTCATTTTCCATTTTAACACAGACCATGAAATATAATACAAACACTATGCATAGATGACCAAAAATGCAATAAGAGATTGGGGAGACAACAATGAATACATGAGAGGTTCGAGAAACATCCACAGACATATATATATATATATATATATATATATATATATATATATATATATATATATATATATATATATATATATATTATTGCTCAGGATTAGATACAATTTATTGTAGTGGCCAAGAAGAAAAACTTGCATTACAACCCAAAGGAGCAGGCTAGAAGACGCTCCACAAATCCTTCTGTGAACAAAAGAAGAAGGGAGGAAACAAAACAGAAATCATCCAACCTTTTACAATGAGCCCTGATCCTTGTCTTAATAGATTCGACACAAAGGGAAGAAGGAGAGAGAGAGGTGGGAAAACTAGTTCAAAGCTCAACCACTATCACTCAATACCTCCTGAAAATCCACCCCAAATCTATGGTCATGTCTGCATCAATTACTTGTTTGGCGCCTCGAAGGAGGAGGAATGACGGATCTGATCAAATCTGATCTAGTTATTGGGGGCAAATAGATTATGTATTAATGACACGAAGATGTTTCTTCATTTTTCTCCCCACCTAACCTCTCCAAAATTAAAGTATCAGATCTCTAAGGTGTAGATGAGGCCGAGATCTTTCCAACGGTGCCATATTTTTCAGGTTTTGAGCACTGAGTCAAAAGATATGCTCATTTGAAATTTGAATCAGGTCCATACAGAAATGGTGGGAACCAGCAACCAAAATGGGCCCCTTTTGAAATCTGGAAACATGGAGGGGTGGCGCATGTCTGAGGGACTAGCCTTTGTATTTCACTTTTGAAGTTGTGTCAGACTGACACATGGTAGCCTAGCGCTTGTTTGGAAACCCTCCCCCCAATTTTGTTCTTGAATAAGCGTCATGTTGACACTTGACACCCTCCACTAGCCTATCTCAATGCTTTGACTATTCAACCCAACCCTGTGATTTTATAAAACTGACCGGGGACACATGGAGGCTCTGGCACTCATTTAGAATCCCACTCAATATTTTTCCTTTGAAGAAGTGTCGGGTTGACACTGTGGAAGGAAGGTGAATGCACAGAATGTGGGCGCAAGGGAGAAGTGAAAGAAATAGGTGAGGAGGGGCACATAACCCTATGTGCATGGGGAATGAGGAGCAAGCATGCGAAAGGGAAACAAAGGGGAGGTGAAGAGGATCACATGCAAGAGGAAGGCATACTTGTAGAAGGAAAGTATGAAAACAAGATGCAGGCATTCAACTAAAGGAAGGTGTGCGGAGGGGGAAAGAAAAGAGGACACGTGAAAGAACTGAGTCTGGGGTGACTGTGCAAGAGGAATGTCAGGGACTTAGTTAATTATAAGGTAAGTCTATAGAGGTGCACACAAGGAGTGCACAATGAGATAATAGAGAAATTAGGCATGTAGGAGGAATGCACGCATGGGAAAAATGGAAGGAGAGAAGAATGCAAAAGGAATCACGAAGGCACGGAAGGGCACGCAGAGGAACTACAACTATGCCAAGGTGTTAGAAGAATAATCTTAGTGTGTGTGACCTGAAATGTGAAACACCAGAGTCATGATGGAAATATAAGTTATCCAGATAACTAGGAGAGTTATTTGGAATAACATTTCCCAAGGCATATACTAAGGTGTTGGGTTGCATCTACATTCCAGAGGTAGATAATTTGGCACTTGTAGTATCTCAATTCAGTAATGAGATCAAGGAATAAGATCTTATTCTATAAAATTTTCATCAGGAGCTATGAATCAACAATTTCTTCATCACAAGGAGCTTCTTCATTGGATATGGAAAATTCTTCCCTCTCATCTCTTTCTCCCTTTTATTCTCTCCCCCTTTCTAATTCTTCATTGAGCGTAATCAGGATTTTCATTTAAATCACTTAAGTTATTTTATAAGGTTGAATTGTAAAATTCCCTTTAATTTATAAAAAGGTAACTTATTTCTCATTTCTTAGGAAGATGTAAATTCACAAGTTGAATGAGATCATAAAGAGTCATATGGGGGTAGGTGAAGGGTCAATTCACAATGTTATAAATTTGGATGGATTTTCCATTCCAAAGGATTCAAATTTTGATAGTTTCTACTATGTAGAAATTGTGGATTGTGGTTTTGGTTGTTGATATTTGTATCACCAACACAGAAATATAAGCTACATTTATTCCATTTCTCTTTTCATGCACTCTATTTTCTCTCTTTTATGTACTTTGTAAGAATAGTGATCAAGAATGAGATTTTTATCTTTGATGAATGAATCTAAGAATTGTGTGACTAGGTTTTTTAGTCTCACTAATGGCTTGATTTTTTCTTTCATCTAATTTATTGTTGAGCTACTCTAGTTATTGGGTGTGAAATCTATAATTTCCTATTCATAACAATAACATTCCCTTTCCTACTTTCTCTCCTTCACCTCCCATCAAGGAAATTTCCTCCATTGTAACCCATACAAGCACTTTGCCATAGGTTTAGTGAAGTGTTCATATGTGATCCTATTAGGAAATAAGGGATAAAATATGTGGAATAATCCCCACAAAATTGCAACAGTAGAAACTAATATGCAAAAAATATTACAGATCTCAAATAAAAGTGTAGAATAAAATAACACAACACAAAGAGACAGTATTTAACGTGGTTCACCCAATTTGGGCTACGTCCACCAAGAATCACTTGCTTAGATTTTATTGCAAGCCACTGCTCTCTTAATATAATACCCATATCTGTTTGGAGCTATGCTCAACAAACTCTATAGAATTCACACCTGAATTCAAAGCACATCTGGAATGTTTTACATTTTATCTACCATATGCACAAAACCATATAAATAGACAACTACTTAAGCAGTTTTACAAAACCATGGGCCAAAACCCGTCCCATAAACCTATGGGTCAAAAAACCCACCCATATGAGAAAATCACATTTCCCGATATACACCTAAAAAAAAAATTCAAGGCATACGGCCCCAGACCCCTGTTTTAAGGCCCAAAAAAAATGTACAGTACTCTTAGTGCACAGTCTTCAACACTTTCACACATGAAAACAAGCTCCACAACCTAACAATCTCCCACTTGGAGACTAGTTTTCCTCTGAGCAAGCTTCTCATCCCTTCACTAGCTTCCATGAAGACCAACCAAAGCTGAACATAGCTTCAGTTTTTCCCTTGTGACCACCTTGGTCATCATATCTGTAGGATTCTGACTGGTATGGATCTTCTCCAGCTTTAACTTCTCTTCCTCCAAAGTTGTCCTGATGAAATGGTACCTTAACTTTATATGCTTTGTCCTAGAGTGGAAAGTTGAGTTCTTAGCTAGGTGTATAACACTCTGACTATCACTATGAAGCTTTCCTTCCTATTGCTTATGCCCCAACTCCTCAAGCAATTGTTGTAACCAAATCATTTCTTTGCTTGTCTCTGTGGTAGCAATATACTCAGCCTCTATGGTTGACAAAACCACTAGCTTCTATAGTCGTGAAATCCAGCTCACTATTGTCCCACCTATAGTGTAAACATAACCTGTCATGCTCCTCCTACTGTCTACATATCCAACCATATCTAAATCTACATAACCACACAAAGTGGTGTATGATCCACTGTAGCACTAAATTGTCCCCATGGTCCCTCTCAAATACTGAAGGATCCACTTTACTGCCTGCCAGTGATCTCTACCTGGATCACTCATAAATCTACTCACCACTCCCACTACATGTGAAATATTAGGCCTAGTGCACACCATGACATACATCAAACTTCCAACCGATGATGAGTAAGGTACCTTGGACATCTGGTTTCTCTCCTGCTCTGTCTTGGGACACTACTCCTTTGATAACTTGAAATGACCTGCCAAAGGAGTCCCAACCGGTTTAGCATCCTACATATTAAACCTCTCTAAGACCTTCTTAATGTACTCTTCCTGGGATAAAGTCAGCTTCCATTCCTTCTTATCCCGAGATATCCTCATACCAAGGATTTGTTTGGCTGCCCCCAAATCCTTCATAGCAAAGGATTCACTTAGTTTCTTATTCAGTACTTTTATTTCCTGCATGTTTTTACCTACAACCAACATGTCATCCACATACAGACAAAGGATAATATAACTACCATCCTCAAATTTCTTTGTATAGATGCAATGGTGAGAATGACATCTAATATAACCTTGCTCCATCATGAAGCTATCAAATTTCTTATACCATTGACATGGAGCTTGTTTCAAGCCATACAAGCTCTTCTTCAGTTTGCACACCATATCCTCTTTACCTTTGACCTCATAGCCCTTTGGTTGCTACATATATAGTTTCTCCTCTAAATCACCATGGAGGAATGTAGCCTTTACATCAAGTTGTCTCTAAGTGCAAGTCTTCTACTACAACTATTCCAAGATCAGTTCTAATAGAAGTCATTTTTACTACAGGAGAAAAAATCTCATCAAAATCTATACCTTTTTTCTGTGCAAACCCCTTGCCCACCAACTGAGCCTTGTATCTTTTCTTTCCTCCTTCTTCATCTTTGACTCTGAACACCCACTTGTTCTATAATGTTCTTTTTCCTTCGAGTAGCTTTACTAAATCCCATGTCTAGTTCTCCATGAGATCCTGATGCTCCTCATCCATGGCTTGCTCCCACTTCTTCCTAGCATATATTTGTATTGCTTCATCAAATCTCTCTGGCTCTCCACTATCAGTGAGTAATAAATAATAAAGAGAAGGAGAAAAACATTCAGGTTCTCTTCTTACCCTAGAAGACCTCCTCAATATAGGAGTTTGGGGTTCCTGTTGAGGAGGTTCCTGAACTGATTCATGTGTCACTTTCCCATCCAGAAGATCCTCTACCACTGCATATTCTTTCTTGGATTCTTCCCTATTTTCCTACAACTGTTGCTTATACATGACTTTCTCATTAAAGACCACATCCCTAGATCAAATGATTTTCTTGTCCTTAATACTCCAACATTTATATCCAAAGTCATCACCACCATAACCAATGAAAGTACATTTTTCTGATTTAGCCTCTAGCTTGGTCATATCATCCTTGTCTATATGAACAAACACCTCACATCCAAAGACTCTAAGAAATGAATAATCAAATTTCTTACCATACCAAGGCCTCCTTAGGTATGCCTCCAACCAAGGCACTTGAGGGTCCTCTGTTTATCAAGTACACAGCTGTGCTCACCGCTTCTACCCAAAAAGAAAGAGGTAGTCCTGCATGTAACCTCATGCTCCTAGCACATTCCATTATTGTTCTATTCATCCTTTATGATACCCCATTCTACTGCGGAGTTCCTAGAAGTGTATTTTTCCTGCAGATTCCATTCTTAGAACAGTAATCATCAAATTCATTGCTACAATACTCCCCTCCATTATCTGACCTAAGGACATTTTAGCTTAAGACATGTTTCATTCTCTACCAAGGCTTTCCATTTAACAAAAGTGTCAAATACATAAGGTTTGTTTCTAATACAATAAACCCAAACTTTCCTTGTTACATCATCAATAAAAGTAACATAATAACTTGAACCCCTAAGAGATGATACCTGAGCTGGCCCCCACACATCAGAATGCACCAGCTCTAACTTACTCTCTTTCTTTGTAGGTCCAACCTTGAGAAACCTTACTCACTTCTGTTTCCCATATATGCAGTCCTCACAGAACTCCAAACCTGTTTCTGTATATCTAGGAAAATTATTCTTTATGATGCTCATGCCCTTATGGCTCATATGACCGAGCCTATAGTGCCATAATGTTGTATCTGCATGATGAAGCCACAAGATTACAATCATTAGTACTATCAGTGGTTAAATACAAGGTTCCAACCTTCTTACCTCTTGCCACCACAAGAGAACCCTTGGTAACCTTCCAAGAGTTAGCTGTAAATATCACAGTACAACCATCACTTCCCAACTGCCCTGCCGATATCAAATTTCATCTTAATGTAGGCACATGTCTGACATCCTTCAATAGCCAAGTATTCCCATTCTACATCTTAACCTGAACAGAACCTTTTCCAACTATGCTGCAAGGCTCATCATCACCAAGAAAAACATGCCCAAAATCTCCTTGAACATAATCAACAAAATAATGCCTATGTGGAGTAGCATGGAAAGAAGCCCCTGAATCTAAAACCCAAGATTCAGTAATATTGTGCAAAGAAAGAATCAAAGCATCCTGACATACATTACCCGATTGCCACATTTTCCTCCTTGTTTTCTTCCTATTGTTTCTTCTTATCCTGAAGCTCCCAACAGTCCTTCTTTGCATGCCCAGGCTTTCCACAATTCCAGCATACAATCTTGTTCTTGGATTTTGACCTTGCCCGATCTTTTGATTTTCCACGGTTTCCTCTATTCTTCTGTCTCCCTCTAGTTTCCCCTTGTCAAAGAATTCCCTGAAGTAGAAGATTCCCCAGAGATTTTTCTTCGCATTTCCTCACTTAGAATCACCCCTACAACATCCTCAAACTTCAACTTCGAGTTAGCTGGAACCGAGTTACTTACCGCCATTACCAGGCTATTCCAACTCTTAGGTAAAGAGCACAAGAATTAATAAATCCCTAACTTCTTCATCAAATTCTATTGTAACCAAAGCTAGCATATTCACAACCGTATTGAAATCATTTAAATGATCTGCTACTGAACTATTCTCAGACATCTTCATATTAAACAACTTTTTCATTAAAAATATCTTGTTAGAGGCAGAGGGTTTTTCATACAACTTCCCTAATGCATCCATTAGATCTTTTGTAGTCTTTTCCTTTGAAACATTAAATAATACCGAAGATGCAAGACACATACCTGGATTGTCCCAAGTGCCTTCCTATCTAGCAAATCCCATTCCGCATCTGTCATACTCAAGGGTTTGTTCACCTTCTCAGACAACGGAGTATAAAGATCCTTTTGATAAAGGTAATCTTCCATCTGCATCTTCCAAAGATGTGAAATTCTGCCCATTGAATTTATCAACCCTAGATCTTCCTTCATCTGCCATAGCTCCCACTCAAGCTAAAAATTTTCCCTACGATTCAACAGTTCAGCAAACCAAACCAGGACTCTGATACCAATTGTTAGGAAATAAGTGATAAAATATGTGGAATAATCCCTTACAGAATCACAACAGGAAGAAACTAATATGCCAAAAAATATTACAGATCTCTAATAAAAGTGCAGAATAAAATAACACAACACAGAGAGACAAGTATTTAATGTGGTTCACCCAATTTCAGCTACATCCACCAAGAATCACTTGCTCAGATTTTATTACAAGCCTTCACTCTCTCAATACAATACCCAAATCCATTTGGATCTATGCTCAACAAACTCTATAGAATTCACACCCGAATTCAAAACACATCTGCAATACATTTGCTTCATGCATTCTATCATATGCATAAGACCATATAAATAGACAACTGCTTAATTAGTTTGATACAAAACCGTGGGTATCAAAACCCAAGGGCGAAACCCGTCCCATAAACTTATGGGTCAAAAAATGCGCCCATATCAGAAAAGCACGTTTCCTGATATTTCGGGCGAAATTTTTTGAGGCCAAAAAATGTACACCTAAAAAAAAAATTCAGGGGCTGCACCCCCGAACCCCGGCGAGGATACATGAAAAGTGTACAATACTCTTAGTGTATAGTCTTCAACACTTACACACATGAAAATAGGCTCCACACCCTAACAGTAACAACACAATCCTGGAGCAATGAAGAACCTATGCCACATCACTTAGGGAAACAAAACTACACTACAACAAAACAACGTGCATACGCACTTAGGGAAATTAAAATCCTATGCTAATAATTTACATGGGTGGAAAATTCCCCATTTAGTAGAATTGTTTGAGATGGATCCCATTCATTGGGATCCGTAATTCTTCGCCATCCAATTTAGCCAGGCGGAAGGCATTGCTACTCTTGCACTCTATGATCATGTAAGGACCACTCCAAATGGCATCAAATTTGAAGTGTTTTCCTGGCTTTGCCCGATCTACATCCCACTTTAGAACTAAGTCCCCTTCTTGAAAGGTCCTTATTATTTCCTTCTTGTCAAAACTCTTTTTTATCAATGCTTGATCCTTTTCCATGACCTGCATTGCATGCTCTCTTACCTCCCCTACCTCCATTAGCTCTACATACCTGATTGACATAGGTTCAAACTCAGCCGGATCCAACTGTTTCATGAGTTCCAAAGTAGGTAACTCCAATGATATGGGAAATATTTCCTCCTTTCCATATACAAGCTTGTATGGTGAGCTACATGTGTATCTTTTGGATGTGATCCTATCATCCCATAGAGCTGATTTGAGCCTTGTATGCCAAGTCCTCTGATTTTCATCAAGATTCCTTCTGATAATCCTTAATAGGTTCTTATTTATGGACTCTTCTTGGCCATTACCTTGAGGGTAATAATTTGATGAGGTGTTGAGATACACACCATTCTTAACTACCCATTCAGTGATCCTTGTACCAAGGAAATGCCAATGCATTATTTGATATAATAGTGGCAGGGACTCCAAACCTGGTGGCTATTCCTTCATAAAAATCCAATATGTTGGATTCATTTTCTTCTTTTAGTGCCACTGCTTCAGTCCACTTGGTGAAATAGTCTGTTGCAGTAAGTATTCACTTGTGGCCTTGGCTTGAATTTGGGTTAATCACCCCAATGAAGTCTAGTCCCCATTGCATAAATGGTACTGGTCCACTGAAATGGGATGGAGGGGAAGGGCTGCTAGCTTCTCCTTTCCTATGAAGAATGCACATTTTTTGCACTTTTTGATCCATGAGTAGCAGTCCCTAAACATTATAGGCCATTAATAACCAACTTTCATGATCTTGAGAGTCTGTTACTCGAGGGAAAAAGTGACCTCCTACTTCTCCATCATGGAACTCATGGAAAAAACACTCAAGTCTGGCCTATCGCAATGCACCTTAATAGAACACTATTGGTATCCTTCTTAAACAAGACACCAACAAAAAACACATATGGGATGGCTTATAGTCCTAAAGTATCTTCTCTTTGCTTTGTTCCATTTTGGATGGCAAAAACTTGTTTGAAGGTAATGCACCAAGGCTTGGGTCCAACATGGAGTAGGTTCATCATTAGCTAGTTATTCTTAATCATTATGTAGAAATAGGACAACCTCTTTTTCACCCATTCTGAATTAGCATGTTGCTTAGAGGTGAGTTGTTCACACAGACCCCTTGCCTTGCAAACTAGTTTGGCCACCTTGATCTCAATGTCATATTCCATTACTCTGGGTGATCCAACCTGCTATCTTCTCATTGAAATCCTTATTTAAAAGTAAGTCCTTAACATCAACATGAGATATTATAAGTTGAATATTATTATCTGAGACAAAGTTTCCTAAACTTCTTCAAGATCCTGATAATAACAAGGGACCTATTTTTCAATGAAAGAGTATTTTACCTTGTAGTCCCTCCAGGATTTGACTGAAGAAAGCTATTGGTTACTTCTGAGCCTTAATTGTTAGGATAGACCCAAGATGGCTAAGATGGTGTATGACCCTCCAAAATTGAAGTTTGGGTTAATGAGAGTTGGAGCCTATGATATTGTGAGCTTGATGGCCTCAAAACTCTCTTTTCCTTCTGTTTTCCATTTAAATGCAAAACTCTTCTTTAACATCATTGTTAAAGGCTTCACAAGAGTATCAAGCTCAGGTATAAACCCGTGAACAAATTTTATCCTCCCTAAGAAGCTTTGGAGATACTTTTTATGTTGTGGCAATGGAAGTGTTCAGATGGCTTCAACCCTTTTAGGATCGATTGTCAAACCCTCTCTTGAGACAATTTGCCCCAACAATTTCCCTTCATGATCCAGGAACACACACTTTTTTGGGTTTAATGACACCCCAAACCTTCTACATCTCTGAAATACCTATCTAAGGTGAAAGAGATGGTCTGCAACATTCTTTGAGAAGATAGTGATATCATCTAGGTCCATCAGGACTATGTTGTTGATTAAGCCTTTCAATGTCATATCCATAACTCATTGAAATGTTGCTCCAGTATTTGATAGTCCAAATGGCATTTTCTTCTAAGCATATTTACCCCATTTAGTGGTGAAGGCCATCTTGAATTGATCTTCTTCTTTCACCATTATCTGGTTATAGCTTGAATACCCATCTAATAATGAAAACCTCTCAAAACCAGCTACAACTTGTAAGATCTATTCCATTGATGGAACTAGGTAGTGATACTTAAGTGATGCTCTGTTCAGATCATGAAAGTCCACACACATCCTGATTTCTCCATTTTTCTTTCTCACAGATACCAAGTTAGCAACCCAACTCGAATGCTTGACAGGAAAAATGATACTGGCCTCAATTAGCATGTTTAATTATTTTCTCATGAGAGGCTCAATGTGGGGATTTATTGGCCTTTGCTTCTATCTGAAAGGCTTAGCTCTTGACTCCAGCTCAATGGTGTGTTGTGCCAGATTTGGGTTGAAACCTCTTAAATCTTTGTAAGTCGAGGAAAAGACATCTGGGAATTCTTGACAGAGTTGAACAAATTCAGTTTTTTCTTGTTGAGTGCTTACCCTACCAATCTGCAATGTTTTTCCTTCTTCTATAAAAATAGTTTCTGAATCTTCACCCTTTACCTGAATATTTTCCTTTTCTTTTCAAAATTGGTCATTTGGGTTGAAGATTGATTCCAAAGTGAAAAGACCCTTTGGTATTTTTTTTGTCCTTAGTTGTACCACTTGATTGTCATATTGCCGCTCCAATATGTATTGATTCATGGAGGAGTACTCAGCTTCCTCTTGTAGAAAGTTGACAATTTTTTGATCATTTTCAAAGACTTGCCAACTTATGTTGTTGTCTAGGATAGCTAGCCTTACAACCAACTTGATATGGGGCTGATGCTTATCACTCTTGATATTCTCCATAACATCAAATACTACCCCAATTACTGCCAATCTATCTGTTGCTTCATTCTTCTTTCTTAGGATGGAGTTAATGTTGAATGCCTCAAAATCTTCAATGATGTCCCATACCTAGTTCTTGTAACTCTTTAATAGGTTGTTCTTGGCAGCATTTTGTCCTTGGACCTGATTAGCAACTAGTTCACTGTCACCAAACACCTATAAGTTTTTTATTCCTCGTTTCCTTGCCCAATGTAGTCCATGGACCAAAGCCTCATACTCTATTATGTTGTTTTAACAATCGAATTGGAAACGAAAGGATGAGTAGTATTTTTTACCTTTAGGTGAGACAAGCATAGCTCCTCCTCTAGCTCCTTGCCTAGTTCTTGAGCCATCAAAGAATAACTGCCATACCTCATTGTCAACTTTGTGGTCTAGGTTAATGATGTCAAGGAGACACTAATTTTCCTCATGTAAATAGTATACTCCTAGCCCATATTCCTCCATATCTTTATAGGGGTCAAAATCATGTCTCTTGTTCACCCATTTGTCGAGAGTCAATTCCAGGATATGCCCCACCTTGGTATCTGTCTCACAAGTGCTTGAGAGGTCCTCCAAATCAAAGCTTGAACAATGTGCATTGATTGGGTTGGGTACATAAGACTCAATATGGTAATCTGCAATGGGCTCAGATTTTATTGTGGCCTTAGCCCCATACCTTGTTCTAAAAAGCATGTGTGACCAATCAGCAGACAAATATCCTCCCATATTAGTAGTGAAGTCTCTTGACAAACACAATACAAAATGGGGTGGCAAGTCTATGACTAATATTTTTTGCAATACAGTCACATTGGGGCAGACATGCAATGTGAGGCTCAAATATTTGATGACTCCAACAATTGTCATTGTTTTCCCATCTAATTGCACTACCCCTCTAGATATGACTTTGTATTGGAGACCCAGTTGATCAGCTATTTGTTTTGGCATTACAGAACTACTTGCCCCCAAATCAATCATGCAATTATGTACCAATTTGTCCCCAATGATCAATGAAACATAGAATGGAGGAGGCCTCAGGTTCTTACCTTGTTGTCCTCCATGATTTCCTTCAAGATGAGCTACATTGGTAAGAACTTTCTCTTGTTGGCTAGGGGGCCTATTTGAGCTTGACCAATTGGCCATAATAGTCTACAATAGATCTCTCTGTTCTGGAATGTCCAGTGACTCCCACATTGAAATGTTCACATTTGTCTTCTTCATTTGTTCAATGATATTAAATGAGATATCCTTCTGTTACCCCTTCCCTGGCACATTTTGTTTTTACATATGGGTTGTTATCACCAGTGCCTAAGTGGATTTAGAAGGTGTCTTGGACTGACTTTGCATATTGGGAGTTACATTTTGAGTGTCAATACCTTATGGAGTAATGGAGGGTTGAGGATTACCTAAGTTTGGTGATTTTCCTTCTCCAATACTTCTCTTCTTGGATTGTGTATGGGCATCTACACTTTGATAAGGGGCCTGATTCATTCCACATAAGTCTTCAGCTTGCCAATTGACAAGCAGAGTTTCACTTGGAGATGCCTCTTGTTAAGCTCCTTGTTTTTTATTTTCTTCTTGGCTAGATTCTTGTGACACACCAATGGTTTGCACCATCAATGCCTAATTTAATGCACCATTAAAGAACATTGATTGGTTATGAGGTTGATTTCATGGGAAACACCAATCATATTCTTGTGCCATGTTGTTTTGTGCTAGAACCAATGCCCTTGATGTTGAAGCTGTGTTTGGATCATATGACTTGAAAGGTCTAGCAATTTGAGGTTTTCCTTGGTTTTGATTCTGATTTGCAGTATGAGTTGATGGCTTATTTTTCTAATATGGGGGTCTAGCTTGATACTGAGCTTGAGGCTGATATGGCCTAGAACTCTGAGATTTTTGCCTCTTGATAGTTACTAACTCATTCCCTAGGTTCTACAGTTGTTTCATAACTTCTTGAATCTCTTTTGAGGTACTAGAGGATGAGGTGGAGGCTTCAACTAAACTTTGATTCCTAAGAGTAGGTATAGGAGATAATGTGGGTGTCTAGTTAGTGCTTGGGTCTCCTAATTCTTGTTATAGAGGCATGAGTTGCCTAGGAGCAAGTTTTCCAGCCCGAATTAAATAATTTTCAGCTCTTATAGAGTTGTTATAGGTTGCAGGTAAGGTTGTGCCTCCCAATGATTGAATCATTAAAGCAATATCATAATTTAGAGCTCTAAGAAAGTATAAGAAGGCACCTTCATCTGTGGGCTTTACATCCACTAGAATCCTTTCCTATGTCCTTTGAAATATGAGGTTGAAATCTGTCAACTTCTTGTTAGGAGCTCTCTTGATTGTTGTCAGTTGCTCTAACAAGGACAAGTTATCCCCTTTTTCTCCAAACTTGTCATGAAGATCTCTGCACAGATGGTCCCAAGTTTGAATAGAGCCTATTGTTAGACTCCTGAACCATTGTAAACCTTTACCTTTGACTGAAGAGGCTATTAGCTTGACTGAAATTTCCATCTCAGTGATCTAATGGATTGCATAGACATTTGTAATGTCTTGAATGTGGTCACTAGGAGAAGTCTGGTTCTCTCCAGTGAAATATGGTATGCTCTTTAATATTACCATTGGGACTGTATTTTGTGCATTAAGAGCAAGTGGGCTGTTGCCAATGAAATTGACATAAAGATTTGGTTGTGCCATCGTGATCATCCAAAGAACCCTTCTTGATTGAAAGAACGACATACTAGTGTTTCACCTAATTTTTAGAGTGTTTTCTTTGAATGTGACGAAATGGATAAGGGTAAATGGGCTAGGAGGAATACTTTTTAAAGTTAGTTGAAGGTTCTTACGTGCATGTATGACTTCTTTATCCACAGCTGATCATGAGAGCTTTGTTTTTTCTAGGAGGAACTACCTGAAATAGACAACAAGACCACCAAATAGAAGTTAAATAGTATATGTAGTGGACTGCCTAGCGTATGCTAGTTCCGGGAAGTGTGATACTCCCTAGAAGGATGTCAATCCACTATTTAAAAAAATTCAATGTTAACAATAAATGAAATCCTACTGTAGTTAAAATGATTTAGGTATCTCATTCGACTACAATAAGAAAATTCATTCACAACAGGCTAAGCTATGATTGAATCTAAAGGTGAAGGTCTCTGTCAGAGTACTGGTACTGGTCAGAGTCTTGTTCTGGGCTGTTTTGGTATTTGGTGGGGATTTTAGGCTCTGTTCTTGGTTTGAGGGTAAAACACAGAGACCGACATCAGTCTGGTATGACCGATGTCAGTTTAAGTGAACTGGCGATGGTTGTTGGTAACCGGCGTCAGTATGGTCAAGGTAGAGGAAACTTATTAAAATCTGGATGTGAGGACAATCTAAGGCTAAATGGAAATGGAGAGGGCAATGGAAAGGTCTATGAAGATCTTGGATATACTCAGAGATCTTTAAAAGTTCAGGTATGGGCAATTTAATGGTGTGGGTGAAGGAATGATCAAGTTTTCATGAAGGTAAATGATGGGAGAATGGGAGTGCAAGTAGAAACTGATAATAGAGGTAAAGAAAACCTACTAAAATGAAAGTAGATGAATATTGGTTAATAAAACACTTACTGTTGTATGAGCTTGATGGTTGGATGGAAATGGTATTTGATCAGATGGATGGAGTTTGGTGTGGTGATGGTGCTTCCCCAGATGCTTCCGTGAATGCAAATGGATTTGTGATCACTTCTTATGTTGGCTGTGAATGTTCTGATGCATGTATATAAAATGTTAGTTATGCTTGCATGCAGCTATGGTTTTGTCTCTTACTCTCAGAAATGTGCCAACCTCAAAATAAGGTTGTTTTGGGGAATAAATGGTAACTGATGATGGTTTCTGGGTTGACTGGTGGTAGTTTAGGGTAACCGGCATCGGTTAGGGTGGGATTTCCTAGGTTTACTAAAATGGGCAGATCCCCTTGATTTCTTGGATCTCTCTTCATTTTTCTTCTGCGGATTAGAATGGAAACTTCCTTTCTAACAAGCGGGAATGTGGTTAGAGGGAATGTAGGAGTTTATTTTTAGGGTTTAGGTAGGTCTTAGTTAGTTATGGCAACATACTAAGATTAGGTCTTAGGGTGAGGTGGCTAGATGAGGTGTGGTGAGGTGGTGGTGTGGGAATTATCTCAATTAGGATATTTAAATAATAAATATTATGAGATCATGAATTAATTTAATTAAAATTAAATTAATATTAGAGTGGGGTGAAAGGGGGCCATGGTTAGGTGAGTGTGTTCGAGATGATTATTTGACGAGGGACCAAGGGGAGTGTGACCCAATTTTGGTGTCTACATTTTGCCCCTTTTTGTTGCTGTAGCTTGGATTGGTAAGCGATGCTGACAAAAATAAGATGTGGTTGCCCCATGTGTGGGTGAAGGTGATCCCCCTCAAACCAAGAAACTGATGAGGTAGAAGGCAAAATCGGTGAGTGGTTTGATAAAAGGTGAATGTGATGAAGAGGAAGGTGGGCAACAGGGGTAAAGAAGGATAAAGCTCTAATTGGGTAATCCAGGTAATGGGTCAGGGTCAAAGGTAGTAACAGGTAAACACACGCACACGTATAAACTGTAGTACGGTACTAAGTTGAAGAGCATGCAAACTCTACATTGTCTAAGGTCGATAGGTTTATCCAAACAAGGTTGAGGTGATTATGGTATCCAAGGTATAGGATATGGTCAGGAAACACAACGCAAGTCAAGTGCAGGAACGTTTAGGTATGTTCCGGTACACCAAAGGTTGGGTCAGGATAAATAGTCATGAGAAGAGGCAAGGTAAGGTTAGTATGTCAATCATTACAGGGGTAATAGTGCCACAAGGTATAGCAGAGCACATGAGGTCACAGGTCACTAGCAATGTTCCAGGTCCAAGTAACTAGGTCACGGCACATGGTAGGGCCGAGGTATGGGTAAAATAATGAGTCCCCAAATGAGGATGAGGTGAGGTGGTAAATGATGAGGTCAGGAGGATAAAGTGAAGTGTCCAAGTTAGGTGTGGGTGAGGTAAAAAGGATTCAGGTCAGAAAATTAGAGGTAGGGGGTAGGAAAAAGACTAAGCAGGATAACTGATAACCAATGTCAGTCGCTATGAACTGACCATGATAAGCTAGGGCATGTTGAAGGATGAATAGTACTCGTATCCAGTATGTCCCTAGGTGATAGGTATTATCAGGACCAGCTGATGGTGGCAGGGATAGATTTTCTATCCATGGAGAGTACAGGGCACAACATACCTCGAGTGGGACCAGATCTTATACCCACAGTGTACAGAATAGGGGACCATCGAGCCCCACGATAGGATCAGGGTGAGGCTATACATTCACGGAGGCCAGAGGTGATGTACCAGCAAGGACTCAGCCATTTTGACAAGCGGTGAGATGCATTATCAGGTCATTTGAGCCAAGGGGGAGGAGGAGACAGGAGAGATTATATGGAGATATCCGGCAAGATGATTCAATGTGTTCCTCCATTTTGATGTATTTATTCATTTTTGATATATACCAACCTATGAAGAGATTGAGGATGGAGAGTTTGTGTTTTTTTATCATATACTGGCCTTCGTGCCGAAGATGGTGAGGCTATATATGAGAGTTTTTTAGAGATGCATATTATTTGATATTAGTGATTTTTATGGATATATAGATTTACATAATGGGATGGATGATTTTGTGATGATTATGCATCGTTGATTTTGAGTCATGCAGGCATGGATATATGTGTTAGGCATGGTCATAGGCATGGTTGAGTCAGGTCATAAGCATGGTGGAGTCAGGTCATAGGCATGGATTGAGTCAAGTCATTGGCATGGATGGCGTTAGATTTTGGTTTAGGAATAATGAATTTTAGGTTATTTTAGGCCTGGCGAGTCTAAATAGGTTGAGTTTGTAATTCATTAATTTGTGTAATTAATGATGATATGAGTCACATTGAGATGTTTTATAGTAACATACACGATAATGGTAAAGAAATGGTAGACATAATGTATTTATGAATGATGATGATAAAGATGTGAAGCAATCTATTGTGTTGTTTGGTTTAATTTCTAATTATTGATATAAAAAAAGGGAAATTAACTAGGGTAGAATGTGATTAGAAAAGGAAAAAGGAGAACTGGTTAGGGTAGAGAGTGTCCGAGCTAACCTCAAAGGGCCCTATGCCCTTGGAGTGCTACCTACATAGTCCCGGTGAAAAGGAACCTCAAGCCGATGTAGTTCTCTTATAAGCTAGGGAAGAATGCGAGGAGGTATGATAATGAATTCGTAGGTTATAGGCATGGTTGAGATGAAGGTCATTTTAGGTATGGGTGAATCGTGGGCACATTAGTATGGGTGATTTTTGAGTTGATTGTGGCGAAAAAGGAAAATTACCCAAAGATAAACATCGAGGCTCTAGTCCTGTATAAGATAATCAATACATAATGAAGAAGGTGAAAAGATAAGAGGAGGAAAGAACGCCACCTGATTGGTAAGGATCATAATGGGTGGGTCATACCTTAGATAGGTTGATGAACATAAGACCCTAAAGACATTGCATGATTGATTATTATAAAGGTGAAGAGTAGTCACATGATCACCAAATGTCATCGGTTCTAGTAGGTCCCTTGAGGTGGTAGGAAATGGAAAGTGCGAATGGTGAGAAGGGTGAAAAGTGGTTAGTTTATATGGTATTAGGTAGCATGCCTTTTGGTGAGAGATCCAAGATCACAAGGGGCGAGTCCATGACGAAATTTTTTTCTGTTTTAATTATATTTGAGATAGATTGATCGATGCATGAAGTCTATATGGGATGAGGAAATTAACTCCTTGAGGTCTTCACGAAGCTGATCGATGCGGGAAGCTTCAATTCTTCTCCCTTTTTTTTAGTTTTTTGTTTTTTTTTTCGAAGCTTTACATAGTTGTCCTTCGAGGGAGCAGTCTATTTACAACAGCGATGTAGAGAGAAATATGTCCTTTTTGAGGGAGTCATCTTTTTATTTGAAGTTTTACTCAAGGAGTTGAATCCCATGTGAGATCTTTTAAGTCATGGAAAAGACTAAGGTGAAGAATCATATTCTTGTTCAGAAAGCAAGGTGAAACGACCATGGGATCTCATCTGAAAGTAGATGAAAAGTATCCATGAGAATCATGCCATGTGCAGAGCTATGGTACACATATTTAAGAGAGGGTAAAAGAGTTATGGGTACGCACATGATTCTTGTTTAATCATTGGGGATGACATAGTGAAAGGAGGGAAATGAAAAGCGCTCAAGAGATGTGCATAAAAATAGGCAGAAAGGTGAGGTAGGACTAAAATTCAATAGTAGAATGGTCAAAGATACGAGGTGTTAAGGGGATCAAGTTTGGGTTTACCATCTAGTGAAGATAAATGGTAATAACCTGATCCATAAGTATGAGTAACGATGTGTGGTACAAGCCAATTAGCAGCAAATTTTCTCCTGTTTACTTTTTTCCGCTTTGGTTTCATGTTGATTTTATTGTCAGGACAAGGTCACTCGACTTGGAGGGTTTGTTCATGGACATGTTTGTCATGGGCACGCTTGATATGTTTTTGGTAAACTTGAAGATGGTCAAGAGCATTAAGATGGCATTCTTTTAATATCTCAAGTTGTGCTAAACTGTCCTGGCAAAAGTCATCAGCATTGAGCATGTCATGGAGAGAAATGCAGAGTGAGGGAATCTGGACTTCAAGAGGGCAGAACAACCTCTGTACCATAGACCAGAGAAAAAGGTGTGGGGCAGCAGTGGAAGTGCGAATACTAGTGTGGTATGCCCACAGGGTGAAAGGAATGTGCGTATGCC
Source organism: Taxus chinensis (assembly GCA_019776745.2). Lineage (NCBI taxonomy): Eukaryota > Viridiplantae > Streptophyta > Pinopsida > Cupressales > Taxaceae > Taxus > Taxus chinensis. The sequence continues at coordinate 662,943,792 of CM034150.1, read as the reverse complement.
AATCCTTGCCAGTATCATTAACCACTTTCATGAGAATTTTTTTAGGGTTTTATTAGTGGATTTGGCTTGGCTATTGTTTTGTGGATAATAGGGCGATGAGAAACTTAGTTGAATACCGAAGGCATCGTAAAGTTTCCCTAAGGTTTTATTTTTGAATTGTTTTCCGTTATCAGTTATGAGGTGATGAGGGACACCAAAGTGACAAATAATGTGATGATTGATGAACTCACATATTTTCTCAACTTTTGTGGAGATGAGAGGTATGGCTTTAACCCATTTGGTGTAATATTTGGTAGCGGTGATTATCCATTGATGTCGTTGGGAAGAAAGGGGATTGATCTCTCCAACAAGATCCAAACCCCATTGAGAGAAGGGCCAAAGGTCACGGGTGACCTGTAAGGCATGACTGGGTGTATGATGAAGGTTGGCATGTTGTTGGAATTTTACACAATTCTTAACGTAGTCACAACAATCATGGTTAAGGGTCAGCTAGTAATAGCCTAGTCAAAGAATATGCTTAGCAACAGCAAGGCCACTGAAGTGACCTCCACATATGCCATCATGAACTTCCTTAATGGTATAGAGAATTTCAAAACTTGTAAGGCACTGTAAGAGAATACAATCAAATCCACGTTTATAGAGGAGGCCACCCATGATGACGTAATGAGAGACCCTTTTAAGAAAATTGCGTTGTCCATTACGAGTGAGGTTGGGAGGTAAGATGGAGAGGGAAAGTTAGTCTGAGTATTGTTTATACAAAAGGTCACTCGAGTCGGGAGTAGCAGTTCCGATAGAGTAAAATTCACGGGGTAAATAAGAGGGTGATTAGAGTCTTTGTATGATGACAAAAATTTTAGAGTTTGGTGTGCGAAGCGGGTATCTGAGAAGCCAAGCAGGCCATGGTATCTACAAATTTGTGGGTAGAACAGGGAATGGTTTGAAGGGAGTAACGGTCAAAGGTGGTCAAAATTATGTCTACATGATGCTTATACTTTTAAAGTATCTCATTACGACACTGGTATATACCATTGAATTGGTTTATGACCAATTGAGAATCACCAAAGATGTTGATTGACTTAACATCTAAGGCATAGGTAGCCTGGAGACCCAATACGAGTGCTTCATATTCAACAAGATTATTTGTATAGTTAAAATCGACTTTGAAATACAAAGGCATGGGTTCACCATCAATAAGAATGATGATAATACCAGCCCCACCCCCATACTGACACTTAGAAACATCAAAGAAGAGTTTCATTTAGTACGTAGGGTTCTTCCAAGGAAAGGGTAGTAATAGACTCATCTAGAAAGTCAAAGTTAGAGGTTTGGTCCCCAGAAATAGGTGTGTCAGCCATGATTGGTCGGTGATATCCTTAGCCCTTGATGGAATTTTGATGGGTGAATTTGAGGTCGAGGTCAGCCATAAGCATAAGCCAACATGTAGCTCTTTGATTTTGATAAGGTTTCACATATATGAAGTGTAAGGGGTTGATGTTTGTCACAACATAGGTCTTTGTGATTAAGTAGGTAATGGTGGAGTTTTAGTGGCAGCAAAAACTAAAGCCATGAAAATTAATTCTGCATGGGTGTATCAGTTTTTGTAGTGCAAAAGAGTATGGCTTATGTAATAAACCACCTGCTCCCTATGTTGTTCATCGTGATGAGTGAGCATGGCCCCCAAGAAGTGATCAGTAGCTAAGATGTATAGGTAGAAGGGTTGATCGTCTTTAGGTGGAATGAGTATGGGTGGTTAGAGAAGGTATTGTTTTAAGACTTCAAAATCTTTATGGCAGTTCAGCATCCCATTTAAAAGAAACATCCTTTTTGAGAAGGCGATGAAATGGCTGACATTGATTAGACATGTTGTGAAATTGAAATGGTGAATAAACTGTAACTTAACTTGCAGGCTATGGAGCCTGGCCACATATTTGTGGGCGGAGGAATTTCGAGAATGGGCCTTGACTTGAGCAGTGTCAACCTCTATACCACGTAATGAGACATGATAAATCCCAGGGGCTTTCCCGAGAGAACTGCGAAGACATATTTCTTGGGCTGAAGGCAAACACAATACTTAATGAGGTAGTCAAAGATGGTTTTTAGGAAAACGAGGTGCTTGGAGTGACGTTTAGATTTGGCATAGAAGATCGTCTATGTAATCTTCCAATATATGGTCCATGATTTCATGGAAGATGTAAGTCATATCCTGTTGATATGTGGCACCAGAATTTTTTAAGTACAAAAGGCATGAATTGATAGCAAAAGGTACCCCAAGGGGTGATGAACATGGTTTTGTGTTGATTCCTCCATGGGGCAAGAAATATTTGGTTATAATCTGAGAAAGCATCCGTGAGTGATAGCATCTCTGTGACTAGCGGTAAGGTCAACTAGTTGGTCAATACTAGTGTAAATGAAAGTTGTCTTTTGAGAAAGCTAGGTTAAGGTCATGGAAATCTATGAAAATGTAGAATCCCCCTGTATCACCTTATTAATAGGGAAAAATGTTAGAAATCCATTGAGGATAATCTATTCATAAGATGAAGGAAATAGAAAGAAGGCTGCTGAAATTTTTATTTGACCAGAAGAGAAATGCGAGAGTGGCATTTTCCTCATCTTTTGTTTTACGGGTTTGGCATCGGGAATGATTGTGATATTGTGGACCACTATGGTGGGGTCAATATTGGGTATGTCTACGTAAGACCAAGAAAAAACATGGTTATGATCTTTTAGAAAAGAAGTGATGGCTTTTTATTCAAAAATATCTAAAGATTAGACTAATCTTAAGGATGTGCGGGTCGTCTTGAGTATGGATGTTGATTTCGATAGTCAATTTGTTCAACATGTTTTGCATCTTAGATGGTAATGACTGAGGAATATATGAGTCTTCTGCACCAAGTTAGGTGAGTATATATTGATCATCTTAACATTGAATGACATTAATGGAAGGTGTGTATCATCATCGTTCATTTTAGGATATCAAGAAGGGAGGAGAAGAGGGGGCCTTACCCTCGCACTGATAATTTATAGGCCCCAAGGAAATGGGTGTTTATGAAAAAAAAAAGTTAGGAGGAATGGATTATGGATCCATTAACCCTGTTGGTGAGGGTGGTGATGATATTGAAGAAGGTGGAGCAGGTGAAGAAGACGGAGAAGGGCTGATATCCTCAATAAGTTTGATACAGACCTTCTTGGTAGGTAGTTTAAAAAAGCCAATATCCACTATGATCGTTATATTTGTGGGTAGTACATGGAATAACGGTATGACGGCCTTACTCATAAAATCCAAAATTAAAACCCTTCAACGCACACCAGTGCAGGAAGGTGTTGGTGAAACAGCGATTGGTAAGCGACTGGAGCTCGGAAGAAAAGGGGTGGGTTTGTCATGGTGGTTCACGTGTATAAGTGTAGTATCAAGTCCCCCATAGGTGAGATTGGTGTGAAAGTGGGGAGGACCATAAAGGAGACGCTCTCCTATGCGGTGATTGTAGTGAGGGTGTTGGTGTAGGCTTCCATACTTTTATGGAGTAAGGAATGTGTTAACATTATACAAGTGATATTCCCCCAGAGTAAGGCATTGAAAAACGCATTCCAAGGGATTGGTGGTAAATATGTGGATAGCTAGGATAGACGATGTGTTAGAGATTGGATCAGAGGTGGAGCCAGCTGATTGGAGGTTGATGGGTTGGCAGTGGAGGTCGTGGCATCGATAGGGATGGAGGAGTTAGGTTCAGTTGATGTATTGGCAGCACAGGCAAGTGGAGGTGTAGGTGAAGAGGAAGCGGTCATGGAGGTAGACACCTTAATGGGTATAAGCACGTCATTGGGTTGGTAAAGCATGTTATAGGTTTTGAAAGGTGATGGGTCTGCCGGAATGGTATAGGTGTGTCCTTCATGCTCAAACTTCACACAACAGTACAAAGTGGAAGGAACACAACCCATGACACGAATCCAGGGTCTACCAAGCAATAGGTTATATTGAAATTCCCCCTCCAAGATGTAAAATAACTCTGGAATGATGTGGGGGCCCATGCAAACATGGAGGATGACGGTGCCAAGTGTAGAGGTGATAGCCTCATTAAATGAACGCAACATGATGGGATGTTTATGCATGTAATTGTTGGGTATGTGCATTTGGTCGAACACATGGGAGGAGATGATGTTAATGTTAGTTCCCCCATCGATCATAACATGTCATACACATATATTATCAATATGGATGGAGATGAAAGGAGTTGGATCAAGGCCATCAGTTTGGTGCGGTGCAATCTCTTCATCTGAGAAGCTGAGGGTGGCTACTTGGTGAGTAGGTGGAGATGTAGAAGAAGGTGATAATTTGGTGAGATAGGCTACATGATGAGATGTAATAATGGAGGCTACAGGTGTAGGTTCATTTGGTAAGACTTCAATAGACTGAAGAACCTCCATGAGAGCTTGGTGATGGGATTCGGAGGTTTGGATGAGGTCATATAGGGACATTTTGAGGGAGGATTGATGTAACTATTTAAGCATCGCGCGATGTGTAATTCCATTAGAAATAGGATATGTGGGGCCACGGATAGTGACTTTAGGTGTTGGTGTAGAAGGTATGTTGGGTATAGTGTCAGTCAGTGGGTTGGTTGCCTGTTCTTTGCCTTTGTCTTTTTGTGTGTGGGTAGCAACATTGATCATGTTAATATAAGGGGAGGGGGTAAATGGATAAGGTGTAGGATGAGTGGTATAATGGCATGACAAGTAGAAACCTACAGGGGGAGAAAATCCTTGTGAAGTGAGCTAGGTACAACAACATTTGGGTAGTGATTTTGCCAACTCTCTTATGCGAACCATGTTAATTTTGAATCTTAGGGGTGGCTCTAAGAGTTGTGAGGGTGGAGGTCTTGGTCGCTAAGTAGGAAACGAGGGAAGAATTGTGGAAACTGGTGTTGGCAAAATGGGGTCTTCATCGAGAAGGTCATCATCATCAGAGTTTTCTTCAAGAGGACACAGCTGGATAAGAACGATTTTCAAAGCCTTACATTTCTCCACATTGTGTCCTGGCACACGATTGTAGGCATAAATTTTTTTTTGTCAAACCCTTTTGGTTTGGATTTGAGTGGGTTGTAAGGTCTAAGAGGTTGTAATGTGATGACAGAAGTTTCAAGGAGGTTGGTTAGGATTTTAGCATAGGATCCCACTAGTGGATCACAATGGGAGGTGAATGTGGATTTGGGTACAGGTGCGGTTGACTGTATGGGAAGAGTCTTTACAAGAGGGGGAGTGGGTTGGGCTATGGTCTTAGGTGTTGGTCATGTCTACTTAGGTAGGGGCATGGTAGATGAACTAGCAATAGAGTGTGTGATTGGTTTAACTACCTTATTGGAGGGTAGTGGATTTTTTCCTTTAGGTTACACCTTCTTGGGTAAAGGTGATATGGGAACACGAGATGTAGAGGAAAAAATGGAAAATGGAAGAGGGTGGGTTGCCCATGGGGGCAACCGAGGTGCTGTGGAGGTAGATGGTGTAGGTTGAGTAGGAGGTGTGAGGTAAAGGGAAGGAAGTGTTGTGGGTAGTGAAGAAGGTATCGATGGTATTGGAGGTATGGGTGGAAAAAAGGTTATAGGCGATGGCGGAGGTTGTGTGGGGCACTTCGGTATATTAGAGGTCTACGATGGGGAAATGGGTTGTTGCATTCTGGGTTTACCAGTGGATGGGGGTTTCTTAGCCAGGGTCGAGGGGTGAGGTCCTAGGATGGACGAAAGAGGTGAAGGTGATAAGGGTGTGGCTGGTGAGTTTGGGGTATGAGGTCTAGGAGATTGGTTTTTTTGTTTAGGGGTCATGTTAAGTTTGGTGCTAGTTTTGGAGGATGTAGCTAAATCTAATTTGATGGGTGGATTAGTACGGATAGCCATTGGGATGACCCCTAAAGTAGTAATAGGTTTAGGCAAGGCAAATGATGTAGAGGTGGGTTTAGATGGAGATGCATGTTTGGTTATTGGTAGAGGTGTAACTTGAACCATGAATGGTATCGTAGGAGAATTTACAATAGTTGTGGTTGTGTTTGGTTTGATCGAATGAAATACTTTTGGATAAATAGTAGAGGTGTCAGTGAGTGACATCTACATTTGTGTTGAGACAGGAAGTAGAAGATGCCCCCAAAGTAAGGCTCTATCCACATAATACATGTGATTGGCTAAGCATGAGAATGGAACTGCTCTGGGTGAGGTTGATGCAGATGCGGCGGTCATAGCAGGTATAGTGCCTAGCTGTGAAATGACTTAGGGAAAGGTATGTGTGGGTAGTGTGGAGCTAGAAGGGAATTATGCAGAAGTAGGAACAAGTGCCGAGGTGATAGATATAGGCATGCCATATCTCAACTGACCCGAGGCATCTCAAGTGGATGAGTGAGAAAGATAGAATAGTATGGCGGTAAGGTTATGGTCAAGGAGTCATGTAAACTCCTCATCACCTGCGGTGATGGTGATAGGTTGGGTAGGATCCATGGGTGATAGAAAGAAAGGTGGTGAAGGACTAGTTCACAACTGGCATGGATTATGAGGGCGTTCGCTTGGCTATGAGTCAGTACCATGTGAACAAGTACTAATTTGGTAGGACTACTTTCTGTAAATGACATAGAAACACATCAAAAAATGGGAAAAACAGGAAATGGTAGGTGGATTGAGTAAAAATGTCAGCTGGAAAATTACACAAGCTAACCGATGCCAGTTAGGGTAAACCGATGTCAATCAGAGGGTAACCACGGCCAGTTAAAGGTAACAGTAGTCGGTCACTATGAAAAAAGAACAGTTTTCCAAAAAAGGTAGAAGACTGATAATCTACTAGGTAGAGAAGTTTTAGATGGATTTTATCAAGATAGAGAAGATGTTGAGAGTTACAGAGACTCTGAACAATGAAGAAAATGAAACAAATTTCTTTTTGTGTAGGTTAACCAAAAGAACAGTAAACTGATGCCGGTTGGGTAAAATCGGTGACGGTTAGAGGGTAACCGACGACGGTCGCAGGACTGACACCGGTTACTGTGAAATTGAGACAGAAATGAAGAAAAATTTGGTTGTGATTTAAATCAAGTGTGGAATCAAACCCAAAATTCTGAGAATGATGAAAATGGAGCCCAGGCACACTCAGACCAAGTTGGAATACACCAACTATGATGAGGAATGTGCAAGGAGAAATAAATAAATGAAGAATGTGTCCTCTCACCTCAAAACACAAGCCAAGAAAAAACACTAAGAAAAAAATGATCCTAAGAGTGCTCTTTTCTTTATGTTTGTTTAGCTTATGCTATTTAGAAGACTGACTCATGAACTTTAGAATAGAGTTTTTGGTGAGGAAGGTTTCCTACGAAGAAGGAGATCTACAAGGAGAGGTTTCAGGTTATGTTATGGTGGGGACGGGCCATCCTCTGATGGGGTACTAGACAAAGATAACCAGTGGAATGCCCACTGTAACGTGATCATGTGATCACCTACAGCTTCTTCCAAGTGAGATGTTGTTTAAGAATGTGTGTATTTTCAATTTTGTGATGTTTGGTAAGACTCGGAGAGAGAGAGAGAAGAAGGAAGTCCTTTTCTATGATTCGTTTGTCAACCATTAGTTGGGCATGACTTCCAGCGTATATGCTACCCTCATTTAATGTGAGCTAATGTAGTAAAGTGGAATGAAATACAATTATTTTTAAGCCCAAATCGAAATATTGAATTTGATGTCACAAAAGATGAATAGGAGAGAATATGATCTTTCAGTAATGCAATACTGATGAAAGAAAATGATAATTCTTTTTATAACACCAAAACACAATTGCTTTGAGACAATAGAAAGAAGAGAAAATTCTAGGGGAGAAATTTTAATGTGATAACCTTTCGGAAAGGAAACAAACATACAAATTTTCACCTAAAAAATGAAGAAATGCAAGGAACCCCGAATGGGTCCCACCAAGCGTACCAAAATGTTTCACCATGATTCTTAGAGAGTTTTCTTTGAATGTAAAAAAATATATAAGGGTAAATGGGCTAGGAGGAATACCTGTTAAAACTGGTTGAAGGTTGTTGCATGCGTATGACTTCTCTGATCCATAGCTAATCGTGAGAGCTTCCTTTTGGCTAGGAGGAACTACCTGAAATGAACAACAAGACCACCAAAAGAGATTGAATAGCATATAACAGTGGACTTCCTAGCGTATGCTAGTTATCGGGAAATGTGATACTCCCTAGAAGGCTATCAATCCACTATTTAAAACAATTCAATATTAACTAATAAATGAAATCCTACTATAATTAAAATGATTTAGGTATCTCATTCGATTACAATAACCAAATTTGTTCACAACAGGATAAGCTATGATTAAATCTGAAAGGTGAGGTCTATGTCAGAGTACTAGTACTGGTCAGGGTCTAATTCTGGGCTGTTTTGGGTATTTGGTGGGGATTTTAGGCTTTGTTCTTGGTCTGAGGGTAAAACATAGAGACCGATGTTGGTCTGGTATGACCGATGTTGGTTTAAGTGAACCAGCGATGGTTGTGGGTAACCAACGTCAGTATGTTCGGGGTAGAGGAAATTTATTAAAATCTTAGTATGAGGACAGATCTGGAGCTAAATGGAAATCGAGATGGAAATGGCAAGGTCTATGGAGATCTAGGATATACTCAAAGATATTTAAAAGTTAGGTATGGGAAATTTAATGGTGTGGGTGAAGGAATTATCAAGTTTGCATGAAGGTGAATGATGGGAGAATGGGAATGCAAGTAGAAAATGATAACAGAGGTAACAGAACCTACTAAAATGGCAGTAGATGAATGTTGGTTAATGAAACACTTATTATTATATGAGCTTGATGGTTGGATGGAAATGGTAGGTTTATCAGATGGATGGAGTTTGGTGTGGTGATGGTGCCTCCCTGGATTCTTCTGTGAATGCAAATGACTTTGTGATCACTTTTGATGCTGGCTGTGAATGCTCTAATGCGTGTACGAATGCTAGTTCTACTTGAATGCAGATCTGGTTTCGTCTCTTTTTTCTCAGGAATGTGCCAACCTCAAAATAAGGTTATTTTGGGGAATAAATGGTAACTGATGACGGTTTCAGGTTAACCAGCGGCAGTTTAGGGTAACTGACATTGGTTAAGGTTGGGATTTCCTAGGTTTTCTAAAATGGGTAGATCCCCTTGATTTTCTTGGATCTCGCTCGTGTTCTTCCTGCAGATTAGATTGGAATATTCTTTTCTAATGGGTAGGAATTTGGTTAGAGGGAATTTAGGCTTTGATTTTTAGGGTTCAGGTAGGTCTTAGTTAGTTATGGCAACATACTAAGAATAGGACTTAGGGTGAGGTGGCTAGATGAGGTGTATAGGTGAGGTGGTGGTGTGGGCATTATCCTAATTAGGATATTTAAATAATAAATATTATGAGATCATGAATTAATTTAATTTAATTAATTAAATTAATATTAGAGTGGGGTGAAATGAGCCATGGTTAGGTGAGTGTGTTCGAGGTGATTATTTGACGAGGGGCTAAGGGGAGTGTGACCCAATTTTTGTGTCTACAACTAGGAGGAGGTATTGACAGGGTTCTATTTGGTGGAGATGGAGACCTCTGGGCTCTTCTCCCCCTTCTCCTTCTGTCTAGGGACAAGTGCAAATAGGTGAATAGTCCCTCTTCTCTAGTTCTTGACCTTATTTGTATTCTTCTCATGAACTTGGCAAGCTTGTGCTACTGAAACCAGTATATTCTTTCCCTTTTGGAGTCACCAGATGTGCAACTTTTAGAGCTTCTTAAAATCTTAAACTTGCAACAAGTGCACATCAATCTTTCTGTAATAAAAAATGAAGACTTCTTGTCCCATAAGGCATGCCAAAACTATTAGTGCAGAATCACTGCACCCTTGAATACCTGAAACTAGAAGGGTTGAGACTCTTAGTGTGATTGCAAAACATGGAGCATCTCTTAGAGTGTGGAACCTTTCAAATTGAGAGAGATCTCTGGATTAAGGTCAGTTCCTATTTCTCTGTTTAGGTGCATACAAATAGATTGCAGAGGATCTATTCTAAATCTACTCTATTCTACCAAGGAGACAGGGTGTGAGGAGATGTAAGAAAATAAACTAAGCTAACAAGGTGATGCACCAAAGGAATATTATACCCTCATTTTGCAATTTAACACGGACCATGAAATGTAATACAAACACTATGCACATATGACCAAATTTTAATAAGAGATCGGAGAGACAATAATGAATACATGAGAGGGTTGAGAAGACATCCACATACATATATATTATTACTCAGGAGTCGATACAGTATATTGTAGTGGCCAAGAAGAAAAACTTACATAACAACCCAAATGAGAGGTTGGAATAATCTCCACAAATCCTTCTGTGAAAAAAAGAAGAAGAGAGGGCAGCAAAATAGAAACATCCAACCTTTTACAATGAGCCCCGACCATGTCTTTATAGATTCAGTACATAAGAAAGAAAGAGAGAGAAGTGAGAAAACTAGTTCAAAACTCAACCACTATCATCAATTCCTCCTGTAAATCTACCCAAAATCTATCGTGTGTACATCAATTACTTGTTTGGCTCCTTGAAGGAGGAGGGACGGCGGATCAGATCAAATCCGATCTGGTTGTTGGGGTAAATAGATCCTATATTAACGGCATGAAGACATTTCTTCATTTTTGCCCCCACCTAACCTCTCCAAAATTAAATTTTTAGATCTCCATGGTGTAGACGAGGCTGAGGATCTTTCCAATGGTGCCAGATTTGTTGGATTTTGAGCACTGATTCAAAAGATATGCCCATTTGAAATTTGAATTAGGTCCATACAGAAATGGCGGCAACCAGTTGTCAAAACAGGTCTTTGGAAATTAGACACGTGGAGGGTTGGCACATGTATGGGGACTACTTTTGGATCTTGACTTTTGAAGATTGTGTTGAGCCAACATGTGGCATATTCCACGGTTTGCTTAGTTTCCTCATGTTTTTGCCAAGTCCCTTTGTGCTTAGTAGGGTCATACATTTGACCGGGGACACGTGGAGGGCCTGGCACTTTTTTGGAAACCTTCCCCAAATTTTACTCTTGAATTAGTGTCATGCGGACACTTGGCTCCCTTTTTCGAGCCTGTCTCTGGTTTGACTATTCAACCCCAACCCTGTCCCTTTTTTTCGGACCTGGGACATGTGGAAGGTCCACGCTCATTTGAAAACCCGCTCAAGATTTTACTTTTGAAGGAGTGTTAGGTTGTCACGTGGAATCCTCCAAAAAATCTTGGAACTTTTCAATAGCCACTCCTAATGTTTCGGGCCCTGAATAGGTGGTGAGATGGTGCTCATTTGGGAATCACCTTTTTGGCCGGCACCTTGAAATTGCATGCTGATGTAACATGTGGCATCGTCCATTGTTTCTCTATACTTAGTCAATTTTAGGCCCGCCCTATCCATTTTTTTTTACTTTTAGCTGTTGACTCTACCCCTCTTTGGGCCTAGGACACGTGGAGGGCTTGTGCTTATTTTATTCTTCCCTTTTGGATTCAATCTTTGGGGTTGCACTGCCACTTGGACACTTGGTAGCTTTTACCAACGCCTTTATACTTAGCCAATTTTTTGGGGCTCGTTCTGAGTCATTTGCAGAGCTCAAAGACTTCAATTTTTTTCCGTTTATTTTCCTTTGAGCCTCTGATTCCTTCCTTCCTCAACTGATTCCCCTTTATTTTACAACCTACATGCTACCTGCTCATGGATTTGAAGCGTGGATTCGTTCGACAGAAACGTTTTCTTGAACTTCTTCTTGCACGGGTCGTGTTTGATCAATTTTTTTGAGGGACAAAATAGAGATAACAGTAACTATTCTATAAGACAAGTTTATGGAGAAATAATATCTAGGGAGGTGTAATATGATGATTTTCAAGTGCTTAAGGATTTGAGGAGTAAGGATCCATTTTAGAAACTCATAACTAATAATTTCTATTTCATAATCTAGAATACAATCCTTGAACTAGCTTTAGAGATTAATATAAGAATTTGATACACAAATGAAAAAAGGTGAATTTGGAATGAATAAATGGGTGTAAAATGGGCCTTTGACAGAGAATATATGGTGGAATAAAGAGGTGGGTGATCCAAAAAATGGATCTATAAGTACCCAATTCTATGTATTCTCCTTATTGATACTTTTAGTACATATTCTCAACATGTTCATTTATTCTAGAGATAACCAATTCAGGCTGACGTTGATCTAGAAACCTTTAAATGAAAAAAAAAACCATTCTTTATGTTATGTTCTATCGGTGACAGTGAAATTGTGATGGAACCACCCTAAAAGGTTGTGAAACTTCCGCTCTTCATAGGGCGGTGGTTGTGTAACCATCACTTGTATGTACCATCAGTTTCATAACCACCACGGTGGTTATGCAACTACAACTATGCATTCCTTAGTGGTTCCATAATTGATGACGCCAATGTATGTGGGCCAAAATGTGTCTCAATAGCATACACTCCTAAACCATCCATTTGATAAAGGTATCAAGGAAATGAGTAAGATACACACATGTATTGACATACAAGGGGATATACCTAAAAGGACTACACTTAGCACTAGGGTCGCATATCTAGAGGGAAGTAACCCTTACACTAGGTAAACCTAGGGTTTCCAAGGCCCGTGATGGAGATAGAGGAAATAACCCTACTGAGATATCGATGGTTGGGTGTGGAGAGTGTTAGGTTAATTAATTATGCATAGTATATATTAATTATTTAATTAATTATATTAATTAAATAATGTTGTTATATGGTTTGTAAACCATATTTGTCTTATTCCATAGTTATAGGATTATTTGTTGCATAGTTACAATTTAATCATTTGTTTGTATTAATTTTATTGTTGCTTCCCGGATGTATTATGGAAGTTGTATTTTTGGTTGTAATTATGCAACCTCTCTTTTGTATGCACATGACTATACAATACCTATAAGTATTGCAGTCCATCTATTGTAACATGGTTGATTGAGTTTAATAGACTTATCAGACTTCTGCCCCTGTTGCTCAATTTACATTTGGTACCAGAGCGAGAATCTGGAATTGTGAGGTTGTGAAGGTGTGGAAGGGAGAGTAGTAAAGAGAGGATATTGGAGAAGCATTTGCGGCATTTGAGAGCCTTTGCAGCCTCATGTGCAACCTCCCAACCCTTTCCTTGCCTCCCCCACATCCTCTTGTTCGTTACTAGGTGTTTGGAACGTAAACTTTTTTTGCACTGGTGCACTCAGTACCAGTCAAAACTTGTTGCAAGTATTGAAAATATTATATAAAATAAATTCTCCCCATTAGGGGTTTTATCTCTAATATTAGAGATATATTTAGTCTCTGCTAAAACTAGCAGGCTGCTATATTTGGAGGTCACTCTGTGAAATTTGGAGGAGTCGAGCCATTATAAAGGCAAGTTGTAGACCGAGTTATTTGAGCTCCTGGGTGTGCTATTGTTTGTGAAGGCAGAGCCCCGGGTTGGGTGACTCTATCAACAAAATACTGGGCTATTTGTGAAGTCGTGTGTATTGAAGCATATTAAGCTTACAACTACAAAAGTACAACAACTAGGTCATTAGGGAACAGCGACCCAACATTGGGCACTCAATGCATTTGAAAATTAGAGACCCTACAAGCAACTACGCCGACCTTCTCTCCTCCACATGACCTACACAAAGAAAAAAACATGAATCTTTCAAAGCCACGACCGGCAACCTGTGGACGGAGAACAAGAAAAATAATTACAATAAGCGGCGTCAAAGCAAACCGGTGAAAAGTAATAATGAAAAAGGCATGAATGTATTGATATTTGCACAAACGGCGGGTTTTTCAATAAAACACAGTCTCAAATCCATTTTATTAGGAATAACCCTAAAATCTTCCTCCACGCACGCTGCCACAAGGACTCCAACTCAGCCAATTCACAATTTTTCAAAGGTTAGTCATTTTTTAGTAAATTATAAATACCTATTCCTTCATTTCATATCATAAGCACTCATTGAGCCTAAGCGGTTAAAAGGAATAGACTTAGAGAAGTGAGGTGTATGGTTCGAATCGCACCAAAAACTCAAATTTTTGAATTTGGCAGAAAATTTGGCGAAACCGCTAACTTTAGTAGAAAATTCAAACTTAGTTATAACTAACTAAATTTAGCGGGGAAATACCTAATTTATGGTAAAAAAAATTTCCCCATTCATCTTGCTTTTTCATTTCAGACATTTTTTTCTAAAGGAGTGCCTATCCAAAAATTGCATTTTTAGCTATATTTTTGCAATTTTTTGGCATAGTAGGTCATATTGGGCTCCGGAGGCCACCAGGGCCCAGCAAAACAAAAAAAAATTGCCTATCATTCAATTTTTTCTATATTTTTTGTAATTACATGCTACAATATATTGTACTAATTTACAGGTTGTCATATGATCAACTACAAACTTTGTAACTGATCAAAAACTGGCAAAATTGTAATGAAAAATAGCGAAAAAATTGGTTTTGTAACACTCGTGAGATATTAGATCTCATTCGCAACGTTTGGTATATACGGTGCCTCTGGGAAGCGCTTACGGGTAAATCCGTCATGAATACTACTACACTTAACACCTAATATAGCTGCAACAATGTCATCTAGGCATCAACCCTTTAAATCGATGAGGAGTAATAAGGTCACAGTGCACACACTATGAGCCATCCCAATCTGTCTGTGAATGATTGCACGACAGAAATCCAGACTGATAAATTATCCAACTATATAGAAAATTTACGCACGCGTGAATGAGGATATTTCTTTGATCCAGTGTCAATAATCACACAAACCCCTTTTAGTTACTATCTTGGTACCACATATTAAATTCTTTCACGTACGTTAATGCCTCTTTCACGTACCGCTGGGTATATAGAAAGGGTGATATTCTTCCACGTACCGTCAGGTGTATCTGAAGGGCGTGTATATAGAAAGGTTCGGTATATCAGACTGATGGTATATAGATTGGGAGACCTTATACCTGGAGTGATAAGAGCCAAACCCTGTCAATGATTTCTATAAAATGGGCACCAATGCCCCCAAAAAAATTCTTCCAGATTCACAACTACTCAGAGGAAACAACTATATTGCATGGAAGACAAAAATCAAGACACAACCTTGATTTTGAAGAGATTTGGCTTGCTATGAATGGTACTCTTACTAGATCAACTACTGATACAACACAACAATGAGTAGTTTGATAAAGCAGATCAGAAAGGCCAAACTCATCATCTTGTTTGGAGTGTCTGATGATGTGCAACCCCACATTCGAGATGCCAAAACTGCCAAAGAAGTGTGGGATAAGTTGAGCACAATATAGGAGGCCAAGAACAAGAATGTTATACTGAATTTGTAGAGTTAGTTACACACATTGAAGTTCAAGAAGAATGAAAAAATAGAAGCTTTCTTAAGAAGAGTTACAAAAATGAGGGCTTCACTTCTAGCCCTAGGAGAAGCTGTCAAAGATGATGATCTCATTCCCAATTTTCTGAGAGCACTCCCTTTTTCATACCATATTTTTGTAACAGCACTAAACTTGTCAGATATGACAGTTAGTTTTGACAAACATGGTAAACTTACTGCAACAAGAGGAAGTAATGCACAATAAGGATGATGAAGAAGAACATGCACTTTCTTCACATCAAAAATGGAAAGGAAAAGGTAAAGGAAAACCTAATTCCTATTAAAAGTTCCCAAAATTAAAATCAGTATCAAGGGGACAGACAACAGAAGAAGCAATGTCCTATCTGTAAAAGAGGACATGACCTCAAAGATTGTTGGTATAATACTTACAAGAAAGATTCATCAATCAACTTTGGACCTCCACAACAATTTCACAAGGGACATTCTAACTACAATCAAGGGTAGAAAAAGGGGAACTAGAAAAGAAGACCCCATCAGTAAGGAAATGTTATTGAGCAACAAGAACAGTCAGACAATGAAGACTACTTGTTCACTACTCGATCAAGTGAACCATTCACGTCATCTAGTGATGTTTGGTATGTTGATTTGAGGGCCACTCAACACATGACCAGCCACAGAGACTAGTTTATTTCAATGAGGGACACACCATCAAAAAATCATGTTTCATTAGGAGATGATTCTTCATATACATTTCAAGGGATTGGGAACATTTCTCTACCCCTTGGTTCATGCAACTACAGAATTTTAGATGTCTTATATGTCCCTGGGTTGAAAAATAATTTACTTTCAGTCAGTCAACTCCTTGATCACAATCTAAAAATTGACTTTGATAGTCATTCCGGCAAGAAAACATGTTTGATTCAAGATAAATCATGAGGCTCGAAAATAGTTTTGAAAGCCTCTAGTGTGGGACGCATGTTCCAGCTTGATTTTGTCCACAGAGATGATCAGGTACTTATGGCTAAGAAATCTACCTCAGTACATAGTTGTGGCATTAGAGACTTGGTCACATGTGAGTTTCAAGTATCTTGAGACACTTCACCGGTGCAATATGGTACATGGGCTACCATCTCTTCAAAAGGATACAGACAAATGTCCTCACTGTCTAGCAGGAAAACAACACAAAGCTTCATTCTAGAAGAGTACATATCGAGCTCATGGTTAGCTTGATCTGGTTCATACTGATCTTTGTGGTCTGATGCAACCAAGTCATTCTGGATTTCAATACTTCATGCTATGTGTTTGATGACTATTCAAGGAAAATTTGGATTTTTTTCTCTTCGCAAGAAAAGTGAAGCTTTTGAAACTCTCAAGAAGTTCAAAGTAGCAGTTGAAAATGAAACTGGTCATCACATTAGAACTCTCCACTCTGATCGAGGGGAGAATTCACCAGTGATGAGTTCAAAGACTACCTACAAACTCATGGGATTCATCGAAAAATGCCTCCACCAAACACACCGCAGCAGAATGGTGTTGTTGAGAGAAGAAATTGTACTATCATGGAAATTGTGTGATGCATGATCGATGAATCTAAACTTGACAAAGACATTCTGGGTAGTAGCAATAAAGACAGTAGTGTATTTGTTGAACAGAGTGCCCACAGTTGCTCTTGATGGAGTAACACCACAAGAAGCATGGTCAAAACGAAAACCATCTATTACACTCCTTAGATTATTCGGGTGCAAAGAAAGCATGCACATACCCAAGCAGAACAGAAAGAAATTAGACATGAAGTCACAAAAACTCTGTCTTCATTGGGTACAGTGAAGAGACTCTTGGGTACATATTAATGGATCATAAGACCAGAAAAGTTCTACACCAGTAGAGATGTTGATTTTTTCGAGAAGAAGGAAGCAGAGTCTCCTCCTCTAGACTCAAAAGATGTAGATTTTTCTCCAGTTATAAAAATTGAAGTTGATGTTCCCTCAGAAGATGAAAGTGATGATGGGGATGATGGTGTTGATCAGATAGAACCACGACCCATGGGAACAGTTCAGTGTATGCCTAAATGGTGTACTAGCACATTATGAGATGTAATAATGGATGCTCCACTAGATACATCCACCCCTGGACCATGGACTCATAGTAAAGCAAGAGAAGAAGTTAAATTTTCTTTGATGAGTAGAGTTATTGAATCTGATGAGCCCTCTATAGTCCAGGAATCCCTACAGTCAAAAGCTTGGAAAGATGCCATGGATTCTGAATACCAATCAGTGATGAAAAATAACACTTGGCAACTTATCGATCTTCCACCAAGGAAGAAACCTATTGGATGTAGATGGATATTCACAACAAAGTACAAAGTAGATGGGACAATAGACAAGTATAAAGCAAGACTTGTAGTAAAGGGGTACGTAAAAAAATAAGGCATTGACTATGAGGAGACATTTTCTCCCACAACTAAGATCAAAATGATTAGGATTATATTTGCTCTAGCTGCATAGTTTGGCTAGAAATTCCATTAGATGGACGTAAAAAGTACTTTCCTAAACAGATATCTACAAGAAGAATTCTACATGACTCAACCTGAGGGATATGTAGTACCTAGTCAAGAAGTAAAGGTATGCAGACTCAGGAAATCTTTGTATGGCCTTAAACAGGCACCCTAGGCATGGTACATCAAGATTGATGAGCATCTCGTACAACATGACCGATCTTGGGCTGATGCACTATTTTCTTGGATTAGAAGTATGACAAAAAGAGAATCACATTTTTGTTTCTTAGATGAAATATACCAAGACTACACTCAATAAATTTAGGATGTTGGATTGCAAACCAATTGCTACACCTATGGAGAATAGATTACAGTTATCTCATTAAGATCCATCTCCTGAGGTAAGTGCCACTCTCTATCGGTAGCTGATCGGGAGTCTCATTTACCTGACTTACACTAGACCAGATATCAAGCTTTGCAGTAAGCTATCTTCCAGGTTCATGAAGGAACCCAAAGTGTGTCATTGGAAATCAGTAAGGTGCATCTTAAGATATCTCAAAGGATCAATGGATCTTGTTCTGGAATACAAGAAGAATGAAAACTTCTTCTTGACTAGATATTTGGATTCAGATCATGCAAGTAACATTGATGATAGAAAATCCACTTCTGGATTTGTATTCTTTATGTGATCTAGACCAATATCATGGAGAAGAAAGAAACAACACTTCATTTCTCACTCTTTCATAGAAGCTGAGTATCATTCTGCATGAGAATCTATCTATGAATTGATTTGGATACGTTGCATACTAGAAGGAATTGGAATACCGATGGACAAACTGACCACCATGTATGTTGACAATGAAGGTGTTCTAAAACTTGTTTGCAATCTTGTTTTTCATGAGAGAACAAATCATATTGAGGTAAAATTTCATTTCATATGCGAACATGTGTTGAAGCACAACATCTAGCTTCAATATTGTCCAACAGCTGAACAATGGGCAGATATCTTCACAAAGTCACTTACACGTGACAAGTTCGAGTTGTTCAGAGAGTTCCTCTCCTCATCTCTTGAGACAATGCACAATTAAGGGGGGGAATGTTAGGTTAACTAATTATGAATAATATATATTAATTATTTAATTAATTATATTAATTAAATAATGTTGTTATATGGTTTTTAAACCATATTTTTCTTATTCCATAGTTATAGGATTATTTGTTGCTTTGTTGCAACTTAATCATTTGTTTGTATTAATTTAATTGTTGCTTCCCGGACATATTATGGAAGCTGTTGTATTTTTGGTTGTACATGTGCAACCTCTCTTTTGTCTGCACATGACTGTACAATACCTATAAGTATTGTAGTCCATCTATTGTAACCTGGTTGATTGAGTTTAATAGAATTATCAGGCTTCCGCCCCTATAGCTCAATTTACAGAGAGGTATGGATCAACAATAAGAGAAACATGCATGTAATAAATGAAATGAAATTATCTAAGGAGCTGATATTTGTTAGGAGTACTATACTAACTAGCATCAAACATGTATAATACTAAGCTAACATAGCAAAATAAAGAAGATGAAATGAACTAATCAATATAAAATGAAAAAGAAGGGTTATAACACTCACTTGTACCTGAAGGATGATCGTTAATGCATCTATCTCCCCTTAGAAGCAACACACAAAGAGAGAATCAGTATTAGGTTAGGTAGGGGAAGACCATTCTTGTCCTAGAATCGTTATATGATGACCTAATAGTGTAAGCAATCATTCAAGAAGAATATTTTCCAATCCAATCCAAGCAAGATGCTTGATGAACCAAAAGCAGATCAAGCACATGCGAAGATGGCTCAAAATAGCAGAGAAAATGGCAGTTGAGATGTCTTAGCTTTATGTTCCTTTTGAATGTCAAATGAGGTGAGGGAATATATAGTAAGCCATCTCCTGTGGGAAATGGTGTCGACCATGGGAAAATATATAACACCAAAAAAATCACCCATAGGCGATTATGTCAGCTAAGGATGTAAAAATAAAGTAATGTGTCATGAACAATAAAAGTAATGTGTTGTGAAAGGTAAAAGTAATGTTTTATGGGTGATGAAATAAGATAGACAAGGCGCAGAATGGTAGAATACAAGCAATATATCATGAATATGATATGCAAGATGACAAGGATAAGTAATAGAAGTAAAACTAAGGTCAAGACCAAATAACGACAGTCTCTCCATGTACTATTGATGAGTGATCATCAATCCTCGCCATTAATAATATCAATCCGGGTTAGTGTCCAAAGGTTGTATGCATTAAGAGATGAAAATATTGGAAATTAACTCCTTTAAACACAAACCAAACTTGCATAAAATAAATCACACTTGCAGAAATTGAAAGGCACACTTTCATAAATAAAGTTTGCATGAAAGAAACACACTTGCATGAATTAAAAGGCACATTTGCATAAATGAAATTTGCATGAAAGAAACACACTTGCATGAATTAAAAGGCACACTTGTATAAATGAAATTTTCATGAAAGAAACACACTTGCATGAATTAAAAGGCACACTTGCATAAATGAAATTGATGAATTAAAAATAAACACAATTGAATGAAACACCTGTAGGTTTACAATAGACTGAATTTTCACAATACAAAGATAAAAACAATACAAAACAATGAATTACAGACAAATGAATAAACATAAAAATAAATACACAGATCCATCTTCCTTGGAATGATTTGCCATCACATTCCTTGGAAGAGGATTTAAATCATACTTATGAGATCTTAAAACTATATAATATTTGAGAGGAAAGAATAGATCTTTATTTCTTTGGAGAAAAGCATTACATATCTAAGTGTGGAAGTTGAATTTATAATTCATGCATCCAACCAACTCTTTATTTTAGGAAATTCAATCTGATATTATCTTTATTCTAATCCTAACAACTTAGATCTCCATCTCCACAAAATATGGAGAGAGATATATTATTGAAGTCAAATCTTATCTCACTTATCTTAGGAAGATTTGCTCCCAAATCTTCTCCTTGACTTTTTGGTAACAAGAATCATAATGATTTTATTCCTCTAAATTATTGGAAGGAGGATTTTTCTCAAAATATGATTTTGACCAAATTCCTTTCTCAGATTTTCTATTTGACTTTGTTGTTTTTGATTGTGGAACTTTTGACGCTTGTCAAATACACTTTTTCCTCAGACAATAGTTCACTAAAAGTTATATTTCTATTGATTGGTAAAACATGTATAAAATATGAATGAGGTTTTTGTTAAACACATTGCTATGAACAAAAACCTCTCTCATATTTTCCATTTTACATTTCTAATTCTGTTTATGGACTTTTAGTGCACGTCCGATACACTTTTCCTAAGACTGCAGCTTACTAAAAGTTAGATCTCTCTTCATTGGTAAAACCTGTAACAAATTTGAATGATTTTTTTTTTAAACACATTGCTGTGAACAAAAGCCTCTCTCAGATTTTCCATTTGACTTTTCTATTTCTGTTTATGGAACTTTTAGTGCTCGTCTGATACACTTTTCCTTCGGACTGCAACTTACTAAAATTTAGATCTCTCTTCATTGGTAAAACCTGTAGCAAATCTGAATGAGGTTTTTTTTAAAACACATTGATATGAACAAAAACCTCTCTCAGATTTCCCATTGGAATATCTGAGTTTTCACAATCCCTCAAAAATTGTCATTCCGTTGATGTAAGTTCCGGAACTAAAGTTGTCATTCATTTTATGCAAGTTCCAGAAACTAAATATAATTTGTCCACGAATTGAAAGTTTTGGAAATAACTTTCATTCAATTGATACAAGTTTTGGAACTAAATTTGTGAGTTCCGGAACTAAACCTACAAGTTCCGGAACTAACTCTGTGAATTCCGGAACTAACTCTGTGAATTCTGGAACTAACTCTGCAAGTTCCGCAGCTAACATAAAACAACTATAAATTTTTCATGCGACCTCTAATTGAGATGATTCATTGTTTGAACTTGCATAATTTTTTGAGAGGAATCTAAATATGAAATCAGATCTGATTTTAAATTTACTGTTCATGATCAATTCCACTTTTCCCAATACTAGTATTATCTTTTCTTTATGGCCTGCATACAAAAGACATTGCATCTTTTCCCAAATAATCATTAGGATTAGTCAACAAAATAGATCACAAAATATTTCTAAAGAATGAACAAGATATATATCCTATATTCTATCTTAAGAAAACTATAAGTTCCTAGATTACATTTAAATCCACTTTCAAAGGTAACTTGGAAGGACAAAATAATGGTAATTTATGGCCAATTTATGGCCTCATCAACTATATCTAACCCATAATAGTTACATGAATAAGCATTCCCCATTCCCAGAAGGCCCCTTAAGGCTTTTTCTTAGGAAATGGATGCATTCGTGACTCTTATTTACACAAATAAAATTGTTAGTAACATTTATGAAAGATGAAAAGTAAAAAATTAGGTGTATACATATGCCCAAACCATCGATCACTGCATGTTGCAATAGAGAAACATGGGGTAGTAAATGGAAAAAAAAAGTACATAACACCGATACTAAAATTACATGAAGGAATTCTTAAAGGACTAGCTAAAATTAAATATACCCACCAATGCGTACGTGATAGTGTCACGTGTTCTGCCACATATGGATACAATGTTGTAAGATGCCTAGAGAACAAAAATTAAAATGAAACACTATAGCATATTTAATAAAATAGGACATAAATCACCTAGCTAGGGGCGCATGGGACGAATGTTGTGAAATCGTGATGATGAAGGAAAACAGGTCAAAAATCAAAGATTTTCAAAAAATAAGTGTAATAGGTTGAAATAAATGGCATGAGATCATGAAAAAGACATAACAAATAACATGAGCTATGGATATCATGAGATAAAATGACAGGAATTTGAATATTGAGGCCGAATGTGATCGATTTTGAATAGAAATTTGAGATTTATATAGTAATTTTGATTGTTATTTGCTTATTACTATTTCTGGAATTGAGAGAACTAAGCTTTGGAATTCCAAATTTGGGAGAATTTTAAATGGTATGGCACAAGTACAAGGTGATGATGGAGGATGACAATGAGGAGCACATGGCAGTGCACTCGACCACAGGTATGTCAATGTATTAAATTTTATTGAGTAGATTAGGTGCATTTTAGTTATTTATCTTTTCTGAATTTGTTAGAGTGTATAATTTAGTAAAAAATGTGTCATTGAAGTAGGTTAGGTCAAAATACAAGTGGGTTTAGGAGGGTTTTAAATTACATTTTGTTAATTTTTAGTATTTTGAAATTCAAAACTAGGGCGGTCATAGCCACAATTTTTCCAGATTTCATCGCCCCCTGCAACAGTAGGGATAATGGAATTGAGATGTAAAAATTAAAGGTCAGTGGGTGGATGACATTTATTTAAGGGCCGATGGTGCAAGGGAAACCTGTAAGGGGCTGATGACATCTACTATGGGGGTCAATGGCACAGGAAACATATAGGAAAAAGATGTAAATTTGCATTTTTAATTACAAATTTATGATGCAGACATCTAATGCATATTTATAGTGATTTTTTGGATGTAAATAGAGGTCAGGATCTTCCTATAGTGGACCATAGATGTATTATGGATTATTGGGATGATTGTGTGATTGACATAGAAAGAGATAGCCAAGGTGTAGGGTTAGGGATTTGGGGGTGTCATGAAGATTCTCCATAATACCATTGGATATGGACTTACTATATATGTTTTTGGTTTCATGGGAGATTAGGTCCAACACCTTTCGGTGGTGGAAGGGGACGAGAGATGTTGAAGATGGATTTGACATTGGAGGATGTATATGGGCTTTTGGGGTTACTAATTGGAGACACCCACATGTACTGTGATCTGACACCAAATGCTGCAAAGTGGAGAGCATTAGCCATATGGGCTATGTGGATCAGTACATATGATAAGCGCTTGATGTGTGTTTGACTCAGAGTAGTGCACGCATCATGAATTACAAATATCTAGATGGTAGTGATGGGGATCATGGTGGAATGCATAGTGTATCACAAAGCCGATGGAGCTATCCCATTATTCTTAGTAAAAAGTGTGCATGGATGTTGTGATCAAGGTGTACTATTTAGTTGGGGCACCACCATATGGGTGTGGTTGGTCATGATTTGTACAGGGTACACTGCACAGGCCAGAGGATTGTGGAACCCGTCATTTTATTGACAACATGGATATATATATATATATATATATATATATATATATATATGAGGGGTTCCTGATGCATCTGCCAACAAGGAAACTATAGGTAATAGCAGCAGATGCCCTAAGATTACTTTAGTGGGTGCAAGGGTCAATAGTGAGAGTGTTGAATCTCTGGTCATTGGTGTTTTCATTGATGTGAATAGGTATTGATGGCAAAGTAGTGAAGTGAGACCTAATAAGGAAGTTCAGGATGGTCTCAGTGTTCTGAAGGCTTGGTTGGTGAGGCAAGATTCCAGTGGAGGTATGGCCATGGAAGATATGGTTAGTTCAGATATAGTATAGGTTAGGTATGATAATGTAAGCATGATAAAAATATTATACAGCGAATATCAGGTCAGATGATGAAGGTCTCAATTCAAACTAGCCCATTCAAGTTTATTCCTTGAGCCTGATGAGGTGTGAAGGTATGTCACAAGTCATGAAAATTCCATGAGAGGATGTAAGTATCCTAGTAATATTTTTTAGGGAATAATCAAGAAAAAATAAAGATTACTCTAGGTCATGAAGGAAAAGTTCAAAGGTTAGCCAAAGTTGCTTTTGGAAACTCAGTCATTCTGGCATGCAAATGAGATAGGTTGGAAATTTTTAGAGCTATTCCTTTCAAAAAAATAATGGGAGATGATGGAGGAATGTTTCTTGGTGATTCATGCAAAATTTTAAGTCAATGTTAGGTCACTTGAGCAAGTTATGTGAGTTTTTTGTAAACCAGGTCTTTTGAAAAGATCATTTTGAGTTTCCTGGCTTCTTAACGGTCAAACAAAAATATGGAAATTCCTTAGAATGAATCATAGAATTATTTTTTGGAGTAACTTCACATAGAATTCATGCGTAAAAATAATTTTCTCAAAATTATTTGTCATTGAAAAGATATGAGCAATTTTGTGAAGTAGTTTTTCTCTCTCCTGGACTGTGTCTTAAATCGATGAGAGCAAAAGGCGCAATTGACTTAAAAATTACTTCTTCATCACTTATAAATATCTTATATGTGCATCTATAATATTTTCAAAACTCATATGGAATTTGAAAATTCAAAACCTCTTGAAGTGGCATGTTGCACATAATGAATCAATGCTTGTTTAAGTCTCTTGAAGGTTTGGAAAAGTTTGCGAATGTTCATGCAAATAATATATCTGAGAAATATTCCATAAATGGCCTACCCTTCATTCAAAATTATCATAATATGTCCTTCAATTATTCTTGATAGGTCTCAAGCTGACTGTCATAACCGTGGCAAGGTTCTCAAAGCTCTGTGACTATTTTTCTTCTTATTTTGAAGCATTTAAAGCTTGTACAGGTTAGTCTGAAGATGAATACTGGTGAAGAATCAAGGTAGAGTCTTCTTAGAAGATAAAATATCATTTTTTACCAAGTATTGTGCCTACTTATTCAAGCTCTTATACCCACATGCTATGAGTGTCAATAAATTTCAGAAACTAGGGTTTTTACAAGAAACATGTGATTGGATCTCACCTTTTGTTCAACCAAAATTGATAAGATTTCAAGGAAAAATTTGTGAGGTTATTTGTGATCAGTGGAAAAATATTTCAAGTCAATCCATCGAGTTTTTTTTCAAATATTTCTCTAGCAAAAATTTAAAATTATGCACAGTCAGGGTTTCTAACAATGAGACATGGTTTTCGGAAAAATATTGAGTTTTTCTCTTTGTAAGCAAGTATTGATATCTTCTCCTTGGTCTTAAAATTTTATCCAAGCACAAGAGAAATCAAATTTTACTGGTATAGGGTGTGGCTAGAAAGAATCTACTATTATCTTCCAAGAAAATGACACAGTTCTGAACAGTGTTTAAGGTTTACTCATGAACGTTGCTCAAATCATCTTGGTTGAAAGTATTGTTGTATTGATGCCTTATAGAACCTCTGTGACACTATGAAAATGATGAATGATCGAATTTGAAACCTGTAGAGAAGTATTTTCATATTTTTCAATCAAATAAATGATTTTTCAATCTTCACAAAGGGTAAACAAATCTTAAGGATCACTTGTCAAGCTTTAAAGGCCTGGTTTTAGTAAGTTTGGTCCCTGCAACATTGCATGAAATCTCCAGAATTAGAGAATTTATTTTCTCTAATAGTGCATCTCTTGCATGAAAATAGTGAATATCTTTTGATGGAAGATTGAAATCCCTAGAAGAACATAATAGATTTGTTTGTAATCATCTTCTTGAAACATTTAAAATTTTGAAATAGGGAGGATGAGGGGCATGAAAGCTTCTCTTTTGAAAATGGATTTGGAACTCTCAAAGGAAAATGAAAAGCCAAGAGTTAGAGATTGGTGTAATTTGAAACCTTGGAGGTGAATTTGTAAAGTCTCTCTATATGAGACAAGAAGATAAGGAAGAAAATGATGTTGAAGAGGCATATGGTTGTGCAAGAAGTCAAAAAGATAGGTTAGTTGATGAAGAGCTCAAAGTAAGGATGTGAAGAGCTCTTTTGAGAAAAAAACCAAAATTTGAAAAGACACGGGTATGTCTTATTATTTCAAGGTCAATGTATTTTGAGCGGTGAATGGAATTGGGGATAAAAAATGAAGTGAAACAGGTCTCAAAATGAGATATATGTATTAGAACAATAAGAATTTTTGTAAGGAATGTGAGAAACAAGTATGCATGTTGAGAACATGATGTAGCCTAGAATTCACTACAAATAACCCAAGGCACGCTGGCACATCACTCAGCCAGAACTGAGCACTCACCCGAAGTGCGCAAGGGTACCATGTCCCTCTTTGGAGTTTTTTTTTCATAATGTTAGCATGATTGCATATTTATATATCCATATCTATAACAGTTAATCAAGTAAACCACCATGCATGAACAAGATCTAAAACTAAACCGTATGAAAGATTGACTAAACAATTATTATAATGAGATTTACCATGCAAGAACCATATTCAATCACATCTAACACCAATATCCAACCAATATGATCCATTATATTAAATACTGCAAAACACGTAAGCTTCATACATCATAGTAATTTCATCATGAGTCATGCGTGCTAACAAATCCATAGCATAACTCTACAATAATTGGTATTTTCTAAACTGTGAAAATCAATACATATATATAGGGATGGGGACTTTCCCTTCACTACCTATGCACCTTCAAAAATATGCTACATGCTAATAATAGCCATGTTCCTTTAAAAGGGGATACAAAACATGCAAGTGTTCTGACAATAGACTTCCTATAGTTAACTCTGAGTGGAAATCCTATTATTAGATCGAAACTATGCATGGCGCTAGAACTGATGCAAAACCCAAAATAGCCTTGCGTGAACTGCAAGTCTTCATATCTTTACGTGCTCAACACTCTATCTCCTAAAATATCCCAGATCTGCAAAAGTGGATAAGTCGTGTGTATACTTGTCCTAGGCGAGCATTGTTGTGCTATAGTCTCATGTCCTTCTACGTTCCATGTGTTTACACACCTAATCCTCATTTATTTCATACTTGAAATATCTTTCATCTGCTCAAAATTACCCCACACTAATGGAATTTCCTCCCTCGGAAATGAGTAACCAACTTATCTCTCTAAAGTAAAGAATAATGAATGAAATAATGAATATCAGTTCAAACAAAAGAATGAGATATCATTCAGTGCTCTCCTCCACAATAGGTAGTATTAATTTTGGATACTCATTCTTAACTTCTTCCTCCAATGCCTGTCAATCGCTTAAGGCCTCACCTATTTTTTTTTGGGATATTTGTGACTATGGCATCTAGTTCATGTTGATTCATGTTCTATTTTTTATTCTGCAAGATTCTACAAATATTTTCCATACTATAAAACATGCCCTCCATATAGTCCATCTTTTCTGTAATCTTATTTGCCTATCTCCTTCATCATGTTTTCATGTGGTTCTTGGGCACTTGTAAGCACTTTGTGCTTCTCTTCCACCAAATAAAGTCTCTCCACCTTGTTGCCTCCTTCAAGTGTCTCATTCTTCATGGCTTTGAAGTGTCTCACTTCATTATCTTTTGTAATTGTTTTCATCCTAATGATTTCATCTAGTGTCGTGCACATGTTTAAGGCCTGATCTACCTTCTTCAATTCATCTCTCAAAGCTTGTAGCAATGACACATAACTTGTAATTTTTTTAAATGGTGGATTTTACCCTTGTTGCTTCCTCGGCAGGTTATTTTGGTGTGGGCATATGCACAGGCCCTTCCCCTATGACCAGTTTTATAAGTGTGCATATATAGTGCATCACAGATGGAAATTTTTCTAGAACTTGACATTCCATATGTGTCATTACCTTAAGAATATAATATCCAATCTCCTTAGCCATACCAATCAATGCTTCCATATTTTCCTCAGCCTTTTCCTTCTCTTCTGTGAGGCATTTTATTTATGCATCCCTATCCTTGTTATCATTCATCAGCACCCTAATTGTTTCCTCTTTGTTTATGTTCTTGTGTGCAACCTCTGCAGATACCTTTACCAAGGAATTGTTCACTTGTTCTTCTAACATAACAGTTGGCTTAACATTTACATGCCGGATTTGAGGTGCTTTCTTCATTCTACGTGAGACACATGATTCTTCGAACACATCAAAATCAGGCTCATCCATATGAATCTGTATTGACCATGACAAATGATTTCGTGTGCGCATGTTTTCCATCTCTACATCCATCAACTCCCAACCATACAAGTCCTTAGCTTCCACAGTACTCTGGAAGCACACGCATATGATCTTGTTGGTATCATCCACATATCCAACCATGGTTTCACATAGTATTCACCTTATTTTTCCTCCCTTGTTCTTTTTCCCTTAGGAACCTGGGCTCCTGAATCTAGAATTGGGCCTTTACCCTTTTTTTCTTTTGTTTATTTTAGACCCTCCTCATCATTCTTCATATCCTCATCATGAGGCTCCTATGTATCCTCAAGTTGTACTTGGGTACCTGGCGCTTTCTCCAGACTCATCCCCCTCTCCTTCCTTAAGCTTTAACTTGTGCCTTTTCTTATTCTCAAGATTTTCCTTCTTCAGTGAAATCCTTAGTGACCTCCCCAATGGTTGTGATGACCTTGTGCCCTAAATCCTTGTCCTCCTGAACACTCTCTTGAATGATGGATCTTCAATTTTCTGCTCCACATCGATTTTTATTGTTTTTGTCTCAAACACTTTAGCCTCCTGCTCCTATGATGGGGGTGTCACCTCGCGCTCTTTCTTTTCTCCATCCGTAGGTTATCTTCTACCCCTATGGTCTAACCCACCACTATCTTCATGAATTTCTTCTTCTTCTTCATCCTGAATGGGTGAAGTAGGAATTTCAGCTACCAACGTGCCAACTATGTGCTTCCCTTTAGGCGAGCTTGGTATTTTGAACTCATTCTCTACATATTTTCCATTCTACAACTTAGGATTAAGCTAAAGGTATATCAATGTTGCTCCACTGTCACCTATTTCCAAACTCACAAGCTTCATAGCTATGCCATCTAAAATTTATCGTTCAATATAGGAAAACTTACCAGGATAGACGTAAGTCTTCCTGCAGAGTGTGGTAGTCACAATCCACCTTACTAGCATTATAGATTAACCTACATGCTTCTGATATTCTATGAACAGCTTCCTGAAATAACCGTGTGGTGAAAGCGTCGGTCAGTTTGCACCAAGGACTCCATGTCCCGTCCTTCATCGCAAAACATGCGATGTAAAAGTGTTGATAGACTACAAATTGTACCAAATTTCCTACCACCGTAGACAACTTCATAGCTATCCTCCACTCTTCCTTGAACGCAGCACGGATTTGTGCATACCTCAATTCTACCCTTGGTTTGAATGGGTCACTCATGGTCCCCTCATAAATATAATTTTTGAATCTCTCTGTGAGAGATTTATTTTTTGCAGGGTACTCCCATTTTTTTTTCTTCGGCCCATCGGGCACTCCAATCTCCACAAACACAAGGGACACCAAAATAGCGTCAAAACTGATTTTCTCACATGTACGCACCTCTTCAATTATCATCTCAATAATATATCTAGCCAAGTTATAGGTCTTCCCTTATGAAATTTTCTTTGCAACATGTAGCCACAAAGTTTTCACCTATGACCGTCTCTCTTGATCATTCAATTTTATCAATAAGTGTGAGGCTTCCTGTAAAACTGGATACTTCCTTAGATTGTAAATATTCATACCATGCATAGCTTTTGTATAACCCAACTCCTTCTTGGTTGCTATAATTGCTTCTTTATCAGTTAGGTTGCTACTCATCTCTATTCATGTGCTTTTCAAACCCATCAAAGTGTCGATCAAGGGTGCAGTGATCCTCATTCATCGCCCAACGAAATAGAAAAAGTCCTCATGGACTCTACTCATTAGCCATTGGTATAACTGCTCAATAGCTTTCCAAAGTAAGGGAGTTCAGACAAATGTAAAACCCCTACCTTTCTTATGATTTTCTCCCCAGCATCATCGTATATGAGTATGTCATCCATTGTCCTTTTGTTTGTCTTTTTATTTAACAAAGTTTCCAACTCCTCCTTGTTATTAGTTGTCTTATGGTTGTAATTTCTGACTTTTCTTTCATGGACATGGGAATCCCAATCATGGCCCATGATCACTTCCTCTGGGTATTACATTTCTAAGAAACAATTTTCAAGAGCATTGTCTGTCTCAATTTCGACCTCCTTTTGTTTCTTCTCCCTCATGGCTGCTCTTGGTGATCTCTTGGGTGTCATTTTAATCAAAAAGATGTGTTCTCTTACCTCCCTCAAGCTCTGAAAATTGGTTCCTTGTTCCCTAGCTCAAACTAAAACCCTAACTATTAATCTCCTTTCTTGCACACCTTTTCCTTGCTCAAACACTTCAAAAAATGAAGTGTAAGAGTTCCTCATGCATAGATCTAACCAAACCAACCAGTTCTCATCTCTCCACTCTTCATAACCATATTAGCTAGCTCGCTTGGAAAAAACTCACTCGATAATTCATAATTACAAAGGTAATAATGGCCTTAAAACCCTTCCTTATATAGATTTTTAAAAGTTATTGCATTTATTTCACCTTCACCTACCAACGATCCCAACATTAATGCATCATTCGTTAATATTTATGTGTTGCTTATTTCTACGTCATAGTTATAACCTTCTAGCATGCCTTATACTTCTTGGCCACAAACCTCCTTCCATGCACCTATATGCGCCGAAGTACTTCACCATTGTGCCTTCTTCCAATTAGTTTCCATTGTTGCATCCTACCTTGCATTATATTGTGCATCCATTTTTCCATCTGTAGTCTTCATTTAGGAGTAATTGTTTTTCTATCTACACCCTTCTAAAAACCACCTACACAAAATTTTCCTTATGCATACCCATCTTGAGATGACAATCAATTATATTCAACTTGGTAATGAACCTTGTATTTAAACTACCCCACACTAACGGTATGTGTGGTCCTCTATGCATGAAAAACACTTAAATTATAATCATCTTTTGGCACACAAGCGTGCTTATTACACACAACATTGAACTAAATTGACAAAGCATAGCAACGGTGAATGAAACATGGTATAAAGGAAATACATTAAGGGAAACCTAAGCTAAGTGGAAATACTACCTTATTACAAACACCAAGAAGGATTATTTATAGTAGGGCTTCAGCCTACTCCCGTTGAAGTAACCGGGAAACCATGTTCCATCCAGCGCCTCTAACTAGCAAGCACTTGAATAAAGTATATGAGTGATAACATACGATCCCAACCAATGCACTTTAAGCTTTCCAGGATGACACAAAAACTTTGAATCATCCAAAAAAACCATTTTCCCAACCTCAAGTTTATTTTCCTTGATGTGCATGTAATGTCAAGCCTTCTGCCTAGATTTTTCTTGCTTCTTAATCCATCTTGCTATGGCACACCTTTCATCTAGCTACATCAATTTATCAATACATTCTTCTAATGCTTGTTTATCAGCCAAACCTCCTGCACATGCAATACACAAAGAAGGTAACATGAATTCCATGGGAATAACTGCCTCTACACCAAACACCAGATGAAAGGGTGTTTCCTTATTCAACCTCTTGTAGGTTTTCCTATATGCCTAAAGTACCGTAGATACCTTGTCATCCCAATCTCTCCTTCCAACATCACAATTTTTTGTCAGTGTATGGCTCAATATCTTGTTGAAGGCCTCAAAAATTCCATTTTCCTAAGGGTGATAAGGGGTTGTCCTATGGTGTGCAACCATGAATTCATCCAATAATATTCTAATAGTCTCATTAAGGAAATGAGTACCCCTATCACTTGTCAAACTTAAAGGGGGGCAGCCATACCTGCTAATAATATTTTCCAACTGAAACCTTGTTGTTGTAGTTGTGCAATCGTTTTTAGGCGCCGCTTCTGCCCACCTTGTAAGATAATTTGTATAGGTTATAATATAGTGTGATCATGTCCTGCACGAGGATGGGGAAATAAGGTCCACAAATTCAATTGCCTACTTCTCAAAATGGTTATGCACAAGTAATAGGTCTCAAAGGCATTTCATCTCATTGCCCAAGCTTTCTAAGGCATTGACAATGATCACAGGCCTTACAATATTATTTGTAATCCTTGTACAATGTTTCCCACTATAAACTAGCTAGTAGAATCTTATGTGTGGTGGCATCCCATGCATAATGTCCACCTGCAATACAACCATGAGCCTTTTCCATAATTTCTTCATGCTCATGCTCAAGCACACACCGACGCAAAACTTCATCATGGCCTAACTTATATAAGTCTCAAGTGATCAACATATAAGTCATGACACAAATAGCAAGTTGTTTCTTTTCTAAACTCTTCATTCCTTTGGGCACCATGCCTATGCATAAAATACAACAATATCCTCCAAGTTCGAGGGTGCTCAGTTCAACTTGAATAGTTGTGCATCTGGTATTGTGTCCTCAATACTCTATGCATCCTCTCCTGATTGAATCCTTGATAAATGGTCTGGACCATAATTGCTCTTATCAGGCTTAACCACCAATATAAAATTAAACTCCTGAAACAACAATACCCAACAACAGATGTACCCATGTAAAATGAGATTTTTTACGAAGTACTTCAATGTCATGTGGTCTGTATAAAATAGGAATGGTGTAGTTAGAAAATATTGTCAATAGAGCACATAGATCATAGAAAAGGCCTCGCACTCTATCATTGTGTAATTATGTTTTGTTGGAGTCAACTTTCTGCTAGAAAATAAAATAGGATGATCAACAATCCCTTCTCTAGGCTGAGCTAATATGGCACAATTGGCCATACCAGAGGCGTCTACATGAATGTGAAAAGGCTTGGACCATGAAGGAAAGTGAAAAATAGGTGTTGTAGTAAGCCTTTCCTTCAGTGTGTCAAACGCATGATGTTTTTCCTCACCCCAATATAAATTTTCTTTTCCCCTAAGTAATTCTTCTAAGGGCACAGAAGTCTTGGCATATCCCTTGGTAATTTTTTTGTAATAACCAGTGTGCCCCTAGAATCCACGCACCTCACTCTGGATAGTAGGCTCTTCTAAGCCCAAAATAATAGCTACCTTAGTAGGATCCACCAGGAAGCCTTCTTTACAGATGATATGTGCCAATAAAATTCCAAAGGGTGTGGAAAATATACACTTCTTAATGTTCAAAGAGATGCTCAACTACTGGAACCTCTCGAACATCAGTCACAAATTATCATAGTGATATTTCATGAGCCCATAAATTTTCCAATCATCTAGATACACCTACAAGAACTTGTGAATAAAATCCTGAAATGCTTGTATCACTATACGTGAAAATACTGTATGTCCATTCTTTAATCCAAAGGGCATAACTATGTATGCAAAACTTCCCCACTTGGTGGTGAAATTTTTCTTCTCTTGATCTTATTCAGCTATCCTTACCTAATGATATCTAGAGAATACATCAGTGAAGGAGTATATCTCATGCCCTGAAATGCCTTCCAATATTTCCTTAGTAAATTGTGTGGGAAAGGGATCAATCACACATGCAACATTTAACTCCCTGTAATCCACACAAATCCTGGTTTTTCCATCTTTCTTGATGTTGATCACCATAGAGATTACCCATTCTGACTCCTCAATTGGCACAATAAGATTAACATTTTGTCAATTTCTTCCTTTACCTTGATGTGTAATTTCATATTCATCTTGTAAGGTATCTTCCTAATTGGGCACACACCTTCCTTCAAATTTATCTTCATCTCTCCCAATGATTCATGCATGCCTTTCAATTCATGATAACCTCTAAGGAAAAAGTCCTGAAAATCACGCAATAGCTCAATAATTTTAGCTACTTTAGAGTCATATCAGTAATCTTCAATAATGGCTTCCTTGGATTCAATATCCATTCCAATGTTCACTTTCTTGGTCTTCATAGGCTCATGGTAGGTGCACACCTTCTCATTTGCATTTTCCAAGACTTCGTGTGTACCCTCTATGTGATCAATTTACAGGTTCTCTACCTCTTCATCATAAACCATGTAGATCATCTTACCCTTTTCTCTTTCTAGGTAGGAAAACCCAAGATTCTCTTTATATGTTTCTTCCTCTTCAAAGCACGCCACCAGGTCTAATTCTCCTAACTCCTGAAGTAACTCATCAACCTTTGCACTATCCCCCATAGTTAAGTGCTTCATAACCTACAACACCACATTCACCAAAGGTTTAATAGATAAGTAATCAAAGTTTTGAGTCATACCTTCAGTGAGTTCCTTCCAATTTCTAGTCGCCCTATTCAAATCTGCATAGACATATCATGCACATGCACAACGTCGCAAGGTTAAATAAACCTTCTACACCCATAAAAAAGGTGGTAAAGCTTTCTACCCCACCTTCCAGAGTCTCTCACACCATTGAACATGGTGTTGAACAAGATCATTACCATGAAACTCATATAATTGAGTAAGTGCATTACTTCTTAAAAACCAAGAAGATAAAGTAATCCTTACTTCTCTCAACTCTAAAATATTATCCCTGTGAACCATCAACCAGCATGTTGTCATCCCACACAAAGTACATACTAACATATTCCTTCTTTCTACCTGAAATTCCCATTGAACTTCCATAGCAAGTAGGAATATATTTGGATTCTCTTCACTTGTATACTTTGGTACTTGGCTACTGCCCAAGCACTTGATACTATGTGGCTTACTGATGCATGCAGATACACTTCTTACTTTGCACCCAACCATTTCATAAGTGTTTTGCGCCAAATTATCACATGCAACACTTGTAGTATCACTTATTGATTATGCATCATTCCATTGGAGAACCCCTTATTTTGATGGCTCAAACA
The DNA here is from genome assembly GCA_019776745.2 of Taxus chinensis. Classification (NCBI taxonomy): domain Eukaryota; kingdom Viridiplantae; phylum Streptophyta; class Pinopsida; order Cupressales; family Taxaceae; genus Taxus; species Taxus chinensis. The sequence goes on along the minus strand of CM034150.1, from coordinate 662,908,341 downwards.
CTTCTAGATCTTGAATGGTGTGGACATAAATTCTTTTCAAGTCTTCTTTGCTTAATGGCTCCACATAAGGCATAGATTTCCCATATGTCAAAGGTATGATGACACGTTATTCTTTGTTATCAAAGCTGATATACCCCTTATTGAAATGTAGGTCAACGTTGTTTGCATAGCACCAAGGTCACCCAATTAAGGCTAGAAAATTGTCTGCTTCTGCAAGCTCTAAGACCTAAAAGTACCAAGTGAACTTGGCTCCTATTATAGTAATGGATGTATCTTTTAAAACTCCAATGGGTGTTGCCTTAGTCTGATTTTCCATGAACATCACATTGGAAGATGTTTATAATGGAGGTCTTCCCATCTGAACCCACACATCAAAAGTGAGTACATTTACTTTTGTTCTTGTGTCAATCAATATGTTACTCAAAATCCAACCATCAACAATAACATTTAGAGTAATCTCCTTGTCATAATCCAAACTGTCTGGAGGAATATTAACATGCAAAAACTATCTCTCATGCTAAATCCTAGTGCACAGAGTGTTTCCCTTCAACCATCTCCCCAACAAAGGAATAATATTCTCTTAGCATAGCATCTTACAAACTTCTTTCAAATCATCAACATCTGTCTGATGGAAATCAGCTTCTTTATTTTGTTCCAACTTCCGTGATTGTTCGATAAAACATGGTATCTCACTCTATAAATTCTTAATTACATCCATAGTTTCTTGATAAACCTCTTTTGATGCATATGGTTTGGATACTTGGCATGCAGGACTTTATCCTTAGTAATAGTATTTTTTGTAGAGTTTCCCTGGCACGCGCTGCCTCAGCGTGTGTAGTAATCTTCACAGGTACCAACTCAAGATCCGGTGCTAACTTTGGAAACCATTAGTCTTCCACAGCGAGATGTACTCTAACCATTCCTGCACCGTTATTTTCCTATTTATGTTTCTTGCTTAAGTGTTCATACAAGCTCAGGCATTCTTCATAACTATGATTATTTCCATAAAAAGAACACACAATATCTTGTGGACATTCACGCATGTGGTGATCAGGAGATCCACATGTATAACAATTCCCATGAGGGAAATCACTCCTTCCACCCCTCGCGATGTTGACCTCTGAATCCGCCTCTATAACCTCGACCTCTACCACAACCACCATCAGAATGCCCTTCACTGTGATCATAGTCATGATGCTCACCCTTTTCCTTGGAATTATTTGCAACACCAGTCTGTCATACGTTAATATCAATGGCATGATGGATCTAATCGTCAATCTATAATCTTTTGTATCATGAGGCAAGGACATGGAAATCTTACAGTAATTAGACACATTCTTTCTTATCATGTGCTATGATAATGGGCACCAGATTGAACTGTAGTCCAAGTGACATATCTCACAATCCAGTAACAAGGAACGCACTAATTTTTTAGGTAAAATATCCTTATTATGCCCTTCTACTTTGTAATTCATACACAAAATCCTATTGCATATCTCATGTGTTGAATTATCAGATAATTTCTCCAACTGTTTCGCCATTATTGTTATATGTGCTTCCAAGAATGGGCTCACTCCTGTGTCCACACTTCCTACTACCTCAAGTGCCTCGCATAGATCTATATAAGTCTTGTAAGAAAGAGCTCTTCTAAAAGGCATGATCAGTCCACCAATGAACCATTGTGCATGATGGCTTGCATGGATGTAATAAGATAACTAAGAAAAGAGAGTCTTGAACCAAGCATCATATTCCTGAACACTTTTAGTAGTTCCCTGCTTGATGTCTTTACGTGCACTTATAATTTTCTGCTTAAACTCAGGGATATTAAATTCCTTTAAGAAAGCATCTCATAGTACCATGTAGTCCACACAATTTTGATCAGGATCAAACATCCTATACCAACTATGTGCATGCCCTGCAACGTAGTTGCAAACTAGCTTGCCTTGTGCTCTAGGGTTGTAATCCCCTTCACATGCCATAGTATCTCACACATATGCACATTCTCATATGCATCTTTAATTCCTCTATACTTTGGGAGACAGGGAGACATCTCCATGTAAATTTGTTGAGGTTGGTGTCGACTTTTCCCATCAGACCTAGAATCTATCGCCACATCTTTTCCACCCCCTATGATCTCTGAATCCTTCACGCCACAGCCTAACAGACCTTGCCCATCATAACTAGAACCTGTATTTCCTATTTAAGGTCAACACGAGCCATCTCTAGCTCCAGGTTCTACATGATCTCTGAATCCCTACCATGATTTCCCAGATGGGGGAGATCCAAATGCTCTAGCGCCACGTCTTCTACATGATCTCGGAATCCTTCATGACCCATGTCTCTCCACAACACCATCCATTTTTCAACTTCCTGTTGCTTCTCTAAATCCCTCTCACGTACCTCATTGAAATTAAACCTCCTTTCTTCCCTTTTTCATTCTGGTGTTAGTTCCACCATCCTTACCAAAAAATGATCCTACCCCCGCACGTGGTGCGGTTTAGTTAGCCATTGGCTTCTATTCCAAATCCATGGTTACAATCAAGATCTTGATCACTAGTGGAATACCATACAATAAGATCCTTTGGGTTCACACAAAAACTGAAACTCAGTAACCTCTAGGCAGTAGTAAGTCGAAACTATGTACTTAAGAATATAGCTATTCAAAACACCTCAGAACCAAACATCCACAAAGCATGTCCAAATAATGTCTGCATCATACAAGGCCTGGAATTCTTCCTACATCAAAACAAGCGTTCAAAACCTCCAATTCCTCTTAGATACATAAGAAACTAGCCACTTGTACAAATATATATGAAATATAGGATAGAACGTCTCATATAATGTGTCATACAGATTCTTCTCAACCCACGTGTGTGCATTAAAATCAGGTCCAGTTTTGAATCTATGAGCATACTCTTCTTCAAGATCTACTAACCACTCCTCAATACTGACCAAGGTCAATTGGTATGTCTTAATCATACAACATCCTAAAAAATAGCTAAGAAAGAGGTCCTGGCAACGGAACCAATGATGTAGCCTAGAATTCACTACAAATAACCCAAGGCATGCTAGCACATCACTTCTCCCATAACTGAGTGCTCACCCAAAGTGCATAAGAGTACCATTGGAGTTGCTTGTTTAGAATTTTATCATGATTGCATATATATATATATATAGATATATATATATATATATATATATATATATATATATATATATATAATTTAATCAAGTAAACCCACAGTGCATGAACTAGTTATAGAACTAAATTATATGAAAGATCGACTAAATAAGAGTTATAATGATATTTACCATGAAAGAACCATATTCAGTCACATCTAACACCAATATCTAGCCAATATGATCCATTATATTAAATATTGCAAAACACGAAAGCTTCATACATCATAGTAATGTCATCACGAGTTATGCGTGCTAACAAATCCACAACATAACTCTACAATAATCAGTACTTTGTAAACCTTATAAATCAATACGTATATATATAGATGGAGACTTTCCCTTCACCGTCTATACACCTTCAAAAATAGGCTACTTGCTAATAATAGCCATGTGCCTTTACAATGGGATACAAAACATGAAATTATTCTAACAATATAATTCCTATAGTTAACTCCGAGTAGAAATCCTATTATTAGATTGAAACTATGCACGACACTTGAACTGATGCAAAACCATAAATAGCCTTGTGTGAGAAGTCTTCATATCTTTACATTCTCAGCACTCTATCTCCTAAAATAGCCCATATTTGCAAAATTGGTTGTCTTTTGTATAAATTTCCTAGGCATGTGTTGTTCTGTTATAGTTATGCGTCCTTCTACATGCCATGTGTTTGCGTACCCAATCCTCACGCACTTTCATACTTGAAATATCTTTCATCTAGTCAATAGAACATGAAGTGAGTTTTATTGCTGCAGTAGACAACTGTAGCATATCTTGATGAAGTAGTGTGTTGAATCAAGCATAGATATGGCTGGACATCAATGCAGGATAGATGTGTGAAGGTTTGAACTACAATGAGAAAAAGGAGACATGAACATTTCCATGGATGTGTGATAGAATAAGAAACAAAGGTATAGAAAGAAAATAGTAAGAGTGCATAGCAAATGACTGTCATGAAGAACAACATCCAAAACAGAGACATAGTAGGTTAGAAACATGTTGTTGGGAGAAAATTGTGACAAGAAATTCTTGGGACTATGAAAAGTGTTAAAAAACAAAGATCATAGAAGAAGGTGATGTTGCAGATGACATGAGATTGTATTAGGGGCAGGTGTATGAATTCTTTACTTTGTAAAAGATGCAAAACTAGATAATTAGGTGGATTGTGATTTGATAAATGGTTAAGAGTGTTGGGGTTAGCACACTGGTTATATAGACAATATATCAGATCTAAACATACATGCAAATAAAAGTGGATATTCTACCAGAAGAAATATACAAACCAACAGACATAAATAAACACCAAATTTAATGTGGCTCACCTAGTGTGGGCTACATCCACCAAGAAAAAATTCAATCTATTATCCAAATCTTTTAAAAGATATACAATGAAAATTTATAATCTTCCACACCTCTCAGATGTATAGTGATTTCTTTCTTCAATATTTTGCTTCATCACCAAGAATTCTCTCTCTCACCAAATTTTGCAAGTTCTCTCTAATTCTTGTTAATCTCTTCCTTCTAAACCATAGCTTTATGCTTATATAGTCATTTATAGACTTAGGGAACTTAGCCATGTAATTACAATCAATAGATATACTTTAATGATAAAAATAGATCTAATTCCCGAGAGTTAATTAAAACATCCTCGCACAGGTAACTGACGCTAGTTAGACCTAACTGCTGTCAGTTCCTCCCTTTCCTGACCGATTTCAGTCCTGGGCAACAGATGTCAGTTCCCCCCTAACCATGTCCGGTTACTATATTTTCCAAAAAGTTTCCATTGCATGCTAAACTGAAGTAATTGAGCTCCACACACTCAACAATCTCCCACTTAAAGATTAATTACTGCACCATACCTATATAGCATCTTCTTGGATTCTTCCTTAGCTTTGTTTCTTCCTCTTCAAGTCTCAAACTCAAAGACCAAAAAAAGTGGAATGTATCTCCAACTTATCCTTTGCTAATGGATTCATTAGCATATCCACAGGGTTCTTACTCGTATGAATCTTTTCTAGATTCAACTATCCATCCTCCAATACCTACCGTATGAAGTGATACCTCAACTGAATGTGTTTTGTTCTCAAATGAAATGCTGATTTCTTTACCAAATGAATTACACTCTGACTGTCACTGAACAGTTTACAATTACTTTACTCCTTTCCCAATTCTTCCATGAAACTACTCATGCATAGCATCTCCTTTCTATCCTCTATAGCTACAACATGCTCTTCCTCTTTAGTAGACAAAGCCACAACCTTCTGCAATCTTGAAATCTAGCTAACTTCCGTCCCACCTACTATGAAAATATATCAAGTAGTGCTTCTCCTACCATCCAGATCTCTAGCCATATCCAAATCGGCATAGCCACATAATGAAATATCTGAACTTCCATGGCATAACTACATGTTAGATGTTCCTTTCAAATACCTGAGTATCCATTGGACTACTTTCCAATGCTCTTTACCTAGGTTAGCCATATATCTACTCACAACTCCCACTTCCTGTGCAATGTTTGGTCTGGTACAAACCATAGCATACATGAGACTTCCAACTGCTAAAGCATATGGCACTCGTTTCATGTATTTGACCTCCTCATGTGATGATGGGAACTGATCTTTACTTAATGTGAAGTGTTTAGCCATATGTGTGCTAACAGGTTTTGCATTCTGCATATTGAACCATTCTAACACCTTGTAGATATAATCCTCCTAAGACAAATACAATTTCTTGTTTTTCTTGTCTCTATGTATTAGCATGCCAAGGATTCTTTTTTTATCTTCTAAATCCTTCATATAAAATGTGTGAGCTAACTTTCTCTTAAGTTCACTAATGTCCTTCATACTAGATCTTGCAATAAGTATATCATCCACATACAATAACAAAATAATATAGCTCCCATTTTGAAGCTTCTTAAAATAAACACAATGGTCAGATTCACATCTCAAGTAACCATGCTCTTGCAGAAAACTATCAAACCTCATGTACCATTTCCTTGGAGCTTACTTGAGCCCATATAGACTCTTTTTCAACCTGCACACTAATTTCTCCTTACCCTTGACTTCATACCCAAGTGGTTGTTGTCTATAAATCTCTTCATCCAAATCACCATGAAGGAAATTCATCTTCACATCTAGTTTCTCTAAATGTAAATCTTCTACTGCAACTAACCTCAATACAATACGAATAGAAGTCATCTTAACAACAGGAGGAAATATTTCACCAAAGTTGATACCTGCTTTCTGTGCAAATCCATTTACTAGAAGTTTTTCCTTATACATTTTCTATCCACCCTCTTCTTCATTGATCTTGTAAACCCATTTATTCTGTAATTTTGTCTTACCTGCTGGAAACTTAACCAAATCCCATGTCTGGTTCTGTTCCAAGGAGTTCATCTCCTCATCCATGCCATGCTCCTAATGGACGCGGGTCTTATCCTACATTTCTTCTTCAAAGCTCTTTAGTTCACCATCATCATTCAATAATAAATAAAATAGAGAAGGTGTAAATCTTTTTGGAAGCTAGTTACCCTTTGTGACCTTCTCACATGAGTTTGGGGTACTGAAGGCTCAATCTAGACCTCTTGGACATTCCTATCCAAATCTGAAAGTGACCAATGCCAGTCACCTCTAACCAACACCGGTTCTGCTAACCGATGTTATTTTGGATCTTCTGTAACCGATACCAATTCATATGACCAGTGTTGGTCAGGGGTCAACCGACACCGATTATTGTGTAACTCTGTCGATAATTCTTTTAAATCTGAGAGTTCATTTTCATTCACAAACTTCTCAACTGGTTCATCCTTTGGTACCAAAATTTGATCCTTGTACATTCTCTTTTCATTCCATTCAACATAAAAACTCCTAATAATGTTAGAATTCTCTAAATCCAAAAAATGGAAACCAAAATCACCATATCCATAACCAATGAAAGTGCATCTCTTGGATTTTACATCAAACTTTTTCCTATTTTCCTTATCAACATGCACAAAAGCTTCTGAACCAAAAACTTTAAGAAAAGAAAGATCTACCTCTTTTCTGGTCCAAGCTTCCTCTGATATTCCTCCATCTAGTATACTCGAAGGCCCACGGTTAATCAAATAAACCGATGTATTAACTACTTCTACCCAAAACTGCAAGGGCAATCCAAAATGTATCCTCATACTTCTAACACATTCCATGAGTTTCCTGTTCATTCTTTCTGTAACACCATTCTTCTGTGGTGTTCTTGGAACCATTCTTTCTTTACGTATTCCATTCACTGAACAATAATTATTGAAAGCCTTGCTATAGTATTCACCACCATTGTTAGATCTAAGGCACTTTAACTTAGAATTTGATTCATTCTCAACAAGGGATTTCCATATTTTAAAAGTCTCAAAAACATCATATTTACATTTAATACAATAAACCCATACCTTTCTTTTAGCATCATCAATGAAAATAACATAATAAAAGGATCCTCCATGAGAAACTATATGAGCTAGTCCCCACACATCTGAGTGTACAAGCTCCAATTTCTGCTCCTTTTTAGTTGCCCCAACTTTGAGAAATATCACTCATTTTTTCTTTCCAAAGATACAATGCTCACAGAAATCAAGATCTAAATATTTTAAATCTGATAACTTACCCTTAGCCTTTAAGATCTGCATTCCTTTTTGACTCATATGAACCAACTAGTTATGCCACATGCATGCATCTGAATCTGAAGTAGATAACACAGAAAAGGAATCAGTAATATAGGTAGATAAATATAGCATTCCTACCTTCTTACCTCTTACCATAACAAAAGAACCCTTGGTGACTTTCCAAGATTCTCCTGTAAAATTAACCATGCAACCAGATTCACCTAATTGCCCTGCAGAAATAAGATTCCTCCTGAGGCTTAGCACATGCCTCACATCTTTTAATACCCATGTGTTTCCATTCTGTAATTTTAAATGAAATTCCCCTTTACCAGTAATACTGCAAGGTTCATCATCACCCAAATAAACATGCCCAAAATTTCCCTGGACATAATTTCTTAAATAACCCTTATTAGGGGTTGCATGGAAAGAAGCTCCTGAATCTAAAACCCATGATTCAATTCTATTATCTAAAGAAAGAATAAAAGCATCTTGCATTACCTCTGATATAGCAAGATTTACTTCTTTACCTTTGTCTGGTTTTTGGTTCTCTTTATCCTTTGACCAACAATCTTTCTTTGCATGTCCTTTCTTTCCACATTTCCAACAAGTAATTCCCTTACTTCTGGATTTAGATATGTTATCCCTTGACTTTGATTTCCCATTACTCTTACTCTTGGATCTCTCCTTCTGCCTACCCCTACTTTCTACATTCAAAGCATTTCCAGATGATGTTTCCTTTGCACTCTTCCAGTGAATTTCTTCATTCAATATTATACTAACTACATCATCAAAATTCAAAATATTATTAGCAAATGTTGTATTACTAACAGCCATTACCAAGTTATCCCAACTATCAAACAAAGAAAATAAGAGTAAAAGTGCTTTTACTTCATCATCAAATGGTATTACAACTGATTTTAATTGATTTACAATAGATCGAAAATCATTCAAATGACTAGATGCAGATCCATCTTCATGCATCTTAGAAATAAATATTTTCTTCATCAAATAAACTTTATTTGAAGCACTAGGTTTTTCATATAAATTAGCAAGATATTTCATTAACTCTACCATAGAAGCTACTTCTGTAATATTGGAAGCCACGGATACTACCAGGCTTAATCTTGTAGATCCCAAAGCCTTTCTGTCAAGAATCTTCCATTCTTCATCAGTTATCTTCGTAGGTCTAGACTTCTCATCCAACAGTAAATATAAATCTCTTGAATACATATAATCCTCAATCTGCATCTTCCATAATTGATCATTTTGGCCATCAAATTTCTCTACCTTGTATTTTTTTTCTTTTTCCATTTTTGTAGCTCCCACTCAATCAAAAAAGCATCTTTGAGTGAATCTGTCAACACACAAAACCTCCAAACAAATCTCTGATACCAATTTTTGGGGTTAGCACACTTGTATAGACAATATATCAAATCTAAGCATACATGCAAATAAAAGTGGATATTCTACCAGAATAAATATACAAACCAAGAGACATAAATCAAAACCAAATTTAATGTGGTTCACCCAGTGTGGGCTACATCCACCAAGAAACAAGCCAATCTATTATCCAAAGATTTGACAAGATATACAATGAAGATTTACAATCTTCCACACCTCTCAAATGTGCAGTGCTTTCTTTCTTCAAGATTTTTCTTCATCGCCAAGAATTCTCTCTCTCACCAACTTTTACAAGTTCTCTCTAATTCTTGTTAATCTCTTCCTTCTAAACCCTAGCTTTAAGCTTATATAGTCGTTTATAGACTTAGGGCACTTAGACATGCAATTACACAATAGATATACTTTAATGCTAAAAATAGATCTAATTCTAGAGAGTTAATTAAAACATCCTCGCACAGGTAATCGATGTCGGTTAGACCTAACCACTATCAGTTCCTCCCTTGCCTAACTAATGTCGGTCCTGGGTTATTGATGTCGGTTCCCCCTTTACCGTTGTTGGTTACTGTATTTTCCAGAAAGTTTCCATTGCATGCTAAATTGAAGTAATTGAGCTCCACAACTCAACAAAGAGCCAGAAAAGAGACCATATTCAATTGATCAAGCAACATAGAGACTAGATGCTCATTGTTTACACTTGAATTATCTAAGTAGGTGCTTAGGCTAGAGGAAGTTGGTGTCTCTCTCTCTCTCTCTCTCTCTCTCTCTCTCTCTCTCTCTCTCTCTCTCTCTCTCTCTCTCTCTCTCTCTCTCTCTCTCTCTCTCTCTCACACACACACACACACACATCTAAGTGGGTAATTGGATAATCAAGGAATGGGTTTTCTAGGCTAGTGGGTGCTTCATAGTTTGATTGGGTGCTCAAACAAGTTGAGATCATTGTAAGTCTTTGGAATAGGTGTTCCTAAATGGAGATCTTGTTTTCAGTGGGTTTTGTCCCTTTAAGGGTTTCCCACCATAAACTTGGTGTCTTGTGTATTTTTCCTTTTGCATGCAATTGGTTTTGGCTCATGATTTGATATTGGTTATAATTAATAAGTTTCAAAGGTTAAAAAATGTTTAGCAATGATTCATCCCCCCTCTCAGTGCTTGTGATTTTTAACAATTGGTATCAAATCCTAGTCCTCCAAAGTTAAGCCTAACAACTAGGAGGTGATCTTGAAGACACAAGCATGATTTCTTTAGTTGAATCAATCTTGAAGAGAAAGTATGAAATTTCTCAATATTTGATAGAAGTTTTGAAGAAAGAGATTTAGAAAATAGAAGCTCACCATGGTGAAGAAATAAATGAAGTGGATTCATTTGTAGAAAATGTTTCAAGAGCCTTGAAATGAAAATAAAACGACTGCCTGAAACTTGAAGAGGAAGTAAAGACCCTGAAGGATAAACCGACACAAGTTGAAAATCAATTTGATGATCTAAAAATAAACTCTCGTGAAATAGAACATAATTCATGTTGAGCATTCATCCAAGAAAAGACTAAAGAGTGTGAGAAATTAAGGGAAGAACTTAATATTGTTAGAGAATAAGTAGCACAAGCAAAGAAAAGATATTTGAAATCAAGCCATTCAGAGAACAAGGAAGAAGAAAAGGCTGGTCCAAGAAATAAAACAAATAAGAAGTAGACCAAGAATATCAACACAGGAAGGTTCAAACAACCAAATGCATCCAATTATGAGAGAAAATTTAATAGATATTGTTATTAATGTTATGCTTTTAGACATAGAGTTAGAGACTGTTTGAGAGAGATAGATAAGGAGCATCCATGAAGAGATAATAGGACTAAGCATGAAAAGAAAAGATTTGGTTTTAATTGGCATGAGAAGGGACACACAAAAAAATACTATCTTGAGGAACCTATGAAGCAAGAATGGACAGAAATTACACCTAGAGATAGGAGTCAATTAGTTTTCTTCAAGTGTAACAAAGTTGGACACTTTTCCAGACATTTTCTTAAGAGGAAACTCATCTACAAGATAAAATATGAAATCAAACATATTCATACAGAATCAACTAAGAAAGCAGATTCAGAAGCTAAAAAAACAAACACTGAAAATAAGGTGACATGGGCATACATGAAAGAGTCACAACGGGCTAAAAATTTATCAACAAAGGATGACAAAGGAAAAAAGTGGAAAACAAATCTAGTGCCAAGGATTAGGAATTTTTTCCTCAAGAAGTGATAGAGAAGGTGTATGAAGTGTAGCATATATATTTATCAAGCTACCAGATAGAAGATGAGAGCTCAGGTAATGAAATTATTTTACTTAAAAGTGCAGCCAAGAAAGTAAACAAGATTGTGAGGATAAAGAAAAAGAAAATGAAGTCATCATGTTGTTATGATGACTTTATGTTTAGTTTTGAGATGTTTCAAGGCTCACTATATGGCTCTTTTAAGCTTCTAGGAGGCATAGTCACTTAAATGAAGCATTGGGGACGTAATGAGTCTTATTTCATCATGCATAAGGTATGTTATCCTATGATTGGTCAACAAGTTGTTGTTTGGATCCTCTTGTATAAAAATATTGAAATTAGTTATGTCTGAGTTTGAGTCTAGAATCTTGTCACAAGATCAGTTAAAGGACTTCCTTCAGTCTTTAGTTCATGAAGATCTGAGTCTCTGGGGTCTGTCTTGAGTAAATAACCTATGTCTTACAAGCTCAGTTATGAATTTTTTTTGTTTGGTTTATCTTGAGTAAATGACCTCTCAAATATTGAGTCTTATTTACGCTAATTTTGCAAATTTCACAAGGTTCTAATGTCCACAGTATCAAGTAAGGTCATGGAATAATAAATTAATGCTACTCATCTAGGGGGAAACTATGAATTTGTCTCATGAAAGTTCCTATTGAATTCATCTTAGTTCTTAAGGTTGTTAGAAAGTTCTTGGTTGTTATCACTGTGTTCTAAAACTGTCATGAAGTTTTATGTACATCACAATTGGTTCAAAGTTATGAATATATATTCTTTAGGTCTAGTATGTTATGTCCTTGAAGGAATGTGTTGGTTTTTCAAGAAAATGCACCATGTCAAATTGATATTTTTTAGTATATTTTGAGAGGATTGGATCAATAAGGTTATGAGACATAAACAATTATGTCATTGTCATGTGATGATATCTTATGCCCTGGTTTTTATCTCAAAATTTGGAAAGAGTATTGCTGGAGTATATGAGTGGTATGAAGATTGGAGTAGTCTATGGTGTAGCATATTAAGTTCAAAATATGAACAATCTGAATTAATGCTATCATATTTTTCTTCTATAAGGTTGTAGTGGCATAGTCAAGTCCTTAGCAAAATATTCTATAGTTAGAAAGGCGGTATTTTTTTATTCCAAAAGTATAAATGATGTTCTAAAGCTCAAGGTGTTTCTCACGTATATAAACATGAAGTTATACAAATATAGAAGATAGACATTATACACTCTCAGGAGGAGTTGGTTCTCCAAATTTCACCATGATCATGTCATTCCAAGATGTATCAACTATGTAGAGTTCCTACATGAAGTATCAAATCTCCTTGTGTTTCTTAATAGGGTATTGCTTTAGGAAGAAAAATATATTGATCTGCTCCAGTAATATAGGTGATTGCAAAATGTGATTAGTATCCCTTACAGAGGTAATCTCATCTATAAAGTGAACAAGGGTGTACTATGATCTATGGATACAGTGTGTTCTCTATAATGTTTTCAAGTATATATGGAATTTTCATAGGCTCAATAATAAATTTATGGATTTATAATCAAGGATGGTGAACTTGTGGACATTATCTCAAAATTAATTAAGAATGAAAACTCAAAATTAAAATATGAAAGGGGATCAATACTTTTCTTGATCAAGGCTTAAATGAAAGGCTTCTACATCTCAGTATACATCAAAAATCAGGGTTTGAATAAAATGCAAATGATGAAGGGTCAAGTGGAGGAAAATTGTACACAACATCTTTTGAAATACTATAATACTAAATGAAAATAAATTTTGGAGACTAAGAAGTGTGCTATAGGTAAAGTGGCAGAGGATGGTTTATCAGAAGGTAATGAAAACATATGGAAAAGGAAGTGTTTTAACAATAGAGTGCAAAAATGCAAAACTACTGGTTTACATGATCAATGATGTATGTAAGTGTTGGCTCGAAAATCTGTCGCTTGGGTAGATTTATGGATAGACGAGCCAACAATGTGCAGGGCATAGCCCCTCTTTGAGTCAACAAAGCAGAAACTGGTTTATTGTTATTCTACCAGCAGGAATCTGTGCAAGTCTCACAATATTTTGCCTTCGGGGGTTTGGGATCTCATTCCAATAGGTTTATTTCTAACTGCAGAAAGAAAGGAATGGAAGAGAGAATGAAGAAAGATCAGATCCGAAGAAAGAAAAGAAATGAATTTCAAAGCAGAAAGGTCAGAGGGTTTATGTTTTGGGATTGGTAGTAAACAGAGCCAAATCTACTTACATAAATGAACTAAGAAATACTGATGAATAAATGACAATAAAACAGAAGTAGATCCAATAGAATAAACACATAGATCTGATGTAAGAAAGATCTAATGCAAATAACACATGTGTTCAGCACAAAGTCTAAATATTGTATTAAAATTTCCTTCTGTTACAAAAAGTTTAAAGTCTTTTCTTCTCACTTCTATTTTTCATCTGAAAAGTATCCACCACCCTAATACAAGAAATAATCGAATATTTATAGAAGAAGGAGAAGAAGGAAGGAAAAAAGGAACCAACCACCTATTTACAAAATATCTACAAAAATATCTCAAATTCATGTTGACTTTTAACAACTTGATGGATGACATCATCCCATGGTGCAACGTGGATGATGTCATCATTTGTGCCAACATACTCTAGATATTTACAAAAAAAAACGTCAAAGGAGAGAGAGAAGAAGAAAGAGAAACTATTCATTATCTTCATCCTGCGGCCGAAAGGGGGTATCCTGTTTCTACTACTGCTCGGGTGACGAGATGTGGAATTGGGCACGGTATTCTATGAACTTGCTGATCATGGGCTCTAGTTGATCCTGAGAAGGATCCTTGTGTCGCTCGTTGATCACCTCGCAAGTCTCCTGCTCGTCTATGAGCTTCTCTGGGAGTTTCGAATATTTTTTCTCTACTTCTATTAGGAATCCGATCAAGTCCCGACAGGCCAGTAGGTTATTGATCGACTCTGTGTCAAAAGTGACCTCTGGCCCTAGCCCTTGCGAAACGATCTCCTTAAAAATCTGAATGGTTTCATCAACCTTCCTGAAGGTGAAAGAAGGAGTAAGCAACCCTGGGGACATGTTGAGAATGATCTATTCCATTTGGTGCATTGCGTCCAGGGCTTCTTCTTTTACCTTATCGATCTTTTCAAGGATGAATTCTAGTTGATCCATCGGGTAATCCAAAGTGGAAAGGACTTTATTAAGGGCGCTAGGGTGACCGGAAAAATGCCGAACTTGACCAGATCTTTGACCAAACAGTCAAACATTCGTTGAAAGGTCTCACGCTGCAGCCTAGCATGGTCCAGCTCTTCTGATATGGGTCCTGCTAACGCTTGGAGCTCTTTATTCACCTTGTTGATGTTCAAATACAAATCGGTGAACTTGGTGATCACTCGTTCACTGTCCTTGAGGATCTGGCTCCTCCAAGCGGAAACTGCCATACCCTGCTCACTGATCTTTGCATATTCATCAATTTTATCCTGACTCAGAGGCTCAGGAGTTTCGGCGGCAGTTGTGGGAGGTGCACTGCCCATCTTCTGTAAGGCGTGGAGCAGATGTTTATTTTTCTCTTTCAGTAACCTTTTCTCTTCTTTTGCTTCTTGAAGCTTCTTGCAGAGGGTGTCAACTGTAGATAGGGCCTCTCCCTGAAGGCTTTCAGAAGACGTCCCCATTGTGACTTGAGTCACTGTGTAATCTGTCGAGGACAGATCCTTTTTATCCTTCAGAGGATTGGGGTATGCGATCTCCATTACCCTCTCTCCCGAAAGCAATCTGAGAGAAGCATGTGATGGGCTTCTGCTTCTTTGCCCCTTTTGACGGGATTACGGAGAAGTCCATCAGAGCGATGGGAACTTTCCTTTTCTGCTGACTTAGGTGCTGGGAGATCCAAGCTGGACTTATGGGACGAAGGGCCAGAAAAAGAGGAGGGGGCAGCTGCAGTAGTAGAAGGGAAAAAGGTGGAGACACGTGGGAGGCTGGCATCGAGAGGGAGGCCGAGGAAGCGCTCATGGGAGGAAGAGATACTGCAGGAGAGGAAGACATAGGAAGAGAGGGGAACTCAGAGATGAGGGAAGAAATGGAGGGGGATAGGTCCGCAAGAGAAGAGAAGATGGACGAAGAAGCAGGAGGAACAGTAGAAGAAGGGGGAGAGGACACGACCAAAGGAATGGTTGCTTGAGTCACTCGAGGAGGGGAAGGAGGAGAAGGAGAAGGAACAGAAGGGACCTCAATTGTTGCAGCAGTGGCGACATCCTGAGTGGATGGGCCTATTGGAACATCTTCTGCCGCTTCTTCTTCTGTGCTTTTCGGGATTTCAACCCGTTCTTGTGAAGCGGAAGGAGGGCTTTCTGGAGCTTCTTCTTGGGTGGAACTGGATTCACCCTCTTTACCTTTACCCTTGCCTTTTGGCTGCTATTTTGATCGAGGAGGTGCGTTACCCAACGGAGAGGTTGTGAAATCGACTCCGAGGTAGATGAGCCCGTTCATTCGGCACCAATGTTCTGTTCTACGCAGAGTTTCCTTGACCCTTTCCTCAATTGTCTGAGGTGCTTTAGTTCTATCAATTACCGCAAAAGGCCAATCGTCCCCACCTGTGTCAAGATACACTTGATCCACTTCCTCCTCAGTAGTTTGGTAGCCTTTGGGGACGATGGCCACCCCGTACTAGATGATTTCTGCTAAGGCCAAACGAGAATGGTCCTTCCTCCTGAGCTCCACCTCATGATATATATCGATGTAGATATCTTCGATCTGAGGGATATGGATTGGATCGAGCTTGGCCCTAGGCAGACAATTTCTTGGGTCGAAGGTGGGCCTTGCTGGGAAATTATGTTTCAGATTCAGCAGCTCCAGCTCTGCAAACATGTCTTTCACCTTGTGGTGAGTGAGACATGTATACCTACCCACTGTGAGGGGGAAAGGAGTTCCACCCTTCTTTCTCTTGAGGCATTTCTCATGGTAGGTGATTAGCTGTCTTGATAGCTCTAGCAGAATCAATTTGGGACCAGCGTACCTTGGTAGTTTAGTTGGCTCCCCCAAGAAGTTAGCCACCCTTAGATAAGTGAATGTGGGGAATTGAGTGAACAGGGCCCCCCATTTCTCTGTGGCTGCCACGATGCTCTTGGTCATGCGACCATGAGTCATATTCGGCCTCAAGAGGTAGATGATGCCATAGAAGAAGGCATCGTTGATCTTTGTAAATTGGGGGATGCTATTTTCCAGCTTTAGCTCTGGATAATATTCATAGATTTTAACTTGGGGCCAAACCCCACTCCGCATCAGAGCTGGGTAGTCCCTTTCTGAAGCTGCAGCATAAACAACATAGGAATTCATGTAGAACCTCCCCGTTGTGGTAAATTGTTGCAGCTGCTCTGATATCGTGCTGCTTATGATTTCTGCCCACTCAAAGCATTGATCGGGCATATTTTTGTTCATTGTTTCTAAATACCGTAGCATCCATTTGTGGAAATAGTGGGCGTTAGGAAGCCCAAACACCCTGCTCAGGAACGTGATTGTGTCACTGAGCTCCTCTGAAAAATCACTGACAGTGAATGATTTGTGGCCAACGGGTCACCACCTTTTTATTTTTCAAATATACCTCATTCATCAGCTGCATGCACTGATCTTCATTGTCGTCCCAGGCCTTAATGCAGTCTTCCCAGCTTACGGCCACAAAGTGCCGATGGTGAGGGATGCCGAGCATTAATTCAAAGTGGTGGGCAGTGAGGTTGATTATGACCTCGCCCTTCTCATTTACGACACATCTTGTGTCTTTATTGTAGCACCGGGCAACCACCATCATAAATTCGTTATTCACGGCACTTACTGGGATTCCTCCAGCAAAGTGCAGCGCACTGCCTATCAATTTTTCCATCCATGGACTTCTTGTGACCTTCTGAGTTCTGACCCAGAACTCCTCCATATCAATATGACCCAGCTCTGAGTCTCTGATGTCCAGGTCACACTCGGCCTAGGACTCGGGCATTCTGACCCTCTGATACTTATACTTCATTTCTTCTTCTGTGAGCTTGGCCTTGCCTTTGGATTTGGTAGGTCTCTTGCTTGATGTTGACATATGTTCTTCTGAACTTAGTTGCTGATCTGCAACAATAAGAAGTGAAACCCAATTGAAGAAAGTTGTGTCAGCTGTTTGATTTTCCATTGAAATGTTGACAGAAGAAAGAGTTAGCAATTTAAAGGCCTCAGGGCGCATGGCGCATGGATACTGCAGGTTACAGAGCTAAATAGTAAGGCGCATGGGAAAGGGCCGCTGCAGGGGATAAATCAGCGCCAAAGGACGCATGGCGCATGGATATTGCAGATTACATTCTTTGTTGTTGTAAGCACAAGTGTGCCTGCGCCATGTGGATGCATTTTGTAAAGGGCGCATGGATATCTTATCATGTTACATGGGAACAGGATGCGCCCATGGTGCATATAATTTTCATGTTGCATGGAACTTTGGTGCACATGAAGTACATATAAGGTTTGTGTAACATATGATTTTAGTGCACTAAAGAGAAACTTGGCGTGGCACATGGAAGGTTATGCATGACACATGATGTTGTTGCAATGAGGGATGCGCAAGCGCTGTCTATAGCTTTGCACTTGGCGCAGGTAGGAAAGGATTGTTGCACATGGATGCATGGTGCGCCAATGGGTGCAGAATTTTATCAATGCAACACATGAGTTTGGTGCGCCAAGACAGGACGCAAGGAAAGCATTTGCAACAAGCGAGGGAAGTGCGCCATGAGGGCGCAGCTTTTCATTATGTAGCAGGTAGGAAAAATGTGCACCATTGGCGTAACTGTTCCTCATGTTGTAACAAGTGTGCCAGATGCGCCAAAGGAGAAGAAAAATACAGTTTCTTTTTAAGCTTTGATTCTTCTCATAGGGGTTTTACATATGGTTTAGCTCCTTCTGTAGGGTACCTTGGGGTGATGAAGGGGCTTAAACAAAGGGTTTCAAACCATCATTTCAGGACAGAGTTTCCTCTACCAGCAGATCTGGAAAGAGGAGGAAGAATAAGTGGAAGAATGGGAAAGACAGCAAGGGGGGGAAGTTCACGATTTCAGTCTTTCCAATCCAGATCCAGACCAACAAGCAAACAAAGAACCAAAGCACAAAACATACAAAAGAAATGAGGACCTCTTACCCGGATATAACGAAGAAATGTGCAAACGGGTCCACAAAGTGATTGAAAATGACAGGGCAGGTGCGCTGGCAGGTACAGAGAAAATCACGTGATTGTGTCAGATGATAATGACAGCGCAGACACGCCTATTTATAGGTGAGGTAGCAATAAATGCGCCACCAAATTTTCAAGTGGCGCACCAAAAGAGCCGTCGACACAAGAAAACATGCGCCCTTTGGCGCACCAAAACGCTTTTGCCAACACAGAAAATATGCGTGCCTTTGGCACACCGAAAGTGGTGTTGACAGAGGAATATGTGCGCCCTTGGCACACCAAAAAGTGGCGCAACAAATGTTCTGTTGACAGGAAGGCGCATGCGCCTTGGCACATGCAAGGAAGACTCAACATAGTGAGGCGCACCAAAACGTGCCTGTTGACACGAGAAAGCATGCGCCAAAGGATTTAAAGGGGGTGCATCAAAAGTTTATGTTACATAGTCATTATGTGCGCCCGACCAAAAAGACCAAAAATGGCTAAGTTCGGAAAACTAGATTTCCCGGGAAGGGATTTTGCAACGTTCCGAACGCAAGGGATCCCTGACGAGGGACCGGAACAAAATTTTGGCAAGGTTATCAGTAAAATTGCCCTTGCCAATTTTACGGGATAACAGCTGGCTCTTTCTAGGGACTGTCTCTGAGCGAACCTCAGGGGTAGAGAATCCCAGATCTCATGTGCCTATCCATTGGGTAACAGAGTCAAAAACAAGGGCGACCGGAGGGTGAAAAAAAGGGAACACACAACCAACAGAAAGCGAACACACGACAAAAACAAACACACAACTAAAGCAAACTGTACAAAGAAGAGAGCAAGCTCTACTTCCTGAAGATTTTCAGATGCTACCTGCTATAGGGAAGCGGGGAGTTCGGTTCCATCCAGATATGAGAGATAGAAACTATTCTCTCCGTTGAGCTGCTTGATCTTGAAAGGTCCTCTCCATAGGGAATCAAACTTTCCGTGCATGCCTTTTGGCTCTCTTCGCTTGTCCCACAGAAGGACGAGGTCTCCCACCTGAAAATTTATTTGCTTAGCTTTTTTATCGAACAGTCTCTTGACTTGATTCTGATGCTCGGTGATCTTGTCGACCACTCTTACTCTCTTCTCTTCGAGTTCTGCTAGATACATGATCCTCTTTTCGAGAGAATTTTGGAAAGTTTCATTTTTGATTGCTCGTGCCAAGCGTAGAGCAGGGATTTCAGCGGAAATGGGAAGCTCGGCATCAGTGCCATATAACACTTGAAAAGGTGACATACTGAGAGACCTCTTGGGAGTAATGCGATCTGCCCACAGAGCATCATATAAGAACTTGTGCCACATTCGTTGATTCTCATCCACCAGCTTTCGTATGATGGTCACCAAGTTTTTATTACTGGATTCTGCTTGACCATTTCCCTAAGGGTAATAATCTGAAGCGTGAGCCAAAGTTATTCCGTATTCGTAGCAAAAACTAATAACTTCCCGTGAAGAGAAGTTAGAAGCATTATCAACAACAATCTTGTTTGGAACGCCAAACCTGACAATGATGTTTTCTTTGATGAAACTGCAAACGACTTCGGAAGTGGCATGTTTGACAGGTATGGCTTCCACCCACTTGGTGAAGTAATCTGTTGCTGTTAGGACATAACTATGTCTGGCACTCGATTGGGGATTGAGTGCACTGATAAAATCAATTCCCCACTGCCTGAATGGTTCATTGACAATGACCGGCCTGAGGGGAAAAGCAGCCAACTTGGGCTTGCCGACGAACTGCTGGCAAGGTTCACACTTTGCTACCCAGGTGGCTGTATCTTGGAAAAGCATCAGCCAATAGTACCTGGCCCGGAATGATCTTGTGTGCTGTCACAGAAGAGGAGAAATGGCCTCCACAGGCTGAATTATGAAAACTTTCAAGTAACTTCACCTGCTGTGGCTTGTCGACACACCGCAAGAAGACACCATCTATCCCACGTTTGTATAAACCATCATCCCAGATGAAATATTTGGCTGCTCTGAGCTTTACAGTGCGCTTCTCCTTTACAGTTAGGTGAGCCAGGCATTCGCCGTAGGTGAGGAAGAAAGCAATATCGGAATACCACTCATCGCTGGTTGCGACAAATAGGACCAGAGGCAGTGAATCGGGTTTTTCCAGCTGGTCTTGTGCTTCATTGGTACAATCATCCTTTTCTCCGGAAACTTCCGACCCTTGGTTTTCAGCCATAAGTTGACACAAGCCTTTGCCTCTTACCAACTTGGTTGGTTTTATATCTAAATCGTACTCCTGGACCTTTGCAATCCAATTTCCGTGTAAGCTTCCTAACTCCTGTTGAGTTAAGATTGACTTGACTGCCGTGTCAGGGACCAGCACCACTGTATGAGAATTTAAAATGTAATACCTGAAGTTTTTGACTGCTTTGACAACGGCGAAGGCATGTTTTTCCAACTGAGACATTTTTAATTTGTGAGGCTTGAGGGGAGAGCTCATGAATGCAATCGGAGATTCAACATCCTCAGAATTATTTTGCATCAAGATGGCAGATATAGTATGCTCAGACGCATAGCTATACATGATAAAATCCTTAGAGAAATCGGGGCATACCAGGACTAGTGCGTGAGCGACGGAAGCTTTTATCTCTTCAAATGACCTTTTTTCCTTCCTCGCTCCACCGGAAAGTTGGTGATCCTTTCATCATGTCCAATATATGACGAGTCTTTTCAGCAAAGTCGGGAACAAAGTGCCTAAGAAAATTCACCTTTCCAAAGAAAGAGTGAACGCCGGTCTTACTTGTAGGCAGAGTAAGGCTCTGAATAGCCTTAACTCTTTCGGTATCTATCTTCGTTCCTTCTTTGCTAACAACATGCCCTAGCAACTTTCCTTCTGTGACTCCAAAAATAGACTTTTTCAGGTTTAGGGAAATTCCATGCTCTCGGCATCTGGCCAATACTTGCTCCAGATGATCACAATGATCACTTTGTTGTTTAGAGAACACAGTTAAGTCATCTAGATAAACCACAATGACCTTCCCCATCATACCTTTGAATGCAAGGTCCATGGCCCGCTGAAAAGTGGCGCCAGCATTGGTTAGGCCGAAAGGCATCCTGTTATAGGCAAACGTACCCCAGGGAGTAGTGAATGCTGTTTTAAATTGATCTTCAGGCGAGACTTCAATCTGATTATAGCCCGAAAAACCATCAAGCATGGACAACATTTCTGATCCAGTTACTGCTTGTAGAACTTGATCCATTATAGGAAGTGGGTAGTTGTCTTTTAAGGAAGCCTGATTCAAGTTTCGAAAATCTACGCATATGCGTATTTCACCATTTTTCTTGCGCACTGGCACAATGTTTGCTACCCAAGTACTGTGATGGATAGGAAAAATGATTCTCGCATCCAGCATTTTCTGAATTTTAGCTTGGATAGTACCTGAGATCTTAGGGTTATAATGCCTCTTCTTTTGGCGAAAGGCTTTGACGTCTTCTTTCAACGGGATGTCATGTTGGACGTCCTTTGGCTTAAAAGACTTTAGATCGGCGTAGGACCATGCCAATACATCCATGTATTTCTTCAGCAGTTTGACAAACTTCCGCTTCTCTTCAGGTGTGCAACATTTTCCAATGTTCACGAACTGCAGACGTTCTACCGAACCTAAATTGACCGGTTCGGTTTCTGGGGAGGAGCCCGTACCATCTCGCCTTTTCTTTTTTACAAAACGGTCATGCCTATCGAACAACCGTTCTAAAGAAACTAGGCCCTTCAGAATTTTATTTCCTTTAAGCTGACATATGCCGTCATTCCCTCTGGATTCATTGTTATGATCGGTGACTGATTCACGGCAAGTGGAAGTGGATCCTTCAAAGTAAAGCTCCTTGAAATTTTCTGCCTTTTCTAGAAAGGCAATGAGTTGATTGTCATCGTTGAATACTTGCCAATGCTGAGAATTGTCTGGCACACTTGGGCGGAAAACCATCTCAATGGTGTATTTGTCTGTTTTCAAACCTGGGTGTGGGAGCATGAGGGATGCTGAAACGGCCAATGAATCGGCCATGTCATTCTGAGCTCTTGGAATGGATTCTATTGAAAAAGCGTCAAATTCTTCGATGTTGTCCCACACCGCATTACGGTAGTGCCTGAGCCTCTCATTCTTCACTTGATATATCCTTTTAACTTGATTCACGACTAGCTCTGCATCACCTTGTACTTTCAGATTTTTGATCCCTCTCTCTCTTGCGGCCTACATGCCGAGTAACAGAGATTCATACTCAGCAGTGTTATTTGTGTTGAAAAATGGTGACTTAAAAGAGAGAGGAATAATTTCTTCCTCGGGAGATATTAGCACGGCTCTGGCACCACATCCACTGGTTACGCAGCTACCATCAAACTGCAAGGTCCAGACCTTGTTAAGATCTTCTTCTTGGATGAGAACAACCATTTTTTCGGACTCGGTAGACAAGAAATAGTTCCCCATTCCTGATGATTTGAAAAGAATTTGAGCTTTGGGGTCCTCAGAGTTAGTAACCAAGTACTTCTTTTGTGATTCTGGCTCCAAAGTCTGCATTACACCTTTGACGGGGATTCTAGCCTTGGACCAGTCCATATGAATTTCTCCTCCAACCTCACTACAAAAACTCCTTCCCAGCAGTATTCCATAGGCTGCTGGGAATGTCGGCAATGAGGACGGTCATCTTTACTCTTTTCTCTGGGAATGCCGCAAATGCAAACTGCGCGTCTTTGATTTGACCAATCAACAGAACCTGCTTGGTTTTCAAGGAATAACATCTGCCAAAAGGCTTGGTAAGTGTGAGGCCCAGAGCATGAGAAAATTTTGCTGGCATGACATTGTCAGAAGCCCCATAATCAATTATGTAGTTACTTAACTTGTGGCCATTGATTAGGAGGGAGAGATAGAATGGCTCTATCTTGCCCTGATGTAGATGTTGAGGCAAAATTTATGCGGGATGCAGGAGGAGTGGAAAGGATTCCTTTCGGGGGGAACCTGGGGAGATATGACAGATTGAATTTGAATATATTCAATTAACCTTATCAGTTTTTTGGGGTTTGACTGAAGATACTCAGCTTCAAACATTTGGATCTTAATCTTTTTAGCATGATCTATGATATCAAATGCGGCCAAAGGTTGCGCTGTTGAAGGAATGAGTCCCTCACTTTGCGATGATAGGGTAGGATTACTAGTCTTGATAGGAATATGAGAGGGCTGGTTTAGAGGAGATATAGGAGCAAAAGCTCTCTTTGAAAAAGACTTATTGATAGGCTAAGTGGGTAGGGGATTACCTCTCTTTGCAATGGTTGGGTGCGTGGATGATGCAGTCTTCTCTTTCTGCATATTGGTAGCAACCTCAGCTTCTTTTCCTTGTGAGTGGGTGAAAACAACGTATGACTGTCTGCTTGCATATCCCTGGGTACCCTCTTCATCGTCGGATTCCTCCTCATCAAATT
Source organism: Taxus chinensis (assembly GCA_019776745.2). Classification (NCBI taxonomy): domain Eukaryota; kingdom Viridiplantae; phylum Streptophyta; class Pinopsida; order Cupressales; family Taxaceae; genus Taxus; species Taxus chinensis. The sequence goes on along the minus strand of CM034150.1, from coordinate 662,884,242 downwards.
CCATATACCCGATAGTAGAGTCACCAGTTGGCTCACCAACATCTTGATCATATTCGCCTTGGGATGAAGGTTCTTTGTAATTTTGTTCCTCTTCTTCTTCAATTTCAGCTAGAGCATTGACCGGAGGAGCCTCAAGTGCCAACCACGGAGCGGTATGCGGGCAACCGCAGCCTATGCGGGATGCTGTTAGGAGTGAAACTTCTTTGCGGAATGTCTTGGTATGAGGAACTGGGGGAAGCTTGGGCTAACTGTTTCTTTAATGCGATCAAGTCATTCGCCATCTTTTGAAACGTTGGATCAGACGAAGTGGTGGGGAGAAGGGCTCAAAGCTTTGGGCTTGGATGATTCCCTTTTTAATTCACCGAATATGAGCAAGTTTTCTTCAATCCGGTATTGGCAGCAGCCTGGGAAAGAGGCAAAGTAGCTATTTGTTCATGTAGAAGCAAAAAACTTATTTTTGAGCTCATTGCATTCACAAGGAAACACTTTTGATTTTTCTAGTGTTGGCAACATGGGCAGCAGGCACACGGTTGATTAATGCATTGAACCTGGTGATAAAATCACACATGGTCTCATTGGCCTCCTTCTTCAGGTGAGTGATCTATGATAATAATGCAAATGCATCTTCTAAAGGCTTGTACCTGTCTTCAAAATCATCCCGCAAGGTGGCCCAACTGGTAATAGACCCGGCTGACAAATGCTGAAACCATTCTGTTGCGGGCCCTAGTAAGGTTTCCAGAAAAGAGGTGAACCGACACATCCTCGTGGGTCACATCTAGCATACTGCATGACATGATGAATGCAGATATGTGTGAATCCATGCTTTGGTTTCTGTTCCCATCGAATTTGGGAAAATTCTTTCGGTTTCCATGAGGGAGTGCGTGAACTAGATGTGGTAATGCGAGAGGGCCCATAGTATTTCCCCATGGCACTACCATTTTGAAAGGCTGGAAAAAGAACACGGACTGGAAGTGTGGTTCCACTGAGCAATAAAGCACTGCAAAGGGATGTCAATGTTTCTTGTGAAAACTGGTTCTTTCGTAGAGGTGAGGTACTTCTGGCTGACCGATCAGCTGAACTTAGTGATGAAAAGTGCTCCAGTGTTATACTGAAGTTGTGCCTTTGAAACAGATCAAAATTAGGATCGAATTCTCCATGAGCTCTCCTGCTATGAGTAAATGGTTCACCCGCCAGCGTACCTTCCAGATCTGTGATGTTGTCGAGTAGATTTAAAATTATTATTTTTTTGGTCATACTTGTTGATTTCCTAGTTTTTCTGACAAAAACCGAACAGCATGTACTTTTCTAAATATTTAAAATTTATCCATCTTCTGAAAACTGATTGTGGTTTAAATGACAAAGATATAGCAAGGATAAAACGATGGTAAAGCTTAGCAAGCTGATTTTCAGAATCTAAGAGTTGACTTTTTGAAAGAGTTTGAAAATTTTAGGTAAATAGTAAAAAACTCATATCTACGGCAAAACACAGATTTTTATAAAAACTCAGCAAACTAAAGATCTCCAACTAGGCTAGATCTATGGATCTCATAAGAAAATTTTTCGATTTAGAGCGCTTTTGCAAATTTTTTGGATTTCTAACAAAAAGTTAAAATTTGCAAACAGGTAATGATTTTTCAGATTTTTACTGATTTTCTATCGTACCACCATCGTAGATCTGATAGATCTGTTCGATTGCCCAGCAGAGTCGCCAAAAAACTGTTGGTTCGAAAATCTATCACTTGGGCAGATTTATGGATATACGATGCCAACAGTGTGCGGGGCATAGCCCCCTCTTTGAGTCAGCAAAGTGAAACTAGTTTATTGCTATTCTACCAGTAGGAATCTATGCAAGTCTCACAATATTCTGCCTTCGGGGGGTTTGGGATCTCATCCTAATAGGTTTATTTCCAACTACGGAAAGAAAGGAATGGAAGAGAGGATGAAGAAAGATCATATCAAAAGAAAGAAAAGAAATGAATTCCAAAGCAGAAAGGTTAAAGGGTTTATGTTTTGGGATTGGTAGTAAACAGAGCCAAACCTACTTACATAAATGAACAAAGTAATACTGATGAATAAATGACAATAAAATAGAAGTAGATACAACAGAATAAACACATAGATCTAACGTAAGAAAGATCTAATGCAAATAACACATGTATTCAGCACAAAGTCTAAATATTGTATTAATATTTCCTTCTATTACAAAAAGTTCAAAGTCTTCTCTTCTCACTTCTATTTTTCATCTAAAAATTATCCACACTCTAATACAAGAAATATTTGAGTATTTATAGAAGAAGGAGAAGGAGGAAGGCAAAAAGGTTCCAACCACTTATTTACAAAATATCTACAAAATATCTCAAATTCATGTTGACTTTTAACAACTTGGTGGATGACATCATCCCATGGTGAAACATGGATGATGTCATCATTTGTGCCAACATACTCTAGATATTTACAAAAAAGAATGTCGAAGGAGAGAGAGAAGAAGAAAGAGAAACTATTCGTCGTCGTCGTCCTGCGGCCGAAAGGGGGTATCTTGCTTCTACTGCTGCTCGGGTGACGAGATGTGGAATCGGGCATGGTATTCCATAAACTTGCTGATCATGGGCTCTAGTTGATCCTAGGAAGGATCCCTGTGTCGCTCACTGATCACCTCGTAAGTCTCCCGCTCATCTATGAGCTTCTCTGAGAGTTTGGAATATTCTTTCTCTGCTTCTATTAGGAATCCGATGAAGTCCCGACAGGCCAGCAGGTTATTGATGGACTCTGCGTCAAAAGTGACCTCTGGCCCCAGCCCTTGCAAAACGATCTCCTTGAAAATCTGAATGGTTTCATCAACCTTCCTTAAGGCGAAAGAAGGAGTAAGAAACCCTGGGGACATGTTGAGAATGATCTGTTCCATCTGATGTATTACGTCCAGGGCTTCTTCTTTCACCTTATTGATCTTTTCAAGGACGAATTCTAGTTGATCCATCTGGTAATCTATAGTGGAAAGGACTTTATTGAGGGCTCTGGGGTGACCGAAAACACCGAACTTGACCAGATCTTCGACTGAATAGTCGAACATTCGTTGAAATGTCTCATGCTATAGCCTAGCATGGTCCAGCTCTTCTGATATGGGTCTCGCTAATGCCTGGAGCTCTTTATTCGCCTTGTTGATGTTTAGATATAAATCGATGAACTTGGTGATCACTTGTTCACTGTCTTTGAGGATCTGGCTCCTCCAAGTGAAAACTGCCATGCCCTGCTCGCCGATCTTTGCATATTCATCAATTTTATCCTGACTCAGAGGCTCAGGAGTTTCGGCGGCACTTGTGGGAGGTGCACTGCCCATCTTCTGTAAGGCATGGAGCATATGTTTATTTTGCTCTTTCAGTAGCCTTTTCTCTTCTTTTTCTTCTTGAAGCTTCTTGCAGAGGGTGTCAACTACAGATAGGGCCTCTCCCTAAAGGCTTTCAGAAGACGTCGCCATTGTGACTTGAGTCACTGTGTAATCTGTCGAGGACAGATCCTTTTTATCCTTCAGAGGATTGGGGTATGCCATCTCCATTACCCTCTCTCTCGAAGCACTCTGAGAGAAGCGTGTGATGGGCTTTTGCTTCTTTGCCCCTTTTGATGGGATTACGGAGAAGTCCATCGGAGCGATGGGAACTTTCCTCTTATGCTGACTCAGGTGCTGGGAGATCCAAGCTAGACTTATGGGAGAAGGGCCAGAAATAAAGGAGGGGGCAGCTGCAGTAGTAGAAGGGAAAAAGGTGGAGACACGTGGAGGCGGCATCAAGAGGGAGGCCGAGGAAGCGCTCACAGGAGGAAGAGATACTGCAGGAGAGGAAGACATAGGAAGAGAGGGGAACTTAGAGATGAGGGAAGAAATGGAGGGGGACAGGTCCGCAAGAGAAGAGAAGATGGACGAAGAAGAAGGAGGAACAGTAGAAGAAGGGGGAGAAGACACGACTAAAGGAATGGTCGCTTGAGTCACTCGAGGAAGGGAAGGAGGAGAAGGAGAAGGAACAGAAGGGACCTCAGTTGTTGCAGCAATGGCGACATCCTGAGTGGATGGGCCTATTGGAACATCTTCCGCCACTTCTTCTTCTGTGCTTTTCGGGATTTCAACCCATTTTGTGAAGTGGAAGGAGGGCTTTCTGGAGCTTCTTCTTGGGTGGAACTGGATTCACCCTCTTTACCTTTACCCTTGCCTTTTGGCTGTTGTTTTGATCGAGGAGGTGCGTTACCCAACGGAGAGGTTGTGAAATTGACTCTGAGGTAGATGAGCCCATTCATTCGGCACCAATGTTCTGTTCTACATAGAGTTTCCCTGACCCTTTCCTCAATTGTCTGAGGCGCTTTATTTCTATCAATTACCGCAAAAGGCCAATCGTCCCCACCTGTGTCAAGATACACTTGATCCACTTCCTCCTCAGTAGTTTGGTAGCCTTTGGGGATGATGTCCACCCCATACTGGATGATTTCTGCTAAGGCCAAACGAGAATGGTCCTTCCTCCTGAGCTCCACCTCATGATATATATCGATGTAGATATCTTCGATCTGAGGGATATGCATCAAATCAAGCTTGGCCCTAGGCAGAAAATTTCTCGGGTCGAAGGTGGGCCTTACTGGGAAATTATGTTTTAGATTCAGTAGCTCCAGCTCTGCAAACATTTCTTTCACCTTGTGGTGAGTGAGACATGTATACCTACCCACTGTGAGGGGGAAAGGAGTTCCACCCATCTTTCTCTTGAGGCATTTCTCATGGTAGGTGATTAGCTGTCTTGACAGATCTAGCAGAATTAATTTGGGACCGGTGTACCTTGGTAGTTTAGTTAGCTCCCCCAAGAAGTTATCCGCCACCTTAGATAAGTGAAGGTGGGGAATTGAAGTGAACAGGAGCCCCCCATTCTCCAGCGTAACCTTCGCGATTCTTGCGATGTTGTGGAGCGGATGTAAAGTTCCTTTTTGGTCGACTTTCTGCTTTCTGGCTTTTTTGACAAAACCAGCAGGCATGTCCTTTTTTGATATTTAAACTTTTATCCCTCTTTTGAAACCGATTGCGGGTTAAAATGACAAAGAACAACGAGCTAAAGACAGTGAAGATTAGTAAGCAATTTCCTCCAGATCTAAGTTAACTTTTCAAAGAGTTTGAAAATTTCGGTAAACAGTCAAAACTCAGATCTACGGTAAAAATACATAATTTGTATAAAACTCAGTGAACTAAAGATCTCTAACTATGCCCGTTTCTACGACTCAGCAAGAAAATTTTTCCAATTGGATCATCTTTTGGCAAATTTTTGGATTTTACTAACAAACGTTAAAGTTGCAAACAGTAGTGATTTTTCAAATTTTTTACATCAGATAGATCTGTGTCGATCCCACATAGAGTTGCTAAACTTGCTCGAAAAAATTTGTCGCTTGGGCATGATTTATGGATATACAAGCCAACAGTATGCAGGCATACCCTCCTTTGAGTCCGCAAAGCGAAACTGGTTTATTTGCCTATTCCTAACCACAGGATTGTGTACATCTTACAATATTTCTACCTTCGATGGTTTGGGATCCTCACCCAGTATGGTTATTTAACGACTGCGGAAAGAAAGGAATGGATAGTATGATGAAGAAAGATCAATCCGAAGAAAGAAAGAAATGAATTCCAAAGCAGAAAGGTGCGAGGTGTTAATGTTTGGGATTGGTAATAAACGACCAAACCTACTTACATAAACGAACAAAGGCAATACTTAATGAATAAATGACAATAAACAGAAGTAGATCAACAGAATTAACACTATATCTGACATAAGAAAGATCTAATGCAAATAACACATGTATTCATCACAAAGTCTAAGATTGTATTAATATTCCTTTCTGTACAAAAAGTCAAAGTCTTTTCTTCTCACTTTCTATTTTTTCATCTGAAAGTATCCACCCCCACATCACAGTATTTTGAGTATTTTATAGAAGAGGAGAAGAGGAAGGAAAAAGGCAACCACCACCGTCCTATTACAAAATACCTACAAAATTATCTCAAAGTCATGTTGACTTTTGACAACTGATGGATGAACATCATCCCTGGTGCAATATGATGATGTCATCACATCTGTGCCAACATACTTTAGACATTCAAAAAGAAAGTCAGAGAAGAGAGAGAAATTTTCCTCATCGTCATCCCGCGGGCTAAAAGGGGATACCTGGTGGCGGCTACTACTGCTCCATTGTGACGAATGTGGAATTGGGCACGTAATTCCATGAACTTGTTGATATAGGCTCTAATTGATCCTGGAAAGATCCTTGTGTCACCTCCCCTGATCGTCGCGCAAGTTCTCCCACACGTCTATGAGCTTCTCTGAGTTTGGAATATTCTTTCTCTGCTTCTAGAGTATCCCCGATGAAGTCCCGACATGGCGCGAGCAGTTATTGATTGACTCTGCGTCAAAGTGACCTCTGGCCCAGCCCTTGCAAAAACGATCTCCTTGAAATCTGAATGGTTCACTTTCATCAACCTGCCGTAGGCGAAAGAAGGATAAGAAACCTGGGGGACATGTTTGAGAATGATCTTTTCCATCTGATGTATTACGTCCGGGCTTCTTCTTTTCACCTTATTGATCTTTTCAAGGAACGAATTCGAGTTGATCCATCTGGTAATCTATAGGTGGAAAGGGACTTTATTGAGGGCTCTGGGGTGACGAAACACCGACTTGACGCAATCTTCGACTGAATCGTCGAACATTCTTGAAATTCTCATGCTAATAGCCTAGCCTGGTGCCAGGTTTTTTCCACTCTTCTGATCATGGGTCCCTCACCTAATGCCTGAGCTCTTTATTCTTCGCCTGTTGATGTTTTAGATAATAATCGATGAACTTGGTGATCACTTGTTCACTGCCTTTTAGGATCTGGCTCCCTCCAAGTGAAACTGCCCATGCCCTGCTCGCCGATCTTTGCATATTCATCAATTTTATCCTGACTCCTAGGCTCATGAGTTTTCCGCGGCACTTGTGGGGGTGCACTTGCCCATACTTACTGTAAGAGCGCATGCGTAAGCATATTTATATTACATTTTAAATGTGCTCTTATAACAATAGCCGATAATAAATTACCATCATTACTTTTTCTTCTTGAAAATGCTTCTTGCGAAAAAGGTCTATCAACTAACAGATATAGCACCCATCACTCCTAAAGGCTTATATACAGAAGACCGTCGCACCAAAATGTGACCTGAGTCACTGTGTAATCTTTCGCGACGATCCTTTTAATTTACTCCTATCAGACAAATAAGTGAATAATGTGGGTATGCACACACAAAAAATCGCATTACACCAACCCTCTCTCTAAACTCTCGAAGCACATCTGAGGAACAGCGGGTGAATGGCGCTTTGCTTCTTTGGCCCCTTTTGATATTGGCAAATTAGAACGGAGAAGTCCATCAGGAGCGATTGGGAACTTTCCTCTTATGCTGACACCACAGGTGCGGGGCAAGATCCAAAGCTATAACTTACATGGGAGAAGGACCATAAAATAAGGAGATAGTGGGGAGCAGCATACACGTAAGTAGAAGGCAAAAAGGGGAGACAACTGGCGAGGCGATCATCAAGAGGGAGTCCGAGGAAGCCTCACCCGAGAGAGAGATCAATCAAGAAGTGGAAGACAATAGGAAAAGAGGGGAACTATAGAGCGCGAGGTGGAAATAAAATGGAGGGGGGCCAGGTCCGAAGAGAGAGAAGATGGACGAAGAAGAGAGGAACAGTAGAATAAGGGGGAGACGACCGACTAAAGGAATGGTCGCTTGAGATCACTCGAGGAGGGAAGGAGGAGAAAGGAAAGTAACACGAAGGGACCTCTTGTTGCCGCAGGTGCGACATCCTGAGTGGATGGGCCTATTGGAACTCTGCCGCCACTTCTTCTTCTGTGCTTTCGGATTTCACCCATTTTGTGAAGTGAAGGAGGGCTTTCTGGAGCTTCTTTCTTGGGTGGAACTGGATCACCCGCTTTTACCTTTACCTTGCTTTTGGCTGTTGTTTTGATCGAGGATGTGCGTTCCCACGGAGAGGTTGTGAAATTGACTCTGAGGTAGATGAGCCCATTCATTCGGCACCAATGTTCTGTTCTACATAGAGTTTCCCTGACCCTTTCTCAATGTCTGAGGCGCTTATTTTCTATCAATTACCGCAAAAGGCCAATCGTCCCAACCTGTGTCAAGATACACTTGATCCACTTCCTCCCTCAGTAGTTTGGTAGCCTTTGGGGATGATGTCCACCCCATACTGGATGATTTCTGCTAAGGCCAAACGAGAATGGTCCTTCCTCCTGAGCTCCACCTCATGATATATCGATGTAGATATCTTCGATCTGAGGGATATGCATCAAATCAAGCTTGGCCTAGGCAAGGAACAATTTCTCGGGTCGAAGGTGGGCCTACTGGGAAATTATGTTTTAGATTCAGTAGCTCCAGCTCTGCAAACATTTCTTTCACCTGTGGTGAGTGAGACATGTATACCTACCCACTGTGAGGGGGAAAGGAGTTCCACCCATCTTTCTCTTGAGGCATTTCTCATGGTTAGGTGATTAGCTGTCTGACAGATCTAGCAGAATTAATTTGGGACCGGTGTACCTTGGTAGTTTAGTTAGCTCCCCCAAGAAGTTATCCGCCCTTAGATAAGTGAATGTGGGGAAATGAGTGAACAGGGCCCCCCATTTCTCTATGGCTGCCACAATGCTCTTGGTCATGCGGCCATGAGTCATATTCGGCCTCAAGAGGCAGATGATGCTGTAGAAGAAGGCATCATTGATCTTTGTAAATTGGGGGATGTTATTTTCCAACTTCAGCTCTGGATAATATTCATAGATTTTAACTTGGGCCAAACCCCACTCCGCATCAGAGCTGGGTAGTCCCTTTCTGAAGCTGCAACGTAAACAACATAGGCATTCATGTAGAACCTCCCCGTTGTGGTAAATTGTTACAGCTGCTCTAATATCGTGCTGCTTATGATTTCTACCCACTCAAAGCGTTGATCGGGCATATTTTTGTTCATTGTTTCTAAATACCGCAGCATCCATTTGTGGAAATAGTGGGCGTCAGGAAGCCCAAACACCCTGCTCAGGAACGCGATTGTGTCAATTAGCTCCTCTGAAAAATCACTGCGGTGAATGATTGGTGGCCAACGGGTCACCACCTTTTTATTTTTCAAATATACCTCGTTCATCAGCTGCATGCACTGATCTTCATTGTCATCCCAAGCTTTGATGCAGTCTTCCCAGCTTACGGCCACAAAGTGTCGATGGTGAGGGATGTTGAGCATTAATTTAAAGTGGCGGGCAGTGAGGTTGATTATGACCTCACCCTTCTCATTTACGACACATCTTGTGTTTTTGTTGTAGCATCGGGCTACCACCATCATAAATTCATTATTAACTGCACTAAATGGGATTCCCCCAGCAAAATGCAGTGCACTGCCTATCAATTTGTCCATCCATGGACTTCTTGTGACCTTCTGAGTTCTGACCCAAAACTCCTCCATATCAATATGACCCAGATCTAAGTCTATGATGTCCAAGTCACACTCGGCCTAGGATTCGGGCAATCTGACCCTCTGATACTTATACTTCATTTCTTCTTCTGTGAGCTTGGCCTTGCCTTTGGATTTGGTAGGTCTCTTGCTTGATGTTGACATATGTTCTTCTGAACTTAGCTGCTGATCTGCAACAATAAGAAGTGAAACCCAATTGAAGAAAGTCATGTCAGCTGTTTAATTTTCCATTGAAATGTTGACAAAAGAAAGAGTTAGCAATTTAAAGGCCTCAGGGCACAGGGCACATGAATACTGCAGATTGCAGGGTTAAATAGTAAGGCGCACAAGAAAGGGATGCTGCAGGAGAGAAATCAGTGCCAAAGGGTGCATGGTGCATGGATACTACAGATTACATTCTTTGTTGTTGTAAGCACAAGTGCACCTGCGCCATATGTATGTGTTTTATAAAGGGCGCATGGATTCTTTATGTTACACGGGAACAGGATGCACCCGTGGCGCATATAATTTTCATTTTACATGGAACTTTGGTGCGCCAGAAGCGCATATAAGGTTTGTGTAACATATGCTTTTAGTGCGCTAAAGAGAACTTGGTGCGGCGCATGGAAGTTATGCATAACATGATGTTGTTGTAATGAGGGATGCGCCTGCGCCGTTTAAAGCTTTGCACTTGGCACAGGTTTGACTGGTGTTGTACAAACACATGGTGCGCCAAAGGGCGCAGGTTTAAACGATGCAACAAATGAGTTTGGCGCACCACGAGGGGGTGCAAGGAAAGTGTTTGCAACAAAATAAAGAAGTGCGCCTTGAGGGCGCAGCTTTTCATGATGTAGCAGGCAGGGAATGTGCGCCATTGGCGCGGCTGCTCTTTGTGTAACAGGGGTGACAGATGCGCCAAAGGAGAAGAAAAATATAGTTTCTTTTTAAGCTTTGATTCTTCTCAGAGGGGTTTTACATATGGTTTAGCTCCTTTTGCAGGGTACCTTGGGTGATGAAGGGGCTTAAACAAAGGGTTTCAAACCATCATTTCAGGACAGAGTTTCCTCTACCAGCAGATCTGGAAAGAGGAGGAAGAATAAGTGGAAGAATGGGAAAGACAGCAAGGGGGGAAGTTCACGATTTCAGTCTTTTCAATCCAATCCAGACCAACAAGAAAACAAAGAACCAAAGCGCAAAACACACAAAAGAAATGAGGACCTCTTACCTGGATATAATGAAGAAATGTGCAAATGGGTCCACAAATCGATTGAAAATGACAGGGCAGGTGTGCTGGCAGATACAGAGAAAATCACGTGATTGTGTCGAATGATAATGACAGCACAGACACGCCTATTTATAGGTGAGGTAGCAATAAATGTTCCACCAACTTTTCAAGTGGCGCAGCAAAAGAGTCGTCGACACAAGAAAACATGCGCCCTTTGGCGCACCAAAACGTTTGCCAACATAGAAAATAGGTGTGCCTTGGCGCACCGAAAGTGGTGTCGACAGAGGAATATGTGCGCCCTTGGCGCAACAAATGTTATGTTGACAGGAAGGCGCATGCCATGCAAGGAAGACTCAACATAGTGAGGCGCACCAAAACGTCTGTTGACACGAGAAAGCATGCGCCAAAGGATTTAAAGGGGGTGCATCAAAAGTTTATGTTACATAGTCATTATGTGGGCCCGACCAAAAAGACCAAAAAATGGCTAAGTTCGGAAAACTAGATTTCCCGGGAAGGTATTTTGCAACGTTCTGAACGCAGGGGATCCCTGACGAGGGACCGGAACAAATTTTGGTAAGGTTATCAATAAAATTGCCCTTGCCAATTTTACGGGATAACAGTAAGATCAAGAGCACAGTGATCTCAGGCCCTGAAAAGTGTCTCTACAGAGGTTCATGAAGTGGGTAATAGTTAATTTTTTTCTCAGGAGATGAGAAAACTCAAGATAATTCTAGGAAAGTAAGAAAGTGTCATTCTTCAGATGCTAGAATTGTGTGATCAGGAAAACGATGATTGAGATTGACAAATTTTAGGTTCAATCAATTAGTATGAAATTCTGGAACAATGCAAAATGGTTTGTGAAGGTGATAATTCAGTATGATTTCTCTTCAAAAGGACAAGTGTGAACTTGTATTAAGAAACATAATCAAATAGTCATAAAGGGTCATCAAAACTTATTTGTTGTGCATTATTATTTGAGATACTAAACCATATTGTACAATTTAGTGGTAGTATTGAATGTTTATATATTTTTAATCATGGATCTCCTCAAATTTTGATATGCCTCTTGAAGTATCCCTCCTATTGAAATGTGTTCAATATGCTTGATTTTTTTTTGTTGATGGTCTCATTTAATGCACACTTGTATAAGACAAATTTTTCCCTAGGCAAAATAAGTTCATGTTGTTAAATTTTTCTCATATATAATAAGATGATTTTTTTTTGTCTGATATGTGAGAGTAAAAGTTCAAATTTTGTTGTCAAAACATTTGGTTTATCCAATCAAGTTAGAACTTCCCTTCATCTTTGTGTATATATCTTGTGTGTGGGAGTATACGATGTATAGGCTCCTTCAACGGATGATTATAACTGAGTCAAGTGGTCTGAAACATTTACCTTGTCAATCCTATAATTTTTAAATCTATTTGTATGCATCTGAGATTCTTTTGATACTTGGGAATTTGTATTCTTTAGAGAAGTTTGTATTTATCAGTCTGAAACTTCACCATCCAAATAGAAAGGATTTATGTGCCATTTAAAGAAAATTGGAGTTTGATTGGCTGAATTGCGTAACTAAGAATGTGCAATAGTGATTTTTATAAAGGATGATTCATGGTAGTAGTTGGCTACTTGAAGAGAGTATCTCTAATTAGAAGCTTGAAACTATGTCATAGGTTTGTACTTGTGTTTGAAGTTGTACAGTATGTTAAGACAGTGGTCTAGGTAGAGAATTTTAGACATCTTCCAGAAAGTGATATAATAGTCTCATCCAAGACCAGGGAAGAGATGGATAGATGAGACATTGGTTGGTTTACATGCCTAGGAAATGACATGATAGTGTGTTTCTTCCATGTTTTCTGATGTTATTCATATGATGGAGTCACTTATCCAATGGCGAGCTTATGGATAGGTAATAAAAAAATATTATTTCTTGTTCTTTCACTGCCATTGGTTCATGTCAAGTGCTTTATTGCCCTTTGTCAATGATGTCAAAGGGGGAGAGATAAAGAGTATGTAACCAGAAACCCAAGGTATGCCATCAAAGCTTATAGGTTCTTGAGGAGGTTACCATCAATGACAAATGGGGAGTTTTTTGAACCCTGGTCATTGGTGTTTTCATTGATTTCAAGAGGCATTCATGGAAAAGCAGTGAAGCAAGACCTAATAAGGAAGTTCACGATGCTCTCGGTGTTCTGCAGGCTTGGTTGGTGAGGTAGGAGTCTAGTGGAAGTATGTCCATGGAAGGTATGGTTAGTTCAAATATGGTACAATTTAGGTATGATAATGTAATCATGATAACAAGCTTCTACACTGAATATCAGATCAGATGATGAAGGTCTAAATTCAAACTAGCCCATTCAGGTCTATTCCTTGAGCCTGATGACATGTGAAGGTATGCCATGGGTCATGACAAGGCCATGAGAGGATGGAAGTATCCTTATAATGTTTTTAGGGCATAATCAAGCAAAAATAAATCTTACTCTAGGTCTTGAAGGCAAAAGTTCAAAGGTTAGCCAAAGTTTCTTTTGGGAACTCAGGTGTTCTAGCATGCAAATGAGATACTTTAGACAATTTTAGAGCTATTCCTTTCAAAAAAAAATCATGGAACATGATGGAGGAAGGTTTCCTAGTGCTTTATGAAAACTTTTAGGTCAATGTTAGGTCACTTGAGCAAGTTATGTGAGTTTTTTGTAAAACATATCTTTTCAAAAGCCCATTTTGAGTTGCCTAGCTTCTTAGCTGTAAACTAAAAATATAAATACTCCTTAGAATAAATCATAGGATTTTTTGGATTAAATTTTCATACAAATCATGTGCAAAAATAATTTTCTCAAAAGGAGTGTTCATTGAAAAAGATATTAGCAATTTTGTAAAGTAGTTTTTCTCTCTTCTGGACTGTGTCTTGAATGGATGAGAGAAAAAGGTGCAATTGAATTCAAAATTACTTCTTCATCACTCCTAAATATATTATTAGTACATCTATAATGTTTTCAAAACTCATATGGCATTTGAAAAGTCAAAACCTCCTGAATTGGCGTGTTGCACACAATGAATCAATGTTTGTTTTAAGTCTCTTTTAAGGTTTGGAAAAGATCTAAAATGTTTAGGTAAATGATATATATGAGAAATATTCCATAAGTTTCCTATCCTTCATTCAAAAGTTTCCTAATATTTCCTTCAAGTATCCTTGATAGGTCTTAGGCTGACTGTCATAACTCTGGCAAGGTTCTTGGAGCTCTGTGATTTTTTTCTTCTTATTTTGAAGCATTTAAAGCTTGTACAAGTTAGTTTGAAGATGGATACTGGTGGAGAATCATGGTACAATATTTTTAGAAGATAAATTATCATTTTTGACCAATTATTGTGCTTATTTAGTCGAATTCTTATACCCACAGGTTATGAATTTCAATAAGTTTCTAAAACTAGGGTTTCTACAAGAAACATGCAATTGAATCTAACCTTTCCTTAAACCAAAATTGATCAAATTTAAAGGAAAAATCTATAAGGTTATTTTTTATCAGTCAAAAAATATTTCAAGTTGATCCATCAAGTTTTTGTCAAAGAAGTCTCTGGCAAAAATTTAAAATTATGCAGAGTCAGGGTTTCCAACATTGAGACGAGGTTTTTGGAAAAATGTTGAGTTTTTCTCTTTGTGAGAAAGTATCAATATGTTCTCCTTGGTCTTAAACATCAATCCAAGAAAAAGATTAATCACATTTTCCCAATATAGGGTGTGGCTAGCAAGAATCTACTATTATCTTCCAAAAAAATGACACAGTTTTGAATAGTGTTGAAGGTTTACTCATGAATGTTGCTCAAATCATATTGGTTGAAAGGATTGGTGTATAGATGCCTTTTATAACCTCTATAACACTATGAAATGATAAATGATAGAAGTTGAAACCTATAGAGAATTCTTCTCATATTTTTCAATCAAATATACGATTTTTCAAGCTTCACAAAGGGTAAACAAATCTTAAGGATCACTTGTCAATCTTGAAATGCCTAGTTTTAGTAAGTTTTTTTCCTACAACATTGCATGAAATCTCCATAATGAGAGAAGTAAGTTATTTTCTCTAACAGTTCATCTCTTGCATGTAAATAGTGAATAGCTTTTGATGGAAGATTGAAATCCCTCTAAAGAACATAATAGATCTGTTTGTAATCATCTTTTTGAAAATTACAATTTTGAAATAGGGAGAATGAGGGCCATGAAACCTTGTCTTTTGCAAATGGATTTTGAGCTATTAAAGGAAAATGAAAAGCCAGGAGTTAGGTTGGTGCAATTGAAACCTTGGAGGTGAAGTTGTAAAGTTTCTCTATATAAGACAAGAAGATAAGGAATAAATTGATGTTGAAGAGGCATATGGTCATACAAGAAGTCAAAAAGATAGGTTGGTTGTTGAAGAGCTCTAAGTAAGGATGTGAAGAGTTCTTGTGAGCCAAAATAAGAATTTGAAAAGACACAGGTTTGTATTATTATTTCAAAGTCAATGTTTTTCGAGAAGTGAATGGAACTGGAGATAAAATGAAGTGAAACATTTCTCAAAATGAGAGATATGTATTGGAACAGTCAAAATTTGGGTAAGGAATGTGAGAAACGAGTATGCTTGTTGAGAACATGAAGTGGATTTAATTTGTGTAGCAGATGATTGTAACATATCTTGATGAAGTAGTGTGTTGAATCAAACATAGATATGACTAGACATGAATGCATGATAGAGGTGTGAAGGTTTTCATGGTTATGTGATTGAAGAAGAAACAAAGGTATAGAAAGAAAATAGTAAGAGTGCATAGCAAATGACTATCATGAAGAAAAACAACCAAAACAGAGACAGCAGGTTAGAAACAAGTTGTTGGGAGAAAATTGTGACAAGAAATTCATGGGACTGTGAAAATTGTTGAAAAAACAAAGATCATAGAAGAAGGTGATGTTGGCATATTGCAACATGAGACT